>CM035137.1:802960-1260460 GCA_020205605.1 Panax ginseng | reverse complement strand
TATAAACAATTTATTTCAATTGTTTATACTTTACCAAATAATGCATTTAATCATTCAAAAATGTCATACTCATAAGATTTCATCACCAATGATCAAATTCTTTATCAAAAATCTGCATATACCCTATATAGGATTTTCAAGCCCTAAAATCCTATTTACCAATTCTTCAACTCCACATAACATATGTAACTCATATGTTCGTAACTAAACTATTTTCATGAAAAATACCAAATCAGTCCCAAAAATTATTCTTTTCTGGGATTAAGCATAATATAGTCCCATATTGAACATATATTTTTCTCAGAATTTTTAAAATTCATTTACTATTTTCAAAAATCAATTTCTAATTAATTCCTTAAGAAATTAGCTACCTCAAGAGTTAACTTCGAAATTCCCAAATCTTGGCGGGATCTTTACATGTTAACGTGAGCTTCCATTTAAATTTCATGGTCATCGGAGTTATAGAACTCTGGTTATAGCATTTTTAGTCGAAAAAACCTAAATATTGAAATGGTCATAACTTGCTCATTTTAAGTCGGAATGAACTCATTTTTGGACAGTAGGTACTTCATACCATATATTTTCATGTCCCAAAAGGCCGGAAGTTTTCTCATAATTTAAGTGGTCGAAAATGCCCTTTTAAATTTTCTGGCAGTAGCTTTTTGGCACTTTTCAATTTTTGACTACTTTTCTAAAATCAGTCCACACGAAAATCTACAACACCTTTTCCAGTGATTCCACTTGGATAAGTTAGGAAACTCATAGATCTAACTCTAGAACTTGACCACACTCAAAAATTCAAAATATAATAGGAGATATGGTCAATTGAATTTCATGTTCTATTTTCACCAAAATCTGATTTTTCATCCCTTTGTGATTTCTAAGAAACCTTCATGTTTTTACATAATAACAACCATAACTCATCATAATACTTACTAATACCACATATACCCATGATTTTCATCAGTCCAATGCTTTTACTATGACCTTCATCATAATCCATGTAAACAAATCATTTCCATAGTTTAATAAGAAATAAAATACAAAGGATCATTTACCATGCATGTGGTAATCCACATAGATTGGTTATTCCAACAGAATAATAAAGAATGGAATAACAACCGAAATCACCATGCATGCGATAGAACGCACAGACAGGTTATTCCAACAGAATAATGAATAATGGAACCCGGGTTAGCGAAATTAAGACCAAGCAGGATATTAAGCCGAATAATAAAGAATGGAATAACAACGAAATTCACGGTATACTGTAATCGGCATATCTGAGTTATTCAAAAATAATAAAGAATGAAATAACAATGAAATCACCATGCATGCGATAGATCTACGCAGACGAGTTATTCAACAGAATAATGAATAATGGAACCGAGTCGGGGCGTGGTATGCCTTGCAAGCGAGGATATTAAGCGAGAATATTAAAGAACGGAATAATAGAAAAATTTCACCATGTATGCGGTACTTCGCATAAATAGGTTATTCCAACATAATAATAATGAATGGAATAACAGAAGTTCTCTTCATGAATACGAAAGAATAATACCCCTTACAGGTACAACAAATAATATCCCTTACCTTTGAAAGAAGAGTACTCCGACTGGTAGGGCGATGATATACTCGAAGAAAATTTGCACTACGCTCAAAGCTTTCTTAAACTCTAAAGAAATACGCTCAAGATTATAGAAGAAGAACTCTCTCTATAGTTTCTCTCTCTAGAGTTTCAAATTGAATTAAGTAAAAAATAATGAAGGAATGAGTTTTATTTATAGAAGAATGGATCAGATAGTAACTAATTCATGAACGGTCCAGATTGATTTACTTTTAATTGGACGATCCATATTTAAAGCAAAATCTTTTAAATAAAATATAATATATTCTATTTATAATCTAATAAAACGAATAACTTTATAAATGTATTCTATTTTATATAAAAAGATTTTACTATGCAAAAATATTATGCAAGCACTATGCAACACTATGCATAATAAAATATAATATATTCTATTTATAGAATAACTTTATAAAAGTATTACATTTTATATAAAAAGATTTTACTATGCATAATACTATACATAATAGAATATAATATATTCTATTATAGAATAACTTTATAAAAGTATTACATTTTTATATAAAAAGCTTTTTACATTTTATTACATTAATAATACTAATAAAACAAAAGCTGGGTGACTTATCACGTAAACATTAATAATCAATACCTGGTGTGCTTTCTTATGCAACCACAGCAGACATCGTATTTTTACTTTACTAAAGTAGTTCAACAGTTTTAACGGTAAAACTTCCGGCGTTATTTTCATAAAAATATTTTTATCGTTTTCTCAATCCGACAATAATTACGTTGTGGGGTCCACCAATGATTGTGCCGTTGTACGAATATTCCCTGTAAAAACGAATATTTCCCGACCAATCGAATATTATATAACAACTTGCATACTTTTTAAAATTTATAAATATTACCCACAACTATAACATTATATCAAATCCACACCATAATATTCAAAAAATTATTTCGAGAAAATTAAATATTTATTCATAAAATCTAGGGTCTCACAATTGTCATCATCCTCATGTTTATATTTTATTGAAAGTCATCTGTGGCCTGTAGTGCATAGATGGACTTGGTATGATTATGACCAGGGATTATTCGGTATAATCATGACCGTAATGTTACAAATGATGTGGTAAAAGTCCTCATTGACCCATAGTGCATTGATGGACAGTTGTTGGCATGATCATGACCATTGATGAATACACGAATATCCTTGGCTCGTAGTCGTGGAAAATTTGTGTTCGTGACCTAATGATATTATTGGTCGTAGGGTGTAAACAATATTAAGCGGATACGGATACGGTATATCCGTATATCGTATTCGTAAAACCAATTTCTTATCCGTATCAAGATTGTCCAGATCAAACTTGATTTTAAAAATATTATCCGTATCCTGTATTCGGAAAAATATTCGAATACGGATAATATCCGTTACCGTTTATTTTATTCGAATATCCGAATTCGTTTATCAGTAACCTAATATAAAATTCATTCAAAATATTTACTAAAAAAAAAAATTAAAGTTTAAATCATACATATTAATTAAACACAATTTAATATTTAAACCATACATATTAATTAAACATCCTAATCGAAAAATGTTAAACACATCATCATAAAAATTATAAGATTAATTTGCATCCTAACTTAACTTGATGTATACACTATTGATCATCCTTCATTGAACATTATCATACAAGAAGATTAACTTAATTCACATCATAATACAACATTAATTGCATCTTAACTTGTACTGTAAGAGAAAAATAAATAATATTAGTATATAACTATTACACTTGTGATTACAAACCTGTGTAAACATTCTCTAACTTAATTAACAACTTATTTAGGTAAATTATTAATTAATAATTTATAGTAATTAATAACTTAATTAATGTAAATATTAAGTGTGTGTGTGTGTGTGTGTGTGTGTATATATATATATATAAGTTATTAGGATACGGATTAGGATATCGAATTAGGATATCGATATCCATGGGATATATTTACAGACGGATGTTAATCGAATACGAATACGCCTATATCCGTATTCGGTATCATTTATTTACTGGATACCATTAAACCGAATACGGATATATCCATTTTTTCTGAATGCGAATAATATCCGGTTTTTTCGAATAAGGATGGACGAATCTGAATTTTCCGATTACCATTTACGTTCTACTTGGCCGTAGTCTTTGGGATGATGTGGATTATTTATTAAGTCGAGTCTCGATAAAAGTGATGAAAAATGTTTTAAATCATAAAAGATAGTAGATTTTATTCTCTCTTGACTCTTTTAATGGATTGCTTATTCATTCCGCAGATTAAACTTGTTGTCTATTGTATTTTATCAGTTTAACATTGTTGAAGGCTAATGATAATTTATCCTGCATTATCTTAGTCATAATATTTCTTACTGGGCTAGTTGAGTTCACCCTTTCTTTTACTGTTCTCTTCAGAAAATGAGAACGTAGCAGGGACTAGTCGGGGAACGGAGTGATGGTCTAGAGGATAGCATTAATAGTCCTCACTATTCTATGAAATAGTGTGTTAATAAATGTATTGAGGACTTATTTTGAGTGTGAATATTATCTAGATAATAATATTTGTATTAAAACTCACATCATATGTTTTGTCGTATTTTACACGACTGTTGTATAATTAGTTTGTATTTGTATTCAGTACCATGTATCTGGAGACCCAATATGGGTGATGTATACCTATTTTGGGGGCATCACAGTTGGTATCAAAGCTTAGGGATATGATCCCTAGCTAAGATGTGAGACAAGAACTAGGAGGGGAGAGACGGGGAATTCCTTCGCTAGTATGACCTACCTAAGTTTATTTGTTATTTAATTGGTCGGTCAGAGTATAGGGATAATATGTGATATGTTAATTAACCTTTGTTTTGTGGCAGTATTTGAAAATGGCATCCCGAGAATATTGAGAACATCAATGGAGCACAGAGACCGTTGAGTCTTCACAGATCAATAATCGGGATAATGTGCATCAAGAAGGCGATAATCCTCGTGGAAATAATAACACTCGACTAAATGATGAACGATGGAATGTTAGAGGCTTCATGCAATTCATGCAACATCAAAGTAAAAGCGGATCTCATCTAAAATGCGGTGGAAACACCGACAACTCTCGGGACGGTCACCACCAAACAGATTCAAGAAAGCTGGGACCATAGAAGTTTTTGGAGAGCCAAAACCACTAAAGGCGGAGGCGTGGATAAAGCAAATCAACAAGATATTTGATGTCTTGGGTTGCTCACGAGGAGCAAAAGGTTCCTTTGCCACCTTCATGTCATGCAAGGCGGAAAGATTCATTGGTGGGAATCTATAAAGCGACTCAAACCGTCAGACTTGAAGATGTCTTGGGAGAAGTTCCAAGAACTGTTCAACGACAAGTACTTTCCCAAAAGTATTCGTCACATGAAAGAGGTAGAGTTCATTAAACTGGAACAAAACAACATGACCGTGTCGCAGTACGAAGCCAAGTTTGCCGAGTTATCCCAGTTTGCGTCTCATTTGGTTGATAATTAGGATAGAATAATGCGAATGTTTCTAAGAGGTTTAAAACCCGAGATACGTCAATACTTATCTCTCATAAACTGTGTTTGTATTCAGATGTTGTTAATAATAGGCTCGATTATTGGGCGTGATAATAAGTTAACCCAACCAAAAAGAAGCGGTAAGCAAAATGATAATACCGGTGAGAAGCAATCATCAAGCGGTGACAACAAGCATGGAGGAATCAGTGGCGAAATGGTAACCACTTCGGTGGTATTCAGGGCCAAAATAATAAGAATGGACATTTCAAGAAAAGGAGATTCAACAATGATGGAAAGACGTCAGCACCAGCACCCGTTGTTAAGGAAAGAGAACGACCACCTAGATTTGTTTCAAATGCGGAGGGGAGGGACATATCAGTCCAAACTGCGCGATTCCATCCAAAGTATGTTATAATTGTGGAAGAGAAGGTCACCTAGACCGATTTTGTCGTTCACCGAAGACAAGTTCAGCTAGGATGGAGGCACCAAAGGCCGTCCCAGAAAAGTCAAAACCGGTAGTGCAAGAGAGAGTGTATGTCGTGACCTCCAAGAAAGCAAGGAACTCGAATGAGGTTATCACGGGTAAGCTTATCATAAATTCTTGCGAAGTCTATACCTTATTAGATACCGGTTCTACCCATTCTTTTATCTCTCTTGCTTGCGCTCAACGTTTAAATTTAACTCAGGAAAAGTTAGACTTTGACCTATTGGTTGAAACTTCGTTAGCAGAAACCTTCGTTACCTCCACTATTTATTAATCTTGTTTGATTCAAATCGACACTTTCAAGGAGAGATTTGGTCACCTAATTGCGCGCCACTAGGGAGAAATCCTTATTGGAAAGCCCCCTCTTTCCTGGGAACAACCTGGTTGTTAAATATTGTGAGTTATAATATTAATGATGAATAAGTTCGTGTTGATTAAAGATGAATTTGATAGTTTCATTGTGTTGAGATTATTTGTGTTAGTAGAAATCGACATCTATTCCGATGATAATTGATGTCTGGAGGTTATATTGTTCAATCGGGTATTCGAGACACTTTTTGTGTCGGAGTATTATTCACGAGTTACTATTCACCTGAACAATATATTTCTTTTCGGTCCAAATTATTTTTGGGTACAATATTATTCCATGAGGAGATGTGCTAATTTTTCAGACCGTTGGTTGAATTTATAATAGTAAATCAATATGGATCGCTAGTTTAAAGTTTTAATAGTGAATCAGTATGGACCGTTGCTTTAAGTTTTAATATGGACCGTCCGTTTAAAATTAAATCAATCTAGAACGTTCATGAATTAGTTACTATTCAATCCATTCTTCTATAAATAGAAGCTCATTCCTTCATTATTTTTTACGAATTCACTGAAACTTTTAGAGAGAAATTATTAGAGAGAAAGAAGAAGAGTTTTCTTGCTACTTCACTACTTTGATATCCAATTTCTTTAACAGTGAGGGTGTTATTCTTTCGTATTCATGAAGAGAACTTCATTATTCCATTCTTTATTATTCTATTGGAATAACTTTGTATGGAATCCCCTATACTTGGTGAAATTCTTTCATTATTCCTCCTCATTTGGTTATCATCGTTCGATGATCGCTATCACCGATATGACCACGGTTGTGGTCCCTCGATTGAGTATACTCACTATCTAACTCTAATAATTGAGCCCCATTTACAACATCCGAATCGAGAGAAAATTTATGAGATATAAGGTATTGACGAATCTGGGTTTTAGACCTCTCGAAACATCCGTCATACACGTTCCTCATTCTCCACCAAATGAGGTGAAAACACGGATAACTCGCAAACTTTGCCTCGATTTGAGACACCGTCATATTGTTACATTCGAGTCTAATAAACTCTACCTCCTTCATATGACGCCGAATACTTTACGGAAAGTACTTGTCATTGAACGATTCTTCAAATCTTTCCCAAGACATGTTGAGTGTCATTTGGTCGAGTACGCTTCACTTGATTCCCACGAAGAATTTGCCTCTCCACGGAACATAAAGGTGGCGAATGGAACCTTATGTTCCTCCGTGCACCCCAAGACATCGAATATCTTGATAATTTGCTTGACGCGTTTACGCTTTTTGATAGGATCCGAGCATTATTTATTATTAAGATTGGAATAACTTCATGCGTGTGGTCTATCGCATGCATGGTGATTTCATTGTTATTCCATTCTTTATTATTCATTTGGAATATATCCTGCTCATGCGTTTTTACGTGGGACCGGTTAAAATCTTTGTTATTACATTGGAATATCCACATTTGTGCGCTTTTACGTGGGATAACCTACATATGCGCGGTCTATCACATGCCCGGTGATTTCTTTTGTTATTCCATTCTTTATTATACTCAGTTGGTTAAAGTTTTGACTTTTATACTCTATGAAATTAGTGGAATATCTTTGATATTTGCGCTTCATCCAGTATTTTTTCATGAAAATATTCTTCTGAGCATTCTTGAATTTTACTCTACAAATAAGTATCATGTTGACAATTTGGACGTTATTAGTTCCTGGATAAATTAATTCTTGAACTTGTTTTATTGAATTCTTATATCATTGTCATCATCCTCATGTTTATATTTTATTGAAAGTCATCATGGCTGTAGTAGTGCATAGATGGACTTGGTATGATTATGACCAAGGATTATTTCAGATAATCATGACCGTAATATTACAAATAATGTAGTAAAAGTCATCATTGGCCCGTAGTGCATTGATGGACAGTTGTTGGCATGATCATGACCATTGATGAATATACGAATATCATTGGCCCGTAGTGCATGGATAATTTTTGGTCGTGACCCTAATGAATATCCTTGGCCATAGTGCAGGGATGATGTGGATTATTTATTAAGCTGAGTCTCAACGATAAAAGTGATAAAAAAATGTTTTAAATCATAAAAGATAGTAGATTTTATTCTCTACTTGACTCTTTTAATGGATTGCTTATTCATACCGCAGATTAAACTTGTTGTCTATTGTATTTTATCGGTTTAACATTGTTGAAGGCTAATGATAATTTATCCCGCATTATCTTAGTCATAATATTTTTCTTTTGGGCTAGTTGAGCTCACCCTTTCTTTCACCGCTTTTCTTGTGAAATGAGAACGTAGCAGGGACTAGTCGGGGAACGAAGTGATGGTCCAGAGGATAACATTTGTAGTCCTCACTATTCTATGAAATAGTGTGTCAATAAATGTATTGAGGACTTATTTTGAGTGTGGATATTGTCTAGATGACAATAATTGTATTAAAACTCACAGCATATGTTTTGTTGTATTTTACACGACTGCTGTATAATTAGTTTGTATTTGTATTCAGTACCATGTATCTGAAGACCCAAGATGGGTGATGTATACCTATTTTGGGGGCGTCACACCTTTTTCTTGTAGTGTCTTCAACCACAGATGTGGACTGAATATGCAGAATAAAGTGCAGATTAAGAAGGAAAACAAAACCAAAATTACACCAAGATTTTAAGTGGTTCAACCCCTATCCTCTTGTCTAGTCCACGTCCAATACCAATAAGTATTGGAGACTCTTTTTATTAAACTTAATACTCAATTAATTACAAATAAAAAGAACTCCCTGTTTAAAGTAGTTTCACACTGATGGATACCACTGCCCCTTTGTACATTTGTAACTTTTCTCACCACTGAGACCTTTGCATATCTGCAACATTTAAAACTCTCTTTTAACAAACCCTATTTACTACTGAATCAATCAAGTCAAACAATGCTTGACCTCAAAATTTAATATAATTTTTTTTGAATACAATGTGCTTTGATTTTCTAGCCACTAAAGAATTAATAATAATAGCACTGTCTTGATGGAAATTGACTCTAATAACACTCAATGGAGATATCTCTGAATATTAGCTTTTGAGTTTTATGATATGTCCTTCAAGTGCAAGTGTTCCTGTTTTTCAGAGTTATGATATCTTATGATATTTAGTAGCTAAGAGTTTTTAACCAGCAGGTATATCACATAATATTCCAGTAAATTGATATTGTCCAACGCAAAGAGATAAATTCAATACAGATGGAATATCACATGAATTTAGCAACTAAAGAGTCCAATGGATAGCAATCAAAGATATGATATCCAAATCAAATTGATATAGCTAAAATAAAGGAATATATAAGCATATTTAATTCATTCAAATCACTAATCAGTTTGAATAAAGGGAATCGTTACCTTATTAGACTCTTATTCAAATTAGATATCATGTTAATTAATACTAAACATGATAAATCTAAAGCAAAACCTTTTAGCAAATAAAATGAATTGGTAATCAAATTTGGGCCAATAATTAACTATAATTTTTTTCGAAATATTTACTCAACTATAATTAAGTACAGTGATGTCGAGCAGATAAAGAAGAATATTGTGCTTACCATGTGCAAGCTTGAAATGATCTTCCCTCCAGGATTTTTTGACTCGATGGAACATCTGCCTATTCATCTGCCGTATGAACTCAAACTTGGAGGACCGGTGCAATATCGGTGGATGTATCCTTTTGAGAGGTATATGCACCGATTAAAACAAAAGGTCAAGAACAAAGCTCGTGTAGAGGGTTCTATTGTTGAACGATATACAGAGGAAGAGCTTGTCAACTTCTGCTCATTATATTTTGACGATGTTGTCTCAACGAAGCACAACCGTTTAGGAAGGAATGAGGTTGTTGGTCCAATGACTGATCATGCTGATGATGAGTTAGTTGTATTCACATATCCGGTTTAACCATTTGGCCCTGAGACCCTGACTTACTTAAGCGATAAAGAGTTGAAGATTGTATCTACATACGTGCTTCTAAATATGCCCGAAGTATCATCATACATCACGTAAGTCTAAGATTATTTGCTCCATTTAGTACAATAGTGTAGTCATCCCTATATATGTTAACGACATTTTACTAATATCGCAGTTCATTCGAAGAGGAAGCGTATGCTTCTAACCCAACTTTTACTGCAGCAGAATTGGAAACATTCACTAATGCTAATTTCCAACAGTGGTTTAAGAAAAGGGTTGAAACGGAGAATATTTCTGAGCGTTTATAGATGTCATCCGAGGACCTTACAAAGTTGTTAGTTCTTTTCCTGGTTGCATCGTCAATGGGTACAGATTTAGAGTCGGTGACTTGCATGAACTCACATCAGTCAATTCTGGGGTTGTGATGTTAGGAAACTGCTACCAAGATTCTGAGTCCAATTACTATGGTCGTTTACAGGATGTAGTTGTGCTCAATTATCGCGACGACAAAAAGGTAGTTACATTTAAGTGTAGCTGGTTTGATACTGAAAAGGGGGTTAAAGTTGATCGTAATAGAATCACAACAGTGGATATCAAGTCGGTGTTAAAGTCTGATGACGTGTACGTGTTAGCAAGTCAAGTGACTCAAATGTATTACGCTCCTAATGTCGTAAATACTCGAAGCCCCTGGTACACGGTAGTCACTACTAAAACACGTTCATTTAATGTTGGTAACATATGTGGTATGGATGAGGCGTTGCAAGAAGATGTGAGCAACCCATTGGCCATAGTGTTCCATGCTAAAGATGTGGTGAGTACTGATGTCATTGACGTACCTAACGATGAGGATGTCGAGGCCAATGTACACATGAATGATTATATAGTCATTGAGGATGATAACGATGACGAAACTGATCTCAAAACTGAGGATGAGGAAGATACTGAATCCGAGAATGATATACACGTTGATTCTGATGTGTTTGATGTCGTGCGTAATTAAAAATGAGCAGTTATATTAGTACTATATTCGTACTATTTCTTATTCTTACATATTCGTAATCTACCAATTTTGTTATGTTAGTAGGATATTCATGGTTAGACATAGCGGTGGAGGTCGCCGAAGTGGTGGGCGATCCGGTACTGGAGACGATAGCCACGATGGAGGCTCTTCTTCAAAGCGCCGATGAAGTAAGTTATCTTAACTAGGATTTAAATATATCTCAAATTGCATTAATTATAATGATTATTGAAGTACTATGTTAAATACAATTATTACAGATGCACTCGTCGGCGATAACCGAGGGACTAACCTCAGTATCTTTGGTCGTCGCCAAAGAAGTGATTACTTACAAAGATGCGGTGGATGTTGTTTTCCGGTGCAGAAGTGTTACTATATTCGCATTTATTTCTATCGCTTATTGCAAAACACAATTCACATAACACATATTGTTATACTTTTTCTCAGTAGTATACTAGACCCGGTGGCTAAGCACACCCTACACGCGATTTGTTTGACGATCTCCCGGAGAGGTGTATGCGGTTCGGTCAAGATCTTGTGATGCGATGCCACTTTTTTACGCAGACCGCCTTGCATGGGAGTTCTACGTAAGTTAAGCATATTATCACCACATAGTTGTATTCGGATGACGTAAATCAATTGTTCTTAATTTTAAATTATCGCATGTTATAGGTTTATTATCGATTTAACCCGAAAGATCTCGGCCACCGACGATGTCGTGATTGAGCATCACGTCATTGCGAATTACTACTGGATGGTCGTATGAGATGCTATGAAGGTAGTTTCGGCAATTGTGGACCCGGCTCGGGACCATTATCAGGCCCATCAGCCCAAGACATCTCGATTTAGCCGGGAGGCTATGTGTGCAAGACTAGAGGTCGATGACTTCAAGAAAAAGTCCGAGCAGGCAAAAAAGAATCGTGGTCAGCTCTGGATAGTACACACCACTGGTTCTCAGTCGTTCGAGGAGGTGAAGACGGTAAGTGCGTTGTATTTAGTTATTTATGTGTCAAGTTCTCACACAAATACTTAAGACTTGTTTTATGAATGTTTGTATTAGGCATTGGGGAGGACCTTGGGCCGAGATCCTACCATGTTAGAGTTTTGGGATCGAGCCCACGCGCCATGACGAAAGCGTGCTTTGTCTCGCACGACTTTAGCTATACTGGGTAAAACTCATCTTACTATTTAGCTTTTAATAATATTCAATCGTAAATAAAATGATATAATTAACATACGATATATGAAATACATTACAGACCGATTTCGTAAGCTTGAGACGAAAGCGATATTTGAAAGCTAGAGACTATTAGGAGGGTTTCGAGTCGTTAGATTTCGCCACCCCTCTTCCCGATATTGTATTAGATCGGGATGAGGAGCCGAGACTATGGGTCGATCTTAAGATCCCCTACTAGCAGAAGCATTCAACAGATATCGAGTGTTGGGTCCGCCGAGGATACCGCATATACACTTCCCTTGAGGTAATATTTATTATGTTTCACTTAAATTATCCGAATTTATCACATTATATAAATTATTATTAGTAATCGAATTTGTATCTCTTTATATGTTTCCATTGGCCTTGCCAAATATTCGAGAACACACATGTTGGACCATCTCATACGCAATTTGGCTTGGATGACGATATCTTCCGGTACCGATAGGGCCGTGGTTTCGGACAGTTCCATCGATCCGGTCTTTCGGCGTCGCCAGATTGCTTTCAGCCTCGTCTTCACCAGATTGCTTAGGATATTATAGCAGGGGCCTCTGCAGAGAATACGGGATTACCTCGGGAGCAGTTCGACGCTTGGAGCGCCGAGATGCTCCAGATGGTGATTACCCTCTTGGAGGAGGCTTTTCGTCCGCCCCCACCTACTCAGGTATTCTTATTGTTTATATTTTTCAATTAAGGCTAGTTTGTTAATTCTCACATATATATATGCGGACTAATGATTTATATTCTTGATTCTATCAACAGGGTGGCGATGGCGAGCAGGCTGGCGATGATGAGCAGGAGCACGAGGCTGATTTCCATACACCAGAGTAGCGTTGTTCACCTCTGCCCGATGATGATACTTTTACTAGTTTATAGTTCATTTGTATATATTCATGTTATTATAGAACTTTTGTATATATTGTATTGTTTAATTGCGTTTGTACAACTATTGTAAATTATATTGTTTAACATTTATGTAACATTAACTTATATTTGTAATTGGTTAGCTTATAATACGTTTTGGTGGATATTTGAATGTGAATGTGAATGATAATGAGTTGAAGATTACGTTTTAGTGCTACGTTGCATATTTGAATGTGAGAGACTGAGTTTATATTATCGTGTATTGGGTTGTGATAAAGTTACAAGTACATTAATGGGTTTAAAACACCGAAACCCGAACTTTTAAAATCAGATTTTTTTTAAAAAAGAGTTAATTTTAATTTTAATAGGGTATTTACGACGGATATTCCCTGAGGAGATAACAAATAACCATTTTTAATAAATACCAAAACATTCTAAATTCAACAGAATAATCTAACTTCGACGGAACTTATCCGTCAGAATTATTTCTATTTCCGACGACGTACATCCGTCGGAAAGTAATAACAATCATTTTTGTAAATATTGGGTGATTTAAATTTTCAGTCGGAAATAATATAATTCCGAGGGAATAATCCTGTCGGAAATAGGGCCTACTTTTTTCGATGAAAATTTTCGTCCTGTATGTTCTGTCGAAAATAGTTCATTTTCGACGAAACTCCGTTGGAGATAACTTCGTCGAAGATAAGTAATTTTCGACCGATTTTTTGACGGATTTTATTTTCGACGCGATTATTTACGACTGAATTTCGAACGGAAAATGTCGTCGGGAATAGTTTATGTGCGAGGGAATAGGCGTATGTCCGACGGAAGATTCCGTCGAAATTAGCCGGTTTTCTTGTAGTGAATCTAAACTGTTTGATAATATCAACTGTTTTGATATTATCCTTAGAAATTTAATTATTATTTAATAAAATCACTACTTTATGCTATTAATTAATTTTTTTGGATTTATAATCTTCTAAATCACTATAAATCTAAACAGTTAATAGCATAATGTCATTCTCTTAATTTTTTAGATTTATAATCGCCTAAATCATTAAAAATTCAAACTGTTTTGATATTATCCTTTGTAATTTAATTATTATTTAATAAAATCACTACTTTATGTGACGCCCCCAAAATAGGTATACATCACCCATTCTGAGTTGTCAATACATGGTACAGAAATAACTACAACTTTATTATTACAACAGTAAAACTGTGAGTTTGAATACAAATATTATCTTTTAGACAATATCTATACTCAAATAAATCCTCATCACATTTATTGATACATTATTTTACAAAAATGGTGAGGACTACTAAACAACTCTCTCTAGAACCTTCATTCCATACCCCGACTCGTACTCGCTATATTCTCGCCTCCTGAGAAGAAAAATGGAACAAAAAGGAAAAGGGTGAGCTCAAGTAGCCCAGTAAAGAATATTATGACTAAGATAATATACACCAAATTGTCGTTAGTCTTCAACAGGGAAAAATCTAATAGAATACAATAGACAACAAATTTTAGATCAATATTCAGAATGAAATAATAATTCATTAGAAGAGTTAAGTAGAGAATGCAAACTACTATCTTCTATGTATGAATTTAAAAGTTCATCGCTCTATCTTTTATCCCCCGTAACATCAATTAATATATATCTCGAAATTAAATATTCATCTTTGCACTACTGAAGCCAAAGATATTCATCATTGGTCATGTTCATCTAAAACACTGCTCATCTTTGCACTACGGGCCAAAGATATTCATCAGAAATCATTCATCTTTGCACTACAAGCCAAAGATATTCAATAATATCATCATTTAAGACTGAGGATGATGAAAAATATTTTTAAAGAAACGAATCCAGTGAAACAAAATGACAAGAATTAAGGATTCTACTTTGTTTTATCCATGTCCAAAAATACCTCAAAAATAATCATAGTGGTGTAAAATTCAAGAATGATCAAAACATGGATACAATCAAAGCTAGTATCCACAATAGATATTTTAGACGAAAAAAGGAAAATTTTCATTTTTCGATGAATAAAGCCGATGATTGAATGAATAAGGTCGATACGTGAATAAGGTCGTATACGTGAATAAGAATCAGACACCAAAAGTTCTAAATTTGATAAAACTTCAGATTCAATATTTCAGCATAATGATATTGAAGAAATAATATCATTACGAAAAAATAATATCCCTTACCTCGAAAGACAATACTTTAGTTGAAACACCAGTATATAGGCTATGACTTGCACCAGATAAAGAACACTCAAAAGTATACTCACAAGAATACGCTCAATATATCGAGAGAGAGAAAGAGAGAAGTTTGGAGTTTCGTGTGATTTTCAATTCTAATCTAAGACCCTATTTATAGGAAAATGCTTAAACACCAAAGTAGAAAATTTAATAAAATATTAATATATATTATAAATTTCTTAGCCCACTTTTGATGATCTCGAATCAAAGCACATTGATAACACATGTGAGCCCACTAATTGTACAAAAAACATTTTTCCGAAAATAATTAACTAAAACTCCCAAAATTAATTATTTCGTAACTTGAACTTCAATAATTCATAATAAATAGCCCTTTTTCGTAGAAAATTTGAATCTTGTAATTTTTATAGGAAATTCAATTCTCTACAACTTTGCAGTAAGAAAGTTTTTCTAAATTCCAAACATAAATTCAACAAGAAATCCACAAAGACGATTTTTACAAAGCTATAATCAAATTTCGGTCAATAATTGTGTACAAAACATGTGTTAAACATTTAATGCCACAAAAATACTCTTCCTCTTCATATACTCATATATCCCACATTCATTGTAAAAATATCATCGTTAATATATTATTAAAATAATATATTTAAATGAATTATTTTATCAGAAAAAGATTAATTTTCAACAATTGTCACATTAAAAATTTTCTCCATCTATATCCTCATAAAATCAATATTTTCCTCATCATATAAATCAATAATTAATTATTCATAAATAATATTACAGAATCACATTATTGACAACTAGGCAGTTCCCAGGATAGAGGGGGCTTTCCAATAAGGATCTCTCCTTACTGGCGCGCAATTAGATGATTAAACCTCTCCTTAGACAGAACTTTCTAGACATTGCCAATAATGTTATCTAATAATATTATTCAGATAATATGAATTATTGCTCCAATAATAGAAAATACTGTGCAGTGACAATTATTAAAACAACAATAATATCAACGTAGCAATTATTGAATCAATAAAATATAATATTGAACAGTAATTACTATAAAAATTATTGAGTAAGGCCTTTCACGTAAGAATCAATAATTGGTGCAATACCGTAAAGCATCGTGTGTTTTTAACCACCGGGTATTCCCACAAAAGATAATTCAGAATAACTACGCCAATTATTTATAACCAACTTATTCTCGTCGTTTTTTTTCCTCCAATCGCTTTCCGTTATGGGGCCCACACATAGATGCTACCGTCGCATTTAACATTCCCGACAAAGATTTAATATTCCACGACCAAACGAATATTTAAAACAATAATGAATATTTTATAACCACTTGCTTATTTTGAAATATTTGCGTATTTTACCCATAACTATCCACATTAATCAAATCAACCCTTACTATTTCAAAATAATAAATAGAGAAAATTAAATTTCATTAATAATAAGTTGGGGTCTTACATTTATCTCAACACTAACCTCTACAATGTATATTCATCTGTTTTTCTGGGTAAAATTTGATCATCGCACAACAATCTACCATGTTCTTATTATATTTTAATTTATTAATCAGACGTATATATTTATTATTAAAAGTTGAATAATCCCATCACGTAACGCGAGGGTTTCATATCTAGTTGTAACCCCTTGTTTGAATGTTATCTTTATCATTTTTTTTATTAAGATTTTAATGTTATATTACAGTTTATTATTTTGTGTTATAATTTATTTTCAGATAGGTTGAGGTACATTTTATGGATTGGTTGAGTGTAATTTAAACAAATGAGGAAATTTATGTATTGGACAACTTATTCTACTCCTCTTTATTTAAGCATAAGAATTTGTTTATTATATAAATGTAGAAGCGACTCGTTAACAGTCTATGTTCGGATCTGACAATACCACACTATAATCAAAAGGTACAACGACCCGAGCAACCGAACTTAACATAAATGTAGTAACTGGAGTCATTCTAAAAAAGGGATAAATTAACACTACTCGGTGAAATAGGTTCTTTTATAATCAATTTCAAAACATTTGCTAGAGGTTGTAACAATCCAAATGATCTTACTGCATCAGGACCCTTTCGATGTTGCACACGAGCCATTACTTTATATTCTCATTGATTTCGTAGATTTTTAGTATTGCTATTTCAACACGGGCTTGGTTCAGGAGATGATTAGTCGTCTTCTCCTTAGCTTTATTCTCGTGGAGATATAATTGAGGGGAAAAAAAGAAGTCAATTAAAGAACATGTCGGGCAAGTCAAAGGCGATCCCCCGATATAGGGAGAATCGAGACCCAAATAATCGTTTAGTGAACTGTATCTTCTTTGTGTTAGCTGGCATAAGCTGCACCCTTACTGCTAGGGTGGGGATCAGCCTCTGAACCGTATGTGAGACGAGTTTTTGCCTTATACATTTCGGTCCGAAAATTGAAAAAGTTTAAGAGAGATGGGGAGACACATAAGCTGTTAGTTGGGGTGAACATCAGACCGGGTATGCGCCCTTATTAAATTAGAATAGTGTAATTAGTCAGCTCAACATAGGTTGTTGTTAAAAAAAAATAAATTCTCGTGATTTAAGGTCTCTAGATATCCTATCCTAAGACGAGATAATTGTGCTTAGAACAAAAACCCATTAGTGGATGAGACCACCTTTGGTATAGATGTATTAAACAATCAAATAAAGCTTTTACAACAAACTAGTCAACACAACTATAAATTAAACCCTAATTTGACGTTCTTACTTTATTAGTATGATTTATATTAGATCTTAAAAGTTAAAAGTTCGGAAGTTATTAATATAAACGTTTGTTCATTAACACTTTGTTTATGAGCACTACTAGAAAAATAAGAATACGCGACGGAACTTTGTGACAGTTTTTAAAAATAATCATAAAAGATAGTAATTTTTGATGGACTTTTTAAGCAATCACAAAATAATAGTATATATGATGGCTCTTTGTGATGACTAATTTTGCCATCAATGTATTATAACTGTGATGGTCGTGTCAATCACTAAACTTTCTTTTTTGTGATGGACTAAGTCATCACTTATAGATATATCTTTTTCATGATTGTATTTAAGCTATCACCAATATTTTAATATAAGAAATAATCAAAACAATATTTTTTGACGGTCATGACAATCATTAAAAAATATAGATTTTTGTGACGATTTTTATTTGCAATTACAAAAATAATGTATTTTGTGATGAAATTTTCAAGTCATCACAAAACAATAAAATATATGATGGCTTTCAGTGATGATTAATTTTACCATCATTAGAGAGTATTTGTGACTGACATTGCAATCACAAAATCTTATGCGGAAGTGATTTTGTTTAGTAAGTCAACTCACATAAATTTCCTTTTATATTTTATTTTTAAATTATAATTCTGATCTGGACTTTACTGTAGTGGTAATACTCGTTATTTAGTTTGCAAATGGGGGGAGGGTTCGAATCTTACAAATATCATTTGATAAAAAAAAAGATTGAAAACTTAATTTATAAACAAAAAAATTATATGTTTTATTTCACATTGTTACTGAGTTTATAAAATTTTTTTACAAAAATTAAAAATTTTACATTTAAATTATTAAATTATCTTTATATTAATTTTATTATAGGTTTATAATCTAAATGCCGTAATACAAATTATAAAAATAATCTCAAGTCCGTCTATTTATTTTTTACGTTCGTTAATAACAAGAAATTGGAAAGTTTTTGTCCGTCTCTCATGGAGTTTATGTCAAGTAAACAGAAAGCTCTAATCAACATCTTCAACTTGGTGCGAACTTTCTCAAGTTAACAGTAAAGCTCACATTTTCAAGGTAAATGTACCGAATCCACAGTACGCTTTACGCTCTACTTTATCTTTTGATGCGAAAATCTCGTTTTTAAGATTCTTTGGAGATTTGTTTCGCAATCGGTAGAAATTATATTAATGCGGCAGCAAGATAGCAGCAGTGAAAACCCTAGTAAATTTAGTGTATAAAGCCTTTAACTGGAATTAGGGTTCGAATTAAAATTTCCCCTTTCATTTAATCACTACAATGAGTAATGTTACCGAATTCCCAAGGAAAAAATCAACAGATAAACTGTGATCTTGAAGACTTGATTTTACTAAATAGCATGAAAAATCCCATTGTCTGATCTTCCAGGAGGGAGAACTTGATAAAAATAACTTTTAATAAAAAAAGAAAAATAAATTAGAAGTGGTTTTGTTATTCTGTTGGAATTTGGAGTTGGTCATAAACTTAAAAATTTAAGCTGCTGCATGTATTGCATTTTAAGATGAAACTAGGTTTTCTAAAGAAAGAATAAACTGAATTCTCGGGCACAGTAGCCTAACATAAGGGTTTGGTATAAAGGCCATTTTTCTGTGGGGATCAGTTATGGATTTAACTAGACCTGCTAAACTTTTAAGTACAAGCAATAACAAGAGAGCCAATAGAATTCCGTATCTTTGTGTGTTTTGCATTTGTATTGCTTACGAGCACATTATCCTTTTTGCGTAATCATTTCCTGTTGATTTCTACCATATCTTGTCATGTTTAAAAGAGATTGGACAAAATCATGCGTGTTTTCATGTGGAGAGGAACATAATATGAGTTCGATACCATTTAATGTGTTTGGAGAAAGTTTGCAAACGAGTTCGGTGTGGTGGTATATGAATCAGATATCTATGTTTGTTTAATCAGGCTTTTGAGGGGAAATGATATGGAGATTCACTCCTGAGTCGGATAGTTTGTGTATCATATCTATTTTAGGGGACAATCAAACGTTCTCTTATTGAATGTAGGCTGGAGTTTATATTTGCAACATTAGAAATAATATTGGATATATGCTTATTTGATGATATTCAGCTATATGTGCGTTAAACTTTGTAATGGGTGTCAAATATATGTTCTCTTTTTTCACGACAGCCAAATTGTTGCTAGATCATCTTGTTGGGGTCATTGTTTTTTTTTTTTCCTTTCTATATATAGGTTTGTCTGTTATACATGTTTAGTCCAGAATTTAGAGGTAGCATAAAATCTTCATTGTATTTAAAAAGGAACCACTTATGTAATATGTTTTGACATGCTCGGTCTTCAGGTATGGACTTGATCCAGCTCAAGATTTCAGTAGCTGTGCCTCTATTAATGTCTTCCCAACGATTATGATTCAGTTTTTTGAGGAAATTCCCAAAGCAAATTTCATCTTCTTGAAAGTTATTTGATGCTCTAATAATTAATATTCATTAACTTAATGATCTTTATTAAATGTAAGTTAATACTATTATTACTTTAAGTTAGTAGTTAATAGATTTTTACCCACCCCCCAAAAAATAAAAAAATAAAAAAATAAATAAATAAAAAAAGAAAAAAACTTGTATTTCCCACTATTATTAGTGTACCATAGATTTATAACAGCGTTCGTTATCCCTGTACGTGTCAAGATCATGGCTACACAAAGCAAGCACCAGGTAAACTTAGAAAGAATCAGAACTCTTTACACGTGTGCACTGTGCAGAGCTTGGCAATTAAAGTGATTTTAGTACCACTTTCTGAGTTTGCAATTTGTGCAACCCCAAAGCCCCAAACAGCTAAATATTAATATTCGTCGTATCTCTCTTTCATGTCATAAATTCTCAACTTAACAGTAAATTTCCGTATCCATTACTACTATCTTAATTTGGTCATTATGAGGATGGAACCATGGTTTGGTGGGATTTTGACGAATCCAGGGGTTTCTTTGACTTCTTTAAAGTATCATTCAGAACCGGGTTTGTGATGACAAATTGTGAAGTATGTTGCGGTAATTTTCTTCAAATCAATAGCGTGACAAAATACTTCTATTTCAGTTCTAAGCCTATGTGTTAATGGGTTGTGCACTGAGGGTATCTTTGGGGCTGCTGATGAAAAGACTGTCATATTCACTTTGGATCTCAATGTGGTAACTCCAAAATTTTCTGTTTTTTTAGGCCGGTAATGGTAATTCAAAGTTGCCATTACCTCAAAGTTGTTAAAGTCAGTCATATAGTTTACGTATAATAACTTGTAAAACATCTCCGTCCGGGAATGGTGTGCTGCAGCTGGACTATACCTATATGGTAATTTTGTGTGTTTTAAATTGTTTTTCCTTCTAAGTTTCTTCATTAAGAATACCGTAGAAAATTCCTATCGTTGATGTAGGAAGTCCATATGGCCCATTTTGAGTGCCCTAAAAAATAATGTTATAGAGTCAAGTCTTTCATCCTGTACCCATTTCTAGTCAACTAGATGTCCCTACCTTCTTGTTTATTTTAACATCTTATGGTGCTGTTTTTTCTTTTCTTTTGTTTCAAATAATTTCTGGTACCATCATTTGATTTTTACCGTATTATATTTTAGATAAATAATGTTTCTTATCATAAAAAAATATATAATTACATACATTACACACGCATATTTGCTACCTACATATCATATATTTTGGCGCCTACCGGCATTTATGTGATGTATCATTATCATATGAATTTTTTTATTCGATAAGAATATCATTGCTTGTATATTAGGGGATGGAACTGAGCTGCTACTATTAAATGATTATTTTTTTTGAAAAAAGTATTCGGAATAACACAAATGAGAATTACATTTGTTAGGTTAAGGCGGTACTTAACTAAAGGCTGCAGGTGACTGCTATAGGGCATGATTATCTAGTTATGAGTGATGTACATTGGTCTCTGGTATTCTATCATACTGAAGCATTTATTTTCAGTTTCTTTGGTTGTCTGCTTTTAATTTATATTTCAATAGTTTTATTGTTACAATAGCAATTAATATATCTTTACATTTTGCTGATTCATGCAATAGTATATAAAAGCTCTTATAATGTAACTGCAGTTTCATTTTTTGTCATTTGACTTGGGGTGTTTCCATTGTCAAGAAAGAAAAAAGTTTGGACCAACCTGGTCATGCAGGAACTTCAATTCGTCCTGATAAAAAGACAGCTGCTACAGCTGACATGGATCGCAGGCTGGTAAGTTTGGTTGCTGTAGTTCAACATGATACTTATGAGACCAAGTTTTATAATTCTTGCCAATACGGATATGGTGATAGTTAATTGAGCTTGAACGTACTAGAAAAATTAAAAATTTAAATAAAGACAGAATGCTGAGTTTGCTTCAAATTAAATAATAAATATCTTGTATAGACTATAGAATTCTCAGTAAAATTTGTTGTTTCTTTTTCTGTGCTATCAGTTTAAAAAAGAGAGAGAGAGGGAATAAGGGTTTACCATCATATCCTAGGCTCTCAGCTGTGCCAACATTAGCCCAGACCAGAAAAGACAAGAAACATATCCCAATCAGATCCCAATCATGCTGATTGGGATATCATGTCTTTTTTCTTCTTCTTATCTTCCATGTTAATTCTATGTATCATGCAGATCATGCCTCACTAACCATCTGTTATCTGTAAAATATAGTATTATTTAATATATATATATATAAACACAGAAAAATATAAATAAATAAATTCGAGTCCTTTGAATTCACAAAGTCTCTTTAAAACAAATTTATTTCCTCACAGGTGCTAAGGATTAATTGAATAATTGCTTCCCAAGATAAAACGGATTTCCAGTTCTTAATTAGAAGCACTTCAAAATTAAGAACACTTTGCACCAATATTTATGTTATGTACTAAACTTACAGTAATTATGCATGTAAATATGACGAACAGTAATGATGCATGCATGTATATACAACTTACAGTAGGAAGGGAATAAGGAAGAACACTGCAACGGAACGGAAATTATTTTGCAGTAATGGAATTTTGCAAAAGGGAAGGAACAGAAAATATTTTCCAGAACGGGACGGGACAGAAAACGGGAGGGAAAATTAGTTGTCTTCTGTTGACGCCAGTCTGGCAGTTTATTACCGTTGGGAGTCAAAACTACGTAGCGGCGGCGCGCAGATTTGAACCATGTCTTGGCTAGGTCCTCTCCTTTCCACGAAAGTGGGGTGCCCCTTGGGGCCCTTCCCATTGAGCAAACATCCCATATATAAAGACTTCTATTTTCCCTCTAATGTCCTATGTGAGACTTTTGCAACTTTCAACAATCAAGTAGGTGACTTTGGAGTCAATTTTCTCATTCAATTATTAATGGATTTGAACACATAAATATACCACGTTATACTCCTTGCGGAGGAGCGCGATTGGTGCAAAAACCCGACATTTCCGGAATGTGAATCCCTCATTAAATTGAACCTCAAAATACTCTAATATTTCAATTTTCAAATCTCATTTCCAACACCATCATCTGCTGTGAAATAATTCTTCATTCTCATCATGACAAAGTAAGGATGTACAATTATTGCAATGGAAATGCTTTAGCCATATTGAAGTATCATGAATCCATGATGATATATATGGTACACCATTATTTATATTTTAAATCCTGTCCAAAAGATTTTATATTGGCATGCCTTTGTCTACCTTTTGCCTTCTCTTACTTTCATATACAATAATATATGGAAACATATTATGACAATCCATGAGGTTTTGATGTTAATGTGTTATGTGGGAGATGATTTCCACTGAATTTCTTGCGGAGAGTAATAAGTATCCACAACAACTTCTTGCGTCTTAGGTTAATCTGTAACTTGAACAATTCCACAAAATAAACAATGGTCTTGTTATTGCCTAATATATCTTCTTATTATTACCATGAAATATGGTTAATTAAGGGTAACTGTAATCAAATGGGCCTTCTGAATCTATTGAAAATTGTACTTCCTCGGTTGAAAGAAAATTATAAGATTGTTATTAACTTTTAAAAATAATTTAAGATATTTTCTAATTTAAAACTGAGATAATTCATTTAAAAAGTATATAATTATCTCTTTGGGTAGGCGAATTAAAAAGCAGTACGCGAAAGTTGCGACTTGTCATAAAAGTTAAAACCAATTCTTTTGAGATTAACGATGATCGTAGTTCTTGTCATAATTGAATGACCAAACATTAATTAAAAACAATATTAGAAAATTGACATAAAAAATTAGAGATGTCTATGTAATACATTTGATTTGTCACGGATGTGATGTATCACATGGGATTATTAATAAAATTTTATTTTACTGATTAAAAAATAAAGTAAAAAGTGGTTTATAAAAAAGTTTCTCAACACTCCCATTTTATGAATTGTATTTCACTATTTTTTTTGCATGTATATATATATATATATATATATATATATATATATATATATATATATATATATATGCAATTGTACTTTTTCACAAATCACCAGTTGGATTATGATCTAACTTTTCAAATGTTTGCTTGTAGTTGTAGTATAAATAGTTGTCATTTAGAGAGAGAGAGAGAGAGAGGGAGAGAGAGAGATACAAATGGAGTATTAGACTTTAGGTAGGTAGGACTGATTCTTCCATAAGAATGGAATCAATTAACGAACAATATTAAAAGATGGTTCAAACAATGTGGTGGTATTATTTTTGTTGTATCAGCTCAGCTGCCATAAACTAATTCTTACAATTATGTACTACTAGTACAAAAAAAATAAAATTAAATGGCACATCAAAACAACTCATAATTAATTAAAACTATAACTAACAATAACGACTTGAACTTAAAAAACACATTTCCATGACGTGCACTACTTACTATACACACGACACTCAACCACGCCTTGCGTATATTAAAGTTTGTCAATTGCACATACTGAACTGAAGTAAAAAATTTCTCATAACAATGTTTTGATCTTTAAAATTCAATTTTAAATATTTTTAAAATTAAAATTGACATGTATGTATTTAGTTTATGTCAATATAATAATGAATTTTATGAACTATGTGTTGAGTCATGATATTTCACTTATTGGGCCAACTAGATTGGGCCTATATTTTTGGTTAGTCCATAGGGCCATCATTATTGGATCTTAAAGTTATTGGACCTAGTCTTTCTATAATCCTTGTTAAGCCCTTATTGTATCGGGCCGGATCAGTGAGTTGACCCATCATACATTTAAATATCTATTACTTTAACTCAAGCAATGATAAAAAAAGAAGAGGTGTTGATTGAAAGTCTGCAGATCATTAATGTGGATGGGATTATAGTCACCGACCGGGATAAACAAAGGCAGAGAAAAAAGGTGATGAACCGCATGCAATCGGCAGAAATCACCGAGGAGTGAAATCGTGGTCGACAAAGAGTGGGTGGTACGATAGAATCGGGTCCAAGAGTATATCATAGCAAGGAAGTCTTCAAGCAAAAAGGTAATCGATAATTTTATTTCTCTCAATACACTAGATATTTTTATCCTCCATTGTTAACCTCGCGATCGCTCAGATCGACTCTCTCGCCGAAGTTATCCCCCGACCGGTCGAAGCCGTCAAGCTTTTTGGTGTTGATCGTGTTTCATCGCGTAGGGATCGTGACGTCTTACGTGATTGGGACGCCATAGAAGATCTTAGCGTTACCACTATATAAAATGTAGTACTAGTTATAAGATTTGTTGTTATCAAAATTTAAATGAATCAATTTTATTTTGAATTAGAAAATATTTTCAGTCTTTGTAAGAGTTAAAAAAAAGGGTCTTTGGTTCAATATAAAAACATTTTGAAAACCAAGATTATCATATTGAATTCGGAGGAATACACTTCACTTCAGCCACCCGTTATTAGTTTGTCGACTATTCTAGTGTTTTAAGCCGCACGTGTTAACATCCATAATGAAAATGATTACACACATCAATTTTCATACATAGATCAGAAGAAGTTACATAAATATGTATGAGATGAAGAATACGAATTTGTGAGAAGGTGAATTATATTCACAGTATGTTTTGTACAAGAGAATGCATAGCCTATTTTAACATTTTGGATACAAACCCTAATACTTAACTTAAGGAAGTAAGAAAAGAAGTTACTAAATTTTACAAAATATCCTAATGTAATATGTCAACTTAATTCCTAATGTATATCAACACATAGAAATGGGAGTACGTTTATGGGATGTTCATCCAATTTGTTTATTAATTCTAAATGTCCTCATCCCATCATAAAAGTTCTTATTACTATGTTAGGTAATCTTAAGTTAAATGTGATATACTTATCTTAAATATTTTATTTTTTACAATAATTTATCTATAATATCTTTAGTATTAAATGTCACATTTCTATTCTATATACATATTTATGGAGTATCATTAGTCATGTGAAAAAAACTGTGTAATTAGATGAGAATTTAACTTCTACTATTAATTTGTTTTAGTGAAAATACGTACACATTATCAATTAAGATGATGGATGCAAACCTAAAGCTAGCCAAGGTAAGTGCATCTCCAACGGTCTTTTCAACAACTTTGAAATACTCAAAAAGGTGAGTCACATCAAAAAAATTATATCCAACAACCTCTTCATCCTTAGTCATTAAATCTGCAACCTCATTCTCTCTCTTCAAATATCTTCAACCTCATTTTCTCTCTTCAAAACATTTATAAAAGTCTAAAAATATTTATTTTTGCTTGATACATGAGTTTGACGTATAACTCATTGAATTGAAAAGTCTGATAAGATACAAAATATAAAAATAACAAATAATACTCTTCAAATTATCAGGTAAATTAACAAATTCTAATTTAAAAAATTTGTTTTACTACTATTATTGGAAATGCCCGCACATGGACTTTCATCTCCTTGATTTGTTTTCTTGGTCCGAAACTAACGCTTACGTACGTGTATATGTATATTAATTAGGAGTAAGTTGTAGCAAACTTTTTTCTTTAATAATTAAGGCTTTTCATTGATTAAAAGTGGTACGTGGATTAGAAATTTGGTAAATGAGCACAAACCTACTTAACGTCTATTGGAAATAATGGAAGTAATGGAGCATAATAAAAGGTTCAGATTAACCCTATTTTCTGACGTTACGAGTTGTAGCGATAATAATATTCTTTTTGCTATAGTAAAAATTATTAAAATCAACTTAACTTACCGCCACAAGCTAAGTCATGCAATCCTTTTATACGTTTCATAACAAGTGACCCATAACGCTAGTCACTTCTATTTGATTATTTATTTTATAATCAAATATTTTTATTTAATTATAAATAAATAATCAAATATAATCTTCTATCAAATAAAATTATAAAATAAAATATTTTATTTGATATAAAATAAATATCAAATAGAATCATTTATTTAAAAAAAAAATCCCCTTTTCTCGCTCTAAAAAAACGGAGGAGATGAAAATAGAATTAAATATTTGATTATAAAATAAATAATCAAATAGAATCTTCTATCACATAAAATTATTTTTATTTTATTATAATTCTATTTGATTTGATTGTATAATTATATAAATTATTATTTTTATAATTCTATTTGATTTGATAAAAATAGAATTATAAAATAGAATCTTACAAAGCGACTAGTGTTATGGGTCACTTGTTATGAGACAGATAAAAAGATTGCACGACTTGCACTACCGCTACAGTTTGTTGCGGCAATGGAAGTTGGATTTGAAGGCATTTTGGTAATTTTTGTTGTAGGAAGAAAGAATATTACTGCCTCTACAAACTATAGGCTATAGCCGCAATGAATAAATTACTTTTAATCTGAAACTTTTATTATGACGATCAACGGTTAAGATCATGAATGAATGACACTATATATATATATATATATATATATATATATATATATATATATATATATATACAAAAAGAGAGGAATTGAAAACACTTTAACCATTTAATTAGAAACAGAATTTTAATGCTACATATATACTCCTCTGTAGAGTTTCACACAAATATTAATATGTATGATAAAAATATTAAAATACTCTTTGTGCTGACTTTTTTGTTTTCCACCAAAATTCCACAAAACAGTTAGCGAGAATATGAAAAGATCTAGCTGAGTATCTAACTTCAAAACAAGAAATTAATATAAGATGAGTGAATTGACTTAATTAATTAATGGCCCAAGGGCTCGTATATAGTATATGTCGGTAGAATCCTGCAAGAATTTAATG
This sequence comes from Panax ginseng, assembly GCA_020205605.1. NCBI lineage: Eukaryota > Viridiplantae > Streptophyta > Magnoliopsida > Apiales > Araliaceae > Panax > Panax ginseng. Next base: position 1,232,190 of record CM035137.1, on the reverse strand, counting down.
CTACATATCTAACGATTAAACAGATGCTTATAGTAGTAGTGAATTAAAGGGGAATTAACCAACACATTAATTGTAGGAGAAAAACGTAGATAATGCAGTAATATAATGGGATCCGGTTAGTATAAAATTATTTTTTTGGTAAGTTAATTCTAATTAATCGATAGAATCGACACACATATAATCTCACTGTGTCAAGATTCTATTGGTTAATCAACCAACTTACCCCAAAATAAACTTCATACTAACCACTTCCAATATAATGTGTTCATACCTAAATATAGTACAAACGATTTTATTCATACTTGGATGGGTAAATAGTGTTGCAAATAATTGAATTCATACCTATAAACATAAATTAATGAGGAAAAAAAATGTCATATATATATATATATATATATATATATATATATATGAAAATCCATCTATGGCAATCGGTTGCCATGGATACTGTTATAACAACCTATTTTTAGACCATTAATCAACTTATTGGAAGACTTAAATTGAATGTCATAAATAGTCAGGAAATATCCAGCTGGCACAAGTTTTATCGGCTTTTATTTTAATATATTGCATTGCATGGTCAACTGTTGTCATTTTAATAATTTTAAAACAATTTTTTAATATTAAAATACTCTAGCCGGCACAGCTTGTACCGACCGAATATTTTTTTTTAAGCTCTTCTTTATTATATAGGATAATTCAACACATTAAAATTGTATTAAAAAATAAAAATAATCCTAAGTAAGGTATAAATTATGTAAATTTGAGAGAGATAATATTAATTATGGTTTAAAACATATCCAATTTATATATACATACTTTGAAGTTTGATTTGAAAAGTTGGGAGAAACACGATGTCTCCATTTTCATATATTTCAATCTATTGAACTTTTTGATTAAAAAAATAATTCCTCAGCGACAAAAATAAAATTATTGTGAAAGACATATAAATTGGATATATGAAAATAAAATTATTGTGAAAGACATATAAATTGGATAATTCATCAAGAAAAAAAAATAAAATTATTTTTTTACAATCTATTGAACTTTTGATTAAAAAATAATTGGATATACAAAATTAATTTATTTTTTTTGTAATCTATTGAACTTTTTGATTAAAAATATTGGATATACAAAATAAAATTATTTTTTACAATCAAAAGTTCAATAGATTGTAAAAAAATAATTTTATTTTTGTATATCCAATTATTTTTTTAATCAAAAAATTCAATAGATTGTAAAAAAATAATTTTATTTTTGTTGCTGATAAATTATCCAATTTATATGTTTTTTACAATAATTTTATTTTTGTTGCTGATGAATTATTTTTTTAATCAAAAAGTTCAATAGATTGAAATATATGAAAATGGAGGCATCAAGTGTTCTCTCCAAACTTTTCAAATCAAACTTCAGTGATGTATATATAAATTGGATATGTTTTAGGCCATAATTAATATCATCTTCTCAAATTAGACATACGACAGACTTATTTGGATTATTTTTTATTTTTTTAATGCAATTTTAATGTGTTGAATCATCTCATATAATGGAGAAATGCTTAAAAAAAAAATACTTGACCTGTACAAGTTGTGCTGGCTGGAGTATTTTAATATTAAAAAAGTGTTTTAAAATTATTAAAATGACAACAGTTGACCATGCAATGCAATATATTAAAATAAAAGTCGATAAAACTTGTGCCGGCTGAGTATTTCCTGACTATTTATGACATGAATCTAAGCCTTCCAATAAGTTGATCAATGGTCCAAAAATTGGTTGTTATAACAGTATCCATGACAACTGGTTGCCATGGATGAATTCTATATATATATATATATATATATATATATATATATATATATATATATATATATATAGGATTCTATCCACAAGAATGGGTTGTTGGGAGCAACCATTTTTTTGTACCGCCATGTGTCAGTTGTGGCCATTATAAAAAAAAATAAAATTGCATAAGCTTAAGACAGTCATGTAGGCGGGTATTGGCTAAAATGGGTTGCTTCCCAACAATAGGTTCTCGTGGATGGAATCCATATATATATATATATATATATATATATATATATATATATATATATATATATATATATATATATATACTACTCAAGCATCCTAGTTTCCATGCTTTTTTGTTGCGTGTGGTACCATTAACTCATTGGTACAACTTTAAAAAGATTTAAAGTAGCCCAACTGACCCCCTCTACATCCACAAACCATACCAAATATCCCACCATAAAACCACAATCACCCAAAAAGACAAATTAAAAAGAAAAATACAACTCATGGCTCAATTCATATTCTTTCCTTCCTCATCCTCGAGGCAAATACTACTCCTCCTACTAGTCACGGAAAACTCCGCCAGAAAGACCGCAGAGAGGCGGAGGTAAATGGGATCAGCTCAATAATTAATCCACATCATTGAATCATCCCTGCACTACAGGCCAATGATATTCTTTATTATCACGACCACTAATTATCCATGCACTACGGGCCAAAGATAATCGTGTTTTTCATCAACAGTCCGATCATGCCATAAAAAATTCATCTTTGCACCTCTTGGTCAAGAGAATCCATAGCCATAATCATACCAAAAATCATCCATCAATGCACTACGGCCAATGAGGACTTTTTTCCACATCATTTGTAACATTACGGTCATGATTATACCAAATAATCCGTGGTCATAATCATACCAAGTCCATCTATGCACTACAGGCCACAGATGACTTTCAACATAATATAAACATGAGGATGATGACAATATTATAAGCATTAATCAACGAAAAACATGGATAAATATTAAAGACTTTAAATTTATCCAAATATTATCCATCACTTATAAACTCATAATCTAATATTATTAATATTATAACAATATTTTAATCACTTTTTAAACTTATAAACAATTTATTTCAATTGTTTATACTTTACCAAATAATGCATTTAATCATTCAAAAATGTCATACTCATAAGATTTCATCACCAATGATCAAATTCTTTATCAAAAATCTGCATATACCCTATATAGGATTTTCAAGCCCTAAAATCCTATTTACCAATTCTTCAACTCCACATAACATATGTAACTCATATGTTCGTAACTAAACTATTTTCATGAAAAATACCAAATCAGTCCCAAAAATTATTCTTTTCTGGGATTAAGCATAATATAGTCCCATATTGAACATATATTTTTCTCAGAATTTTTAAAATTCATTTACTATTTTTCAAAAATCAATTTCTAATTAATTCCTTAAGAAATTAGCTACCTCAAGGTTAACTTCAGAAATTCCCAAATCTTGGCAGGATCTTACACATGTTAACGTGAGCTTCCATTTAAATTTCATGGTCATCGGAGTTATAGAACTCTGGTTATAGCATTTTTAGTCGAAAAAACCTAAATATTGAAATGGTCATAACTTGCTCATTTTAAGTCGGAATGAACTCATTTTTGGACAGTAGGTACTTCATACCATATATTTTCATGTCCCAAAAGGCCGGAAGTTTTCTCATAATTTAAGTGGTCGAAAATGCCCTTTTAAATTTTCTGGCAGTAGCTTTTTGGCACTTTTCAATTTTTGACTACTTTTCTAAAATCAGTCCACACGAAAATCTACAACACCTTTTCCAGTGATTCCACTTGGATAAGTTAGGAAACTCATAGATCTAACTCTAGAACTTGACCACACTCAAAAATTCAAAATATAATAGGAGATATGGTCAATTGAATTTCATGTTCTATTTTCACCAAAATCGATTTTTCATCCTTTGTGATTTCTAAGAAACCTTCATGTTTTTACATAATAACAACCATAACTCATCATAATACTTACTAATACCACATATACCCATGATTTTCATCATCCAATGCTTTTACTATGACCTTCATCATAATCCATGTAAACAAATCATTTCCATAGTTTAATAAGAAATAAAATACAAAGGATCATTTACCACGCATGTGGTAATCCACATAGATCAAGTTATTCCAATGTAATAATAAAGAATGGAATAACAACCGAAATCACCATGCATGCGATAGAAACGCATGCATGAAAAGTTATTCCAATGTAATAATGAATAATGGAACCAAAGTTAAAGTAAATTGCAGACCCATGTGATATTCACGTAATAATAAAGAATGGAATAACAACAGAATTCACCTGTATACTGTGAATCAACAGACAAAAGTTATTCCAAAAAAAATAATAAAGAATGAAATAACAATAAATAAATCACCACGCATGCGATAGAACGCATGATTAAAAAGTTATTCCACAGAATAATGAATAATGGAACCAGTCGACGTGGTATGCGACCAGCGAGTGATATTCACGTAATATTAAAGAACTAATAATAGAAAAATTTCACCATGTATGCGCAGACAGATAAATAGGTTATTCCAACATAATAATAATGAATGGAATAATGTAAGTTCTCTTCATGAATACGAAAGAATAATACCCCTTAAGGTGTACAACAAATAATATCCCTTACCTTTTGAAAGAAGAGTATCTCAATCGGTAGGGCGATGATATACTCGAAGAAAATTTGCACTACGTTTCAAAGCTTTCTTTAAACTCTAAAGAAATACGCTCAAGATTATAGAAGAAGAACTCTCTCTATAGTTTCTCTCTCTAGAGTTTCAGTGAATTCGTAAAAAATAATGAAGGAATGAGTTTCTATTTATAGAAGAATGGATTGCATAGTAACTAATTCATGAACGGTCCAGATTGATTTACTTTTAATTGGACGATCCATATTTAAAGCAAAATCTTTTAAATAAAATATAATATATTCTATTTATAATCTAATAAAACGAATAACTTTATAAATGTATTCTATTTTATATAAAAAGATTTTACTATGCAAAATATTATGCAAGCACTATGCAACACTATGCATAATAAAATATAATATATTCTATTTATAGAATAACTTTATAAAAGTATTCTGTTTTATATAAAAAGATTTTACTATGCATAATACTATACATAATAGAATATAATATATTCTATTTATGTAATAACTTTATAAAAGTATTCATTTTATATAAAAGCTTTTTCATTTTATTACATTAATAATACTAATAAAACAAAACTGGGTGACTTATCACGTAAACATTAATAATCAATACCGTGTGCTACTATGCAACCACGCGTATTACTGTACTTTTACTACCGAGTAGTTCAACAGTTTTAACGGTAAAACTTCCGGCGTTATTTTCATAAAAATATTTTTATCGTTTTCTCAATCCGACAATAATTACGTTGTGGGGTCCACCAATGATTGTGCCGTTGTACGAATATTCCCTGTAAAAACGAATATTTCCCGACCAATCGAATATTATATAACAACTTGCATACTTTTTAAAATTTATAAATATTACCCACAACTATAACATTATATCAAATCCACACCATAATATTCAAAAAATTATTTCGAGAAAATTAAATATTTATTCATAAAATCTAGGGTCTCACAATTGTCATCATCCTCATGTTTATATTTTATTGAAAGTCATCTGTGGCCTGTAGTGCATAGATGGACTTGGTATGATTATGCATCAGGATTATTCGAAGATAATCATGACCGTAATGTTACAAATGATGTGGTAAAAGTCCTCATTGACCCATAGTGCATTGATGGACAGTTGTTGGCATGATCATGACCATTGATGAATACACGAATATCCTTGGCTCGTAGTGCATGGAAAATTTGTGTTCGTGACCCTAATGAATATTCTTGGCCGTAGGGGTGTAAACAATATTAAACGGATACGGATACAGGTATATCCGTATCTGTATTCGTAAAACCAATTTGCTATCCAGATCCCAGATCCCAGATCCGGATTTGATTTTAAAAATATTATCCGATCCTCGTATTCTAAAAATATTCGAATACGGATAATATCCGTTACCGTTTATTTTATTCGAATATCCGAATTCGTTTATCAGTAACCTAATATAAAATTCATTCAAAATATTTACTAAAAAAAAAATTAAAGTTTAAATCATACATATTAATTAAACACAATTTAATATTTAAACCATACATATTAATTAAACATCCTAATCGAAAAATGTTAAACACATCATCATAAAAATTATAAGATTAATTTGCATCCTAACTTAACTTGATGTATACACTATTGATCATCCTTCATTGAACATTATCATACAAGAAGATTAACTTAATTCACATCATAATACAACATTAATTGCATCTTAACTTGTACCTGTAAGAGAAAAATAAATAATATTAGTATAACTATTACACTTGTGATTACAAACTGTGTAAACATTCTCTAACTTAATTAACAACTTATTTAGGTAAATTATTAATTAATAATTTATAGTAATTAATAACTTAATTAATGTAAATATTAAGTGTGTGTGTGTGTTTGTGTGTGTGTATATATATATATATAAGTTATTCGGATACGGATTCCGGATATCGAATTTCGGATATCCGTATCCGCCGGATATATTTACGGACGGATGTTAATCGAATACGAATACGCCTATATCCGTATTCGTATCTGTTTATTTACGGATACCATTAAACCGAATACGGATATATCCATTTTTTCTGAATGCGAATAATATCCGGTTTTTTCGAATAAGGATGCGGACGAATACGAATTTTCCAGTTACCATTTACAGCCCTACTTGGCCGTAGTGCTGGGATGATGTGGATTATTTATTAAGCTGAGTCTCAGCGATAAAAGTGATGAAAAAATGTTTTAAATCATAAAAGATAGTAGATTTTATTCTCTACTTGACTCTTTTAATGGATTGCTTATTCCGCTGCAGTTAAACTTGTTGTCTATTGTATTTTATCAGTTTAACATTGTTGAAGGCTAATGATAATTTATCCTGCATTATCTTAGTCATAATATTTCTTAATTGGGCTGGTTGAGTTCACCCTTTCTTTTACTGTTCTCTTCAGAAAATGAGAACGTAGCAGGGACTAGTCGGGGAACGGAGTGATGGTCTAGAGGATAGCATTAATAGTCCTCACTATTCTATGAAATAGTGTGTTAATAAATGTATTGAGGACTTATTTTGAGTGTGAATATTATCTAGATAATAATATTTGTATTAAAACTCACATCATATGTTTTGTCGTATTTTACACGACTGTTGTATAATTAGTTTGTATTTGTATTCAGTACCATGTATCTGGAGACCCAATATGGGTGATGTATACCTATTTTGGGGGCATCACAGTTGGTATCAAAGCTTAGGGATATGATCCCTAGCTAAGATGTGAGACAAGAACTAGGAGGGGAGAGACGGGGAATTCCTTCGCTAGTATGACCTACCTAAGTTTATTTGTTATTTAATTGGTCGGTCAGAGTATAGGGATAATATGTGATATGTTAATTAACCTTTGTTTTGTGGCAGTATTTGAAAATGGCATCCGAGAATATTGAGAACATCAATGGAGCACAGGAGACCGTTGAGTCTTCACAGATCAATAATCAGGATAATGTGCATCAAGAAGGCGATAATCCTCAGGGAAATAATAACACTGACTAAATGATGAACGATGGAATGTTCCGAGGCTTCATGCAATTCATGCAACATCAGGCGAAAGCGGATCCTGTCTAAAATGCAGGTGGAAACACTGACAACTCTCGGACGGTCACCACCAAACAGTTCAAGAAGCTGGGACCACCGAAGTTTTTTGGAGAGCCAAAACCACTTAAGGCGGAGACGTGGATAAAGTAAATCAACAAGATATTTGATGTCTTGGGTTGCTCTGAGGAGCAAAAGGTTCCCTTTGCCACCTTCATGTTCATGGGCAAGAGGCAGACATTGGTGGGAATCTATAAAGCGTACTCAACCTGTCGCACTGAAGATGTCTTGGGAGAAGTTCCAAGAACTGTTCAACGACAAGTACTTTCCCAAAAGTATTCGTCACATGAAAGAGGTAGAGTTCATTAAACGGAAAAAAACAACATTACCGTGTCGCCAAGACGAAGCCAAGTTTGCCGAGTTATCCCAGTTTGCGTCTCATTTGGTTGATAATTAGGATAGAATAATGCGAATGTTTCTAAGAGGTTTAAAACCCGAGATACGTCAATACTTATCTCTCATAAACTGTGTTTGTATTCAGATGTTGTTAATAGGGCTCAGTTATTTGAGCGTGATAATAAGTTAACCCAACCAAAAGAGAGCAGCCGGCAAAATGATAATACCGGTGAGGAGAGCAATCATCAAGCAAAGGACAACAAGCATGGAGGAATCAACAAAGCGAAATGGTAACCACCGGTGGTATTCTGAGGCCAAAATAATAAGAATGGACATTTCAAGAAAAGGAGATTCAACAATGATGGAAAGACGTCAGCACCAGACCCGTTGTTAAGGAAAGAGAACGACCACCTAGATTTGTTTCAAATGCGGAGGGGAAGGACATATCAGTCCAAACTGCGCGATTCCATCCAAAGTATGTTATAATTGTGGAAGAGAATGTCACCTAGACCGATTTTGTCGTTCACCAAGACAAGTTCAACTAGGATGGAGGCACCAAAGGTCATCCCGTAAAAGTCAAACCCAGAAGTGTAAAGAGAGAGAGTGTATGTCGTGACCTCCAAGAAAGCAAGGAACTCGAATGAGGTTATCACGGGTAAGTTTTATCATAAATTCTTGCAAGTCTATACCTTATTAGATCCTGGTTCTACCCATTCTTTTATCTCTTTGCTTTGCGCTCAACGTTTAAATTTAACTCGTGAAAAGTTAGACTTTGACCTATTGGTTGAAACTTCGTAGCAGAAACCTTCGTTACCTCCACTATTTATTAATCTTGTTTGATTCAAATCGACACTTTCAAGGAGAGATTTGGTCACCTAATTGCGCGCCACTAGGGAGAAATCCTTATTGGAAAGCCCCTGCTTCCGGGAACAACCTGGTTGTTAAATATTGTGAGTTATAATATTAATGATGAATAAGTTCGTGTTGATTAAAGATGAATTTGATAGTTTCATTGTGTTGAGATTATTTGTGTTAGTAGAAATCGACATCTATTCCGATGATAATTGATGTCTGGAGGTTATATTGTTCAATCGCGTATTCGAGACACTTTTTGTGTCGGAGTATTATTCACGAAAGTTACTATTCACCGAACAATATATTTCTTTTCGGTCCAAATTATTTTTGGGTACAATATTATTCCATGAGGAGATGTGCTAATTTTTTTGAATAGTTGGTTGAATTTATAATAGTAAATCAATATGGATCGCTAGTTTAAAGTTTTAATAGTGAATCAGTATGGACCGTTGCTTTAAGTTTTAATATGGACCGTCCGTTTAAAAGTAAATCAATCTAGAACGTTCATGAATTAGTTACTATTCAATCCATTCTTCTATAAATAGAAGCTCATTCCTTCATTATTTTTTACGAATTCACTGAAACTTTAGAGAGAGAAATTATAGAGAGAAAGAAGAAGAGTTTTCTGCTACTTCACTACTTTGATATCCAATTTCTTTAACGGTAAGGGGTGTTATTCTTTCGTATTCATGAAGAGAACTTCTGTTATTCCATTCTTTATTATTCTATTGGAATAACCTGTATACGCGGAATCCCCTATACTTGGTGAAATTCTTCTGTTATTCCTCCTCGCTGGTTATCATCGTTCTGATGACTGCTATCACCGATATGACCCTGGTTGTGGTCCCTCGATTGAGTATACTCACTATCTAACTCTAATAATTGAGCCCTGTTTACAACATCTGAATACAGAGAAAATTTATGAGATATAAGGTATTGACGAATCTCGGGTTTTAGACCTCTCAGAAACATCCGCGTCATACGTTCCTCATTCTCCACCAAATGAGGTGCAAACACGGATAACTCTGCAAACTTTTGCCTCAGATCTTTGAGACACCGTCATATTGTTCGCTCGAAGTCTAATAAACTCTACCTCCTTCATATGACGAATACTTTCCGGAAAGTACTTGTCATTGAACGAATTCTCAAATCTTTCCCAAGACATGTTGAAGGTCTGCCTTACCGGGTACGCCTACCGGATTCCCACCAGTAATTTGCCTCTCCACGGAACATAAAGGTGGCGAATGGAACCTTCTGTTCCTCCGTGCACCCCAAGACATCGAATATCTTGATAATTTGCTTGACCCGCGTTTCTGCCTTGATAGGATCCGACATTATTTATTATTCCGTTGGAATAACCTGTCTGTGTGGTCTATCGCATGCATGGTGATTTCTGTTGTTATTCCATTCTTTATTATTCTGTTGGAATATCCTGTCTGTGCGTTTTACGCCGGACCTGGTTCCGTCTTTGTTATTCTGTTGGAATATCCTGTTTGTGCGTTTTACGCCGGATAACCTACATGTGCGGTCTATCACATGCCTGGTGATTTCTTTTGTTATTCCATTCTTTATTATACTCAGTTGGTTAAAGTTTTGACTTTTATACTCTATGAAATTAGTGGAATATCTTTGATATTTGCGCTTCATCCAGTATTTTTTCATGAAAATATTCTTCTGAGCATTCTTGAATTTTACTCTACAAATAAGTATCATGTTGACAATTTGGACGTTATTAGTTCCTGGATAAATTAATTCTTGAACTTGTTTTATTGAATTCTTATATCATTGTCATCATCCTCATGTTTATATTTTATTGAAAGTCATCTGTGGCCTGTAGTGCATAGATGGACTTGGTATGATTATGACCAAGGATTATTCGGTATAATCATGACCGTAATATTACAAATAATGTAGTAAAAGTCATCATTGGCCCGTAGTGCATTGATGGACAGTTGTTGGCATGATCATGACCATTGATGAATATACGAATATCCTTGGCCCGTAGTGCATGGATAATTTTTGGTCGTGACCCTAATGAATATCCTTGGCCATAGTGCAGGGATGATGTGGATTATTTATTAAGCTGAGTCTCAACGATAAAAGTGATAAAAAAATGTTTTAAATCATAAAAGATAGTAGATTTTATTCTCTACTTGACTCTTTTAATGGATTGCTTATTAAACCGCAGATTAAACTTGTTGTCTATTGTATTTTATCGGTTTAACATTGTTGAAGGCTAATGATAATTTATCCCGCATTATCTTAGTCATAATATTTTTCATGGGCTAGTTGAGCTCACCCTTTCTTTCTTCACCGTTTCTTCGTGAAATGAGAACGTAGCGGGGACTAGTCGAGGAACGAAGTGATGGTCCAGAGGATAACATTTGTAGTCCTCACTATTCTATGAAATAGTGTGTCAATAAATGTATTGAGGACTTATTTTGAGAGTGGATATTGTCTAGATGACAATAATTGTATTAAAACTCACAGCATATGTTTTGTCGTATTTTACACGACTGCTGTATAATTAGTTTGTATTTGTATTCAGTACCATGTATCTGAAGACCCAAGATGGGTGATGTATACCTATTTTGGGGGCGTCACACCTTTTTCTTGTAGTGTCTTCAACCACAGATGTGGACTGAATATGCAGAATAAAGTGCAGATTAAGAAGGAAAACAAAACCAAAATTACACCAAGATTTTAAGTGGTTCAACCCCTATCCTCTTGTCTAGTCCACGTCCAATACCAATAAGTATTGGAGACTCTTTTTATTAAACTTAATACTCAATTAATTACAAATAAAAAGAACTCCCTGTTTAAAGTAGTTTCACACTGATGGATACCACTGCCCCTTTGTACATTTGTAACTTTTCTCACCACTGAGACCTTTGCATATCTGCAACATTTAAAACTCTCTTTTAACAAACCCTATTTACTACTGAATCAATCAAGTCAAACAATGCTTGACCTCAAAATTTAATATAATTTTTTTTGAATACAATGTGCTTTGATTTTCTAGCCACTAAAGAATTAATAATAATAGCACTGTCTTGATGGAAATTGACTCTAATAACACTCAATGGAGATATCTCTGAATATTAGCTTTTGAGTTTTATGATATGTCCTTCAAGTGCAAGTGTTCCTGTTTTTCAAAGTTATGATATCTTATGATATTTAGTAGCTAAGAGTTTTTAACCAGCAGGTATATCACATAATATTCCAGTAAATTGATATTGTCCAACGCAAAGAGATAAATTCAATACAGATGGAATATCACATGAATTTAGCAACTAAAGAGTCCAATGGATAGCAATCAAAGATATGATATCCAAATCAAATTGATATAGCTAAAATAAAGGAATATATAAGCATATTTAATTCATTCAAATCACTAATCAGTTTGAATAAAGGGAATCGTTACCTTATTAGACTCTTATTCAAATTAGATATCATGTTAATTAATACTAAACATGATAAATCTAAAGCAAAACCTTTTAGCAAATAAAATGAATTGGTAATCAAATTTGGGCCAATAATTAAAAAAATTAACTCATAATACATTAAATCAACTCAAACAATTTAAACCAAAACCATTAAACTGAATATATATCCAATAATAATATTGTCATCATTAAAATCATAAAATGTATAAACTAACATCCACCAACAATTAAACATACACTTAAAATACCTTAAAATCAGTTCATTTCGTCTTCCATTCCATTCTTTCAATCCAAACGTAGCACAAAAGATAGAATCATAGCAATTTGTTTTAGTTGCTCAGAATATATTACTGGAGATAGTTTGTAGAGCTGCAAACGAACTGAAACGAACTTTGTCAAACTCGAATACTTTAGTCAAACTAAAATATGTTCAAGTAACTTGATCGAACCACTAGCTATGTACGAGTTCGGATTGTTTGGTGTTCGCAAACATGATCGAGTTCGTGAACAAGTTGAATATAAGCTTGTTTGTGAACACAATCTTGTTCACAAACGCAAACTATGTTCGCGGACACCAAATTCACAACACAAATTTAGAACTCTGAAGCAAAAAATAATTAAATAAATACAAAAAATGTCTTCTTTAAGAGTTTAAATATTCAATCAAAAATTAGACCAAATATTATAATCATCATTCATCCAAAAAGATCAAAACCAAAAATGTTTACTTAGAACTTAGAAGTTAGAACTTAAACGTTAACAAGTATTTAGAAATTCTTGATTACAAATATCAACAATCAAATTTTAATATCGAAAAACCTTTCAACTCTTCAAGATCCAACCACTTCAAGCAGAGTCTACAAACAAATGATTATCAAAAATTCACAATTTAATATTAGTAATGTATTTCTTTTGTTGTCATTTTTAATTAATATTCATTTTTTTTACAATTTTTAAATTTAATATCTAGTTTTTATTTTTGATCTTCGAATTTATGTATAGTTTTTTAAAGTTTCAAAATTATTTAATAAATAATTAAATAGCATAGTTTCTCCACAAAACTTTAACTTTAACATGTCATTTTTGACCTCGCTTTCATTTCCGTTTCCAACTCTCAGGTCATTTCCTCAATAGCATGGTTTCTCCACAAAACTTTAACTTGTGGTATAACCTCAGACAAAGGACATGTTCTTTCCTATCCAATATCTTGACAGTACCTCCTCGACGTTAAGTCTTTCATTATCTCGTCAGATTCTAACTCAACGACGTGGTTCGGTCGTCCACATATTTACGTAACATCGATACGTAAAAAAGCGTTATGAACACGCGTCATACTTGGCAGAAAGCGAGTCTATAGGCCACAGTTCCTATTCGATCAAGAATTTCAAATGGATTAATAAATCGAGGGTTTGAGCTTTCCTCACATCAACGATTCTCGCTTTTGAAATAACAACTTTGCACCTCCTTCTTCAAATTCATCGACTTGATTGTGTAAGCTTGAACAACTTTAACTTTATCGATTAAAGTCGATTATACTCGTATATCATCACGTGGATCCCTAGAGTTTTTAAATCTACCTCTATCGTTTGTAAGTTATACGAAATGGGTTTTGACAATATCGCACTGCATCAGATATCGATCTTTTACTCAACACGTCAGCTACACGTTCGCTTTTCCAGGATGGTATGGTCAGAACATGTGCCGAAATGAGTCTCCTATTGAGTTCTTCAAAGCTCTTCCCACATTCCTTGCTCCATTCAAATTTTGTATCTCTACGAGTCAGCTGCGTTAATGGAGTAGCGATTCGAGAAAATCTTTCGACAAAATCTTCGATAATAACCAGCTAAGCATAGAAAGCTACGTATTTCGATTTACTGACTTAGGTTGCTCTCTCTCGTGACTCATATCCCAATCTTGGATAAGACGTCACAATGACACCTATCGATTTTACTACCGCAAGACAAATATGGCGTCCCTCACGAGAGTGCGGGCTTCAAAGTGCATTCCACAAAGGAAGTCACCAGATAAAGGCTTGGGTACCAAATTCTATAGTTGAATTTTTAACTCCTGAAGTTTAATAGGAGCCATGAGATTTTAGAAATGGGTTTTGTACTGGGTTCAAAGTCGATACAAAATTCAATATCACACTTTGGGAGTAAGCCAAGAAATTCTTCACGAAATACGTCAGGAAAGTCAATAACAACAGGAATATTATTCAAATCTGACGTGTCTTTATTCAAATCCATAACATGGGCTAAGAAAACTTGACATCCATTTTTCAATAAACGAATGACTTTATGGCTTGATATGAAAGTGTTTGACTTCAATGGTTTAGTTGCTTGAATTCGAATAACAGGTTGCTTAGGAATATGAAAACTAACAACCTTACGAAAGCAATCAATTTTGGCATGATGAGTAGTTAATCAATCAATCCCCAAAATCACATCAAAAGCAAGTATCTTTAAAGAAATAAGGTCAACATGTAATGTGATGGTGCCAACTTAGATCAAATAAGATTTATAAATAGTGGATGTGATGAAAGTTTCTCCTAACGGAGTCTCCATAAATAGGTCAAAGTCTAATTTCTCTGTAGTCAAGTTCAACCGTTGAGCGCAAGCAAGAGAGATAAAAGAATGGGTAGAACCGGTATCTAGTAAGGTATAAACTTCGCAAGAATTATAATTAACTAACCCGTGCTAAACTCGTTCGGGTTCCTCGCATTTTGAATTGGCCACGACAAAAACTTCTTCCAGAACCGTTGACTTTGACTTTTTACGGGACATCCTTTTGAGTCACTATTCTATTGGACTGGTTTCATTATATAGTGCAATCTCGAGCGATATGTCCTTCCTTTCCACAATTATAGCATACCTTAAACTGTTGTGGGCAGTTTGGGCTGATATGTCCCTCTTTCTCGCATTTGTAACATACGACCGGTGGTCTTTCTCCTCCTCCTTAGAACCGATTCATTCGACGCCGACGTCTTCACATGGTCATTGTTGAATCTCCTCTTTTAAAATCTCCTCCGACTCGCTTCTTCTATTTTCATAGCCACGATTACCACCGGAGTGGTTCTACCGCTTTGTCAGTATTCTTCTTTCTCCGCGGTTATCGTTATTCGATGATCGCTATCTTGGTATGATCCTGGTTATGGTCCCTCGGTTGAACGTACTTTCGTTATCTCGCTTCTAACAACCGAGCCCCGCTGACAACATCTCGAATAGAGAAAAATTTATGAGAAATGAGATCTCGACGACGCCGGTTTCAAACCTCTCGAAACATCCGCGTCATACGCTCCTCATTCTCCACCAAATGAGGTGCGAACACTGGATAACTCGCGAACTTCGCCTGCATCGACTTTTGGGCCATGTTATTCTCGCTCCGGTCTAATAAACTCCACTTCTTTCATATGACGAATACTTTCGTGGAAGTACTTGTCATTGAACTGCTTTCTCAAACGTCTCCCACGACATACTTGAGTGCGCATTTGGATGGGTACGCAGCTTCACTGATTCCCACCAATAATCCGCCTCGTTCTTTAACATAAAAGTAGCGAATGGAACTTTCTGTTCCTCCGTGCATCCCAAAACATCGAATATCTTAGTAATTTGTTTGACCCACGCGTCTCGCCTTTAATCGGATCCGGATTTCTCCGCACTCGGTGGTCCCAACTCTTTGAATCAAGCGTGGTTTGTGACCACCCGTGAATTGCTATCATTTCTCTCCGTATTTTGAACACGTGTCTCCTCAAATCGATTTTGCATAAACCGCAAAAAACTTCTAAACATCCCATCGTTCATCATTTGCTCAGTGGTGTTGTTCACAGGAGGTACATTGCCAGCCTGTTGCACGTTCTCCTCGTTGGTGAGTACAGAGCGTCTCCACGGTCTCATTTCCATTGTTAATATTCTCAATCGACATTCTCAAATCATCATAAAACAAGGGTTAATTAAGGAAATCAATATATCACATAATATCCCTATATATCTTGACCAACTAACAAATAAGCTTAGGTAGGACACACTTAGCGAAGGATTTACTCGTCTCTCCCTCCTAGTTCTTCCCCGATCTCCGCCAGAGATAATATCCCTAAGCTCTGATACCAACTGTGACGGCCCCAAAATAGGTCCATTCCATCCAACCCATTACGAGTCGCCAAATACATGGTACAGAAATAACTACAACTTTATTATTACAACATATAAAGCGTGAGTTTAAATACGAGATATTGTCATCTAGACAATATCCACACGCAAATAAATCCCGATCATAATTATTGATACATTATTTTACAAAATGGTGAGGACTACTAAACAACTCTCTCTAGAACCTTCATTCCATACCCCATTACTAGTAATCGCTACATTCTCGCCTCTCGAGAAGAAAAATGGAACAAAAAGGAAAAGGGTGAGCTCAACTAGCCCAATCAAAAGAATATTATGACTAAGATAATATACAACAAAATTATCGTTAGTCTTCAATAGGAAAAATCTAATAGAATACAATAGACAACAAGTTATAAATCAATATTCGCAATGAAATAATAATTCATTAGAAGAGTTAAGTAGAGAATGCAAACTACTATCTTCTATGTATGAATTTTAAAGTTCATCGCTCTATCTTTTATCCTTGTAACATCAATCAATATATATCTAGAATCAAATATTCATCTTTGCACTACATGTGCCAAAGATATTCATCATTGGTCATGTTCATCTAAACACTGCTCATCTTTGCACCACGGGCCAAAGATATTCATCGAAATCATTCATCTTTGCACTCTGGGCCAAAGATATTCATCATAAATCATTCATCTTTTGCACTACTAAAAGCCAAAGATATTCATCATAAATCATTCATTTAAGACTGAGGATGATGAAAAATATTTTTAAATAAACGAATCCAGTGAAACAAAATGACAAGGATTAAGGATTAAGGATTCGCACTTTGTTTTATCCATATCCAAAAATACCTCAAAATAATCATAGTGGTGTAAAATTCAAGAATGATCAAAACATGGATACAATAAAAGCTAGTATCCGTAATAGATATTTTGACGAAAAGAAGAAATTTCATTTTTCGATGAATAAGTGTCGTGATTCGAATAGTGTCGTATACATGAATAAGGTCGACACGTGAAACAAGAATCTACACTAAAAAGATAGAAATTTCAAAAAAAAACATCTTCACGCTTCGTGAATAGATTTCATGAATAAGAACTCGTGAATAAGAACTCGTGAATAGTAACCCCGACATGAAAAAGTTCCAAATTTGATAAAAGTTCCAACCAATATTTCAAAGATAATGATATTGAAGAAATAATATCATTTGAGAAGAAAATAACATCCCTTACCTCGAAAGACAATACTTAAATAAACACCAGGATATAAAAGCATGACTTGAACTCAGACCGAGATATAGCAATACTCAAAGTATACTCAAAATACTCACAAGAATACGCTTGATAATATAGAGAGAAAACTTCGGTTTCGGTGTGATTTTCAATTCTAACCCAAACACACCTATTTATAGAAAACGCTTTAGAACACCAAAGTTAGAAAATTTAATATAATAATAATATATATAATCAAAATTCTCACGCACACAAATCTGGTTCAAACTTCAGCCACACATGTTAAATGACTTTCAAAAATGAAAAAACGTTTTGTAATTAAAAATATTTTAAACTTCCAAAAATCAATTATTTTGAACTTCTAACTTCAATAATTCATAATAAATAGCCCTTTTGCCGGAAAATTCAATCTCGAGAGTTTTATAGAAAATTCAATTCTCTACAACTTTGCGTAAGAAAGTTTTCCAAATTCCAAATGTAAATTGGCGTCAAATCCACAAACCAGCGATTTTATAAATTTATAATCAAATTTCGGTCAAGAAATGGGGTCCATTGACATGTTTAACATGTTTTAAATATTTATTGCAACAAAAAATACTCTTCCTCCTCGTATACTCATATATCCCACATTCGTTGTAAAAATATCATCATTATTATATTATTAAAATATAATAATATATATATTTAAATGAATTATTTTATCGTAAAAGATAAAATTTCAATTTTCAACAATTGTCACATTAAAATTTTCTCCATCTATATCCACATAAAATCAATATTTTCCTCATCATATGAATCAATAATTAATTATTCATAAATAATATTGCAGAATCACAATATCGACAACTGTGCAGTTCAGGAAAGCAGGGGCTTTCAATAAGAATTTCTCTCATCTGCCGCCATGATTAATTAGGTGACCAAACCTCTTCTTAGATGTAACTTTCTAGACATTGTCAATAATGTTATCTAATAATATTATTCGGATAATATGAATTATTGCTTCGATAATGAAAAATCTTGTGTAATGACAATTATGAAACAACAACAATATAAAATATCAATGCAAAGAATTATTGAATCAATAAAATAAAAATCGAACAAGAAATCATCGTAACAATTATTGAGTAAAGTGTCTTCTTACGTAAGAATCAATAATTGGTGCAATACCGTGTCTTCTTGCTCAACAACGCCAGATTAGTGTGTTTTAACCAACGGGTATTTCAACAAGATAATCAGAATAACTACGCCTAGTTATTTATAAACAATTTATTCTTGTCGTTTTCTTCCTCCAATCGCTTTCCGTTATGGGCCCACACATGGTTCGCTACTCGTCGCATTTAATATTCCCGACAAAGCGATTTAATATTCCACGACCAAACGAATATTCCCCAAACAATAATGAATATTATATCACCACTGCTTATTTAAAATATTTATGCATTTTACCCATAACTAACCACATTAATCAAATTCATCCTTACTATTTCAAAATAATAAATAAAGGAAATTCTTTTTATTTAAAAAAATTTTGGTCTTACATTTGTGTGACAATACAAGGGATATATATATATATATATATATGTATATATATATATATATGGCATATATTTCCTCCATTTTAATTAAATTAAGGATGTATTTTTCTTTTTCATATACTCCATAAAATTTAGTAGCCAGTAATAAGTGACTTATTAGATTGAAGTTAGTTTAAGAAAGAAAGAAAAAACAATAATCAGAACCAAACAAAAACTCCAAGTCTAAGAACGTGGACGCAAAGTGCAGAATAAATTTTTTCAAGTGTGTCCCTTTATATAAATTAAATAAAAAAATAAATAAATTATCAACTAATTATTTTTATTAAAATTATAAGAATTTATAAAAGATAAGGAAGAACACTTAAAATATCATCGAAGTAAATAATCATCACATGTACCTATAAAATAAAAATATCAATGAAATCGGTAAAACTAATGAAATACCCATTGTAGTTGGCAAGTTTTACTAATTACACAATTAAAATTTTAATTTTTTAAATTACTCCACTAAACTATTTATTATTTTGAAATTGGGCTATTCCGTTAAAAAAAAATAAACAGACGTTAATTTTTTATCTACAAAACTAATGAATTACTCACTGTAGTTGGCACGTTTTACTAATTACACCATTGAACTTTTAATTTTTTAGATTACCCCATTAAACTAATTAAAAAATGATTATTTTAAATAATTTTAAAAATAATTATTATTTTCAGTAAAAAATATTAGAAACTTTAATTTTTTTTCTCATAAAATGAGTAAAGTTTCATAAAATATAGATTTAAAAAAATTAAAGTTTTATGAAACCTTACTGATTTTAAAAAAATCTTTTTTTCCTTTTGAAAATAAAGTTTATTTTTTTGAATCTATATTTTATAAAAGTTTACTCATTTTTTAAAAATATGATGAATTTTCCAATTTTTTCTTGAAAATAATATTTATTTATAAAAATTTTTAATTTCTTTTTTGAAAAAATTGAATCAAATTTTCTATTTATCTTTTACTATTTTTTTATTTTAATTTCTATTTTTAGTTGTTTTAAAAATTTCTAATATTAAGAATGGATCATTCTATTAAAAAATTAAGTAGACATTAATTTAATTTAAAATCACTTTAATTTTTTTGAATCTATATTTTATGAAACTCTACTCATTTTATGAAGAAAAAAATTTCTAATATTTTTTACTTAAAATAATAATTATTTTTAAAAATATTTAAAATAATTGTTTTTAATTAGTTTGATGGGGTAATTTGAAAAATTAAAGGTTCAATGGTGTAATCAGTAAAATGTGCTAATTACAGTGGATAATTCATTAGTTTTGTAGATAAAAAATTAACGTCCGTTTATTTTTTTTAACGGAATGATCCAATTTCAAAATAATAATTAGTTTAGTGGTGTAATTTGAAAAATTAAAAGTTTAATGGTGTAATCAGTAAAACCTACTAGCTACAGTGAGTATTTCTTTAGTTTGTCCAATAAAATTTAAACCACAAAACATCATTTAAAATGTCTTCTTGTTGCACTTTTAGATACAAAATCATCAATTATACTATTATATTTAATATTTTCTAACATATCATTTTTAATGCATATTATCGTTAATCTTTTTATTATTTTATTTTTTTATACACATAAATACATCAATTGATTGCGTCTTTCTCCGCTTAATGGGTTGCATGAAATGTTACTTTTCTATTTTAAATGTGCTCTAATATTCATTTAATTTTAAGGTTTCTGAATACTATGTCAACAACCCTAGCTAGGTACGTATGAATTAAGGTTATATATATATATATATATATATATATATATATATATATCACTTAAAAATATAATATCGACTTGCTACAAATTGTAAAATCTTATATGAAACACTAACTTGTACAAATATTTATCCTTCCAAAAAGTTTCAGATCGTCTTTCGCCTCTTTAATTTTCCCGTCTCACACTCGCATCTCACATATTGTATGTGTCAAATAATACTTAGTCCTTTGAATAATCATTATATATCCAAATTAACGGTCAACTAAATTAATTTAAATAACATCTATTTTTAATTAATTTGTTATATACTTATATTGATGTTGTCAAGCAGACTTAAGCATGCACGGACCACCATTCTAATTTAATTCATATTCACCAAGTGGAGCAAGAGGACATACAACCGACAAACGAACCCTAATCACACACACACACACACACACTTATTGTACATATATAAACCCTTTTCCTTTTTTTGGTACCTTTCAATTTAAACCAAAATTAGTCAAAATTTGACTATCACACTTAAAAATGAGACTGGATATATATAGCAATTAAACTTGAGAAGATATATTTCAAATACCTAGCTATACATGAGCAAATGGTATCTTAATTAAAAGTTAAAAAGGTGAGAGAGGATCATAAATATAGATATGGTAATATATATTTTGTACCTATGTATAGGCCATAGGACAGTTAATATATATGGCGGTTTGTAAGTCACGGGATGCAAAGGCCATGAATGAAATGTTTTCAAAGTTGATCACGGGTCTCATATATCCATCTATCTACATGTGTGAGAGATAAATTTTTTATTTTTATTTTTGGTTTCATTTTGCTCACAATATGTGAGGTTGGTGCATGGATATTAATCATCCCTATCACTTGAGTCACTTCTGTCACTGTCCCTTTTTCTTAGTCTCATCTTTCCATGATAATTTTGACAATGATCAGTCATGAAAGAATGTGAAGAGGCAGCGAACTAGAAGGTATATAGGAGCCAAATTTAATATAGCATATATAGAACCTAAATACAAACGATTACTTCCCCCGTTTTCAAAAGATAAACAAAATACAAATATTACATATATTACAAATTAAAAGTAAAAATAGAGGGAATAAAAAAAATAAAGTTTCAAACTTCTCTTTAGTAGTCTCACAAGATTCATAAAATGATGAAGAATTTTATTTTTTGTACTAATGGAGCCTAGCTACTAAATGACATAATAATTTTTCATTTTGTGTATTTTATCTCATCTTTTTGTGAACAAAAATAATTATATCTTTGTTCATCATTTTAAGGACGAAAGAAGTACGTACATCCTATATACATATATATTATTTATTTTCAACTGTTCACATGCATGTGAAACAAAGATTCAAGTGTCTACATATGATCAATGCTACTTTATTTTTCCTTATTATAGTATAAGGTAGCCGAGAGCCGGCCCTTTGTTGTCGTTACTTGAGTGGTACTGCTGGTGTTGCATGCATGCAGCATGGTGATATGTTTAATTTGTTCTATATATATACACACACTAGTAATTAAAAGAATCTTTAATCTGTATAACGATGGATTTGAATTCTATAGGGTTGTGTTACACCGTTTAGTACTTATTTGTAAATTTATAAAAAAAAATTGTTTCCTTTGCCATATTAAAAGTAATGTGGGTTGTTTTTGTCATCTGACCGACTCTCGAGTGAAAATTTTATTGTATAAATTAGGAGAACACCAAGCCGTTGGATTACATGGAAATTAAGAAAATTAGCTTTTTAAAACAAAAGACGGTTCAATAAAGAGCGAGTAGTATCATTTTAAAAATGTAGTTAAACAACCAAACCAAACCATCCAATACTTCCTGACAAGATATGGGCAGTATCATTATTTTGATGCACAAAATTTGCTATTTGGGTTTCAACTTCTAGATAATGCATGCATGGGCTTTGTTTTGGTCACTCGGGCTGAGGTGGAGTAGCTCGTCCAGTATATTCACTATGATAAATTAATTATTTAGGCTTGGTTTTTTTTTTATCCAATTCAACTGTATAAATTAAATTAAAATCACAACTTTGAAAGGAAGGAATTTAATATTTGTGTATTCCATATACAAGTTATAAGAGTTACACGTAATTAGTTTAAATTAAATATGAATGAGTTATTTTAAAAAAATTTAAGAAAAAAAAAATGATTACTATTGACATAATTATATAGAGATTCCAATCCCTTGAATCATGCACACGGTTGGTATAATCTATACTCGATTAAAGGAAGCATGTAGAAGATTGGCGGAGTACGTACTGATATATCTCGCATATTGATGTACAATTACAATACAAAATACGTACACAGATCTGTGCTCACCTTTTATCTCTATTTAATTTGTTTCATTATTTACACACACACATATATATAGAGAGAGAGAGTCCGATTTCTATTCGGACTCCCGTATTTTTTCTTAAAATACGGATTTTTTTTTATTTTTTATTTTTAAAACAACTAAAATAAATAAATAAACAATTATGGAACTGGAATTTTTATATAATACAGTGTTTTTGGTATGATTTGGATACATATAACAAAACATATCATGCATACTATGCGTGCTGTATATATATATTTTTTGGTATAGGTATCCAAATCACGCCTAAAAAAATATTGTATTATGAAAAATTTCGGCCCATAATATTTTTTAGTTATTTTGAAAATAAAAGTAAAAAAAAAAATTTGGTCCGTGATTTTACTCCAAATCAGGACTCCTTGATTGGATCCATTGATATGATATATATATATATATATATATATATATATATATATATATATATATATATATAGATATAGGAATTAAACCATGACAATAGGTTATCATGAACACTATTTGAACAACTAAGTTTTTGTCCGTTGATCAAGATAATAAATGATCCAGATTTGTTAGAATAAAGTCCCGCCGCACAGTCAGAAATTTACATATCAATATGTGCGCGCCCAAAATAGGTATACATCACATATTCTCGAGTCGTCAAATACGTAGTATGTAATACAAATACAATCTTTAATATACAACAAGAGATGCTGTGAGTTTTAATACAAATATTCATCTTCTGTAGATAATATCCATTTATATTTATTATCACACTATTTAATGTAATAGTGAGGACTACTAATACTATCAATTTGGATCATCAATCGCTCTCGACTGCTCCAAATTTATATTCTCATTTCTCAAGAGAACAAAGTGAAGGAAAGGGTGAGCTCAACTAGCCTAATAAGAAATATTATAACTAAGATAATGCAGAATAAATTATCATTAGTCTTCAATAATGTTAAACTGATAAAATACAATAGAATCAAGTTTAACTGCAGCGGGACAAGCAATCCATTAAAAGAGTCAAGTAGAAAATAAAATCTACTATCTTTTATGATTTAAAAAAGTTTTTCATCACTTTTATCACTGAGACTCAGCTTAATAAATAATCCACATCATCAAATTATTTCTGCACTACAGGCCAAGGATATTATTTAGTATCACGACCACGAATTATCTATGCACTACGGGCCAGAGATAATCATGTTTTCATCAACGGTCCTAATCATGCCATAAAACAATTCATCTTTGCTCCCTTGGCTGAAGAGAATCCATTGCCATAATCATACTAAAAATTGTCCATCAATGCAATACGGGCCAATGAGGATTTTTTCCACATCATTTATAATATTACTACCATGATTATACTTAGAATAATCACTAATCATAATCATACCAAGTCCATCTATGCACCACAGCCACATATGACTTTCAAAACAAAATATAAACATGAGGATGATGACAATGATATAAGAATTCAATAAAAACAAGTTCAAGATTTAAATTATTCAGAACTAATAACGCCCAAATTGTCAACATGATACTTCTTTGAGAGTAAAATTCAAGAATGCTCGTAAGAATATTTCCATGAAAGATCTTTGGATGAAGCCTTAAATTCAAGGATATTCCACTAATTTTATGGAGTATAAGTCAAAACTTTAATCAATCGAGTATAATAAAGAATGGAATAACAAAAGAAATCACCATGCGTGCGGATTTCAGATGACAAAAGTTATTCCAAAAGAATAATAAATAACGGAATCAGTCAAAGTGTAATACGCGACCGATAGGATATTCCAATGTAATAATAAAGAATGAAATAACAATGTAAATCACCATGCATACCAGATTACATGTGATAAAGTTATTCCAATGTAATAATAAATAATCGAAACTGTGCTCAAAGTGTAAATTCAAGACCGACTATGACACCCCCAAAATAAGTATACAACACCCATTCTGAGTCGCCAAATACATGTTACAGAAAGCAACTTCAACTTCAATAATACAATTATCGTGCAAAATACGACAACACATACTGTGAGTTTAAATACAAATATTGTCTTCTAGACAATATCAACACTCAAATAAGTCCTCATTACAATTATTCATACACTATTTTACAGAAATAATGAGGACTGCTAAAACATCTTTCTAGAACCATCACTCCATACCCCTACTCGATCCTGCTATATTCTCACCTCCTGAGAAGAAATATGGAACAAAAAGGAAAAGGGTGAGCTCAACTAGCCCAGTAAAGAATATTATGACTAAGATAATATACAACAAATTATCATTAGTCTTCAACAGGGAAAAATCTGATAGAATACAATAGACAACAAATTTTAGATCAACAACTGCAGCGGAAACAACAATCCATTAGAAGAGTCACGTAGAGAATGAATTCTACTATCTTCTAAGATTTAAAAATTCATCATCAATATTTTATTCCTATAACAATAATCAATATACATCTTTAATCAAATATTCATCTTTGCACTACAGGCCAAAGATATTCATTTGTGTCACCAGTTGGTCATATTCATCTCAACACCTGTTCATCTTTGTACTACAAGTCAAAGATATTCATCAGTTAATCATTCATCTTTTCACTACAGGCTAAAGATATTCAGCAATATCATCATTTAAGACTGAGGATGATGAAAAATACTTTAAAGAAAACGAATTCAGTGAGACATAAGGACAAATATTAGGGATTCGTATAATAGTTTATCCAAGATCAATAATACTTCATAATAATCAATTGTGAAGCAGAATTCAAAAATAACGATCAAAACATGGATACAATCAAAGATAGTAGCCAAAATAGACATCTTGGACAAAAGGAAAATTTTTATTTTTAAATTGAATAATGCAGATTCGTGAATGAAAGGTCGTGATAATCGTGAATAGTCTAACAGATACGTGAATAAGAACTCCAGATACACAAAAAGTTCCAAATTTGATTAAAAAGTTCAAACTAATATTTCTAAGATAAAGATATTCAAGAAAATAATATCATTTAAGAAGAAAATAACATCCCTTACCTCAAAATAATCAGATTTCCGATCGGAATATCTGGACAGAAAGTTCGAAAAGAAACTTGTATCAACAACAACTCTCAAAGTATCAAAATACTCACAAAAAATACCGATAATCTGTAGAGAAATAAAACTTGTTTCCGGTGTGATTTTCAATTCTAACCCAAGCGTCTATTTATAGGAAAATGCTGTAACGCCTATAGAGACTAAATTATAAAATAATATTATTTCTATTTCTTTCTTCCACGCATGCTAGGTTGAAAATCAATGCCAGCCATCTTTGAACCAAATTGGCAGCCCACATGTTGTAAAACAAAAGTGGGTCCCACCCATAATTTTAATAAAAATTATTTTATTTTTTGAAACTTCAATAATTCATAGAAAATAGCCCGTTTATCAGAAAAATACGAATTTTATGTCCATTCCATACGAAATCGAATTCTCTACAACTTTGTAGCTTTGAGTTTTTTCAAATTTCAAACAAAAAATATCCGAAATTACTGTACTTTTACTACCGAGTAGTTCAACAGTATCAACGGTAAAAGTTTCGCCGTTATTTTCAATAAAATACTTTTGCCGTTTTTTCAATCCAACAATAAATTCGTTGTGGGTCCACCAATGATTGTGTCGTCGTACGAATATTCCCCGACATAAAGAATATTCCCCGACCAATCAAATATAATATAACAACTTGTTTACTTTGCAAAATTTATAAATACTACCCACAACTATAACTTTATCTCAAATTCACACCATAATATTCAAAAAAAATATTTTGAGAAAATTAAATCTTTATTCGTAAAATTTGGGGTCTCACAATCTCCCCCTCCTTATGAAATTTCGCCCTCGAAATTTACGTGACGATACCGGTACGCCTTAATGGATGAGGACACTTCACGATTCTATATCTTGAGGTATAACCTTTAAGCGTAGAATATATTCCAGGATTTTAACAGGTACAACTTCATACGTTAAATTATCCGCTATCTCGTCCGGTTCTAAATCAATAATGTGGTTTGGGTCGTCCACATATTTACGTAACATCGATACGTGACAAACGTTATGAACACGCGACATATTTGGCGGTAAAACGAATCTATAGGCCACAGTTCCTACTCGATCAAGGATTTCAAATGGGCCAATAAAATCGAGGGTTGAGATTTCCTCTCTTCATCGATTCTTGTTTCTAGAATAACGCCTTCTTGAACCTTCTTCTTCACATTCATCAGCTCTGAGTATGTAGCTTGCACGACTTTAACTTTATCGATTAAAGTCGATTCTACTCGTATATTTGATATCTACACGTGGGTTCGTATATTCACATACGATCTTCTACTCAACGCGTCAGCTACCACGTTCGCTTTTCCATGATGGTATTGAATGGTACGATCGTAATCTTCAACAGCTCGAGCCAACATCTTTGGCGCATGTTATGCTCGTTTTAGTTGAAGAAATATTTAAGGGTTTTTTAAATGGGGTTTCAGATCGGGGTCGCATAAAATTCGATTTCACGCCCGGGTAGGCCAAGAAGTCTTCAAGAATACGTCAGAAATTTTATTAACAATAGAAATATCATTCAAAATCGTGACTCTCATCCATGACTTGGATAAGACGTCACATTAATACCTATCAACTTGCCATCGCCATTCACTTACGCCGCCTTCTGAAAGTTTTGGCTTTTGCATTCCACACAAGGAAGTCAACAAACGAAAGGCTCGGGCTCTTTTCTTATGGCTTGATATGACAATGATTGACTTTAGTGGTTTGATTACTTGAATTCAGCATAACAAAGTTGGTTAGAATATGAAAGCTAACAACCTCATTTAAAAGCATGATGAGTAGTTAACCAATCGATTTCTAAAATCACATCGAAGGCAAGTATTTTCAAAGAGATACGATCGAAAGGTAACGTGAAAGTGTCGATTTGAATCAAACAAGATTAATAAACAATGGAGGTAACGAAGGTTTCTGCTAACGAAGTTTCAACAGATAAATCAAAGTCTAACTTCTCAGGAGTCAAATTTAAACGTTGAGCGCAAGCAAGAGAGATAAAATAATGGGTAGAACCGGTATCTAATAAGGCATAGATTTCGCAAGAATTTATAATTAACTAACCCGTGCTAACTTCGTTTGGTTTACTCGCTTTTTGAGAAGTCACGAAAAACGCTCTTCCTGAAACCACCGACTTTGTTTTGTCCGTATCCGCCGTTGGTGCCACCATCCCAGCTGGACTTGACTTTGGTGCACGATAAAATCGGCTAGGTGACCTTCTTTTCTTGAAATTTTCACTTCTATTATCTTGGCCATTATTACCACCAAAGTGGTTACCATTCTTGGCATGATAATTTTTCCCACGATGGTTATCATTGTTCCGATGGCCGTTGCCACGAGATGATTATTATCGTGTTGTTGGTCGTTACTTTTGGTTGTCTTAACTCATTATCGCGCTCCAATAATCGAGCCCTATTCACAACATCCGAATATAAACAAAGTTTATGAGAAATGAGGTATCGACGTATATCGGGTTTCAAACCTCTTAGAAACATTCACGTCATTCGCTCCTCATTATCGACTAAATGGGATGCAAACCGGGATAACTCCGCAAACTTAGCCTCGTACTGCGATTCGGTCATATTATTTTGCTCCATTGCTTATCTCAATATTCTCGGATGTCATTTTCAAACACTGCCACAAAACAAGAGTTAGTTAACATATCACATGTTATCCCTATACTCTGACCGACCAATTAAATGCCAAATAAACTTAGGTAGGTCATACTAGCGAAGGAATTCCCCGTGTCTCCCCTCCTAGTTCTTGTCTCACATCTCAGCCAGGGATCATATCCCTAAGCTTTGATACCAACTGTGACGCCCCCAAAATAGGTATACATCACCCATCTTGGGTCGCCAGATACATGGTACAGAATACAAATACAATCTTAAATATACAACAAAAGCTGTGAGTTTTAATACAAATATTATCTTCTAGAAAATATCTACTCTCAGAATAAGTCCTCATTATAATTATTATCACACTATTTTATAGAATAGTGAGGACTACTAATGTTATCATCTGGACCATCACTCCGTCCCCCGACTAGTCACTGCTATGTTCTCATTTCCTGAAGAGAACAGTGAAAGAAAGGGTGAACTCAACTAGCCCAGTAAAAAATATTATGACTAAGATAATGCAGGATAAATTATGATTAGCCTTCAACAATGTTAAACTGATAAAATACAATGCATACAACAAGGTTAATCGCAATGGAATAAGCAATCCATTAAAAGAGTCAAGTAGAGAATAAAATCTACTATCTTTTATGATTTAAAGAGTTTTCATCACTTTTATCATCGAGACAAATTTTAATAAATAATCCACATCATCCTCGCAGACTACTACCAAGGATATTCATTAGGTCACGACCACAAATTATCCATGACTATCACGGGCCAAGGATATTCGTATTCATCAATGGTCATGATCATGCCAACAATCGTCTATCAATGCACTACGGCCAACGAGGACTTTTTTACCGATCATTTGTAACATTACGGCCAATGATTATACCGAATAATCCTTGGTCATAATCATACCAAGTTCATCTATATGCACTACAGCCACGTATGACTTTCAAAAATATATAAACATGAGGATGATGACAATGATATAAGAATTCAATAAAAACAAGTTCAAGAATTAGTTTATCCAGAACTAATAACGCCCAAATTGTCAACATGATACTTCTTTTTAGAGTAAAATTCAAGAATGCTCAAGAATATTTCCATGAAAAGATATTGGATAAAGCGCAAATATCAAGGATATTCCACTAATTTCATGGAGTATATAAGTCAAAACTTTAACCAACCGAGTATAATAAAGAATGGAATAACAAAAGAAATCACCGTGCATGTGATAGATAAGATGCATAAAAGTTATTCCAACAGAATAATAAATAATCGGAACTGTGTCGGGTGAAATTCACAATGACATGTGATGTTCCAATGTAATAATAAAGAATGGAATAACAATGTAAATCACCATGCATGCGGTGCCAGATGTAGATGAGTTATTCCAATGTAATAATAAATAACGGAACCTGTGTCGTGAAATTCACACCGCTGTGATGTTCCAAATGTAATAATAAATAATGGAATAACAATGTAAATCACCATGCATGAGGTACTTCAGATGATAAAGTTATTCCAATGTAATAATAAATACTGGAATAATAAATAATGGAACTGTGTCGTGAAATTCACAATCGATGGGATATTTTTGAGTAATATTAAAGAATGGAATAATAGAAGAATTTCACCATGTATGCAGATTGTATTTATATAAAAGTTATTCCAACATAATAATAAAGAATGGAATAATGTAAGAAGATCACCAAGTATAGGTAAACCGCATATACAAAAGTTATTCCACCAAGTATAAGGTAAACTGCGTACAAAGTTATACCAACAGTAATAATAAATAATGGAATAATAGGAATGATTTCACCAAGTATAGGGATTCTCAGATGGTGATACAAAAGTTATTCCAACAGAATAATAAAGAATGGGATAATGTAAGTTCTCTTCATGAATACAAAAGAATAACACCCATTACCGTAGAAAAGAAACCGGATGTAGAAGTAGTGAAGTAAGAGAAAACTTCTTCTTTCTCTCTATAATTTCTCTAGAGTTTCGGTGAATCGTAAGAAATAATGAAGGAATGAGCTTCTATTTATGTAAGAATGGATTGAATAAGTAACTAATTCTAACAAACGGTCCAGATTGATTTACTTTTAAAGCGGACGGTCCAGATTAAAACTTAAAGCATTCATCCATACCGATTCACCATTAAAACTTTAAACCAAATGATCCATATTGATTTACTAATATAAATTCAACCAACGATCCGAAATTAAAGACAACTCCTCATGGAATAATATTGTACCCAAAAATAATTTGGACCGAAAAGAAATATATTGTTCGAGTGAATAAGAATTTGTGAATAGTAACTTATGAATAGTAACTCGTGAATAAGAACTCGTGAATAAGAACTCATGAATAAGATTCGGACACCTAAAAAGTGTCCCGAATAACCGATTGAACAATATAACCTCTAGACATCAATTATCATCTAATAGATGTCGATTTCTACTAACACAAATAATCCCAACACAATGAAATTATCAAATTTATCTTTAATCAACACGAACTTATTCATCATTAATATTATAACTCACAATATTTAACAATCAGGTTGTTCCCAAGAAAGAGGGGGCTTTCCAATAAGGATTTCTTCCTATTGGGCGCCAATTAGGTGTCCAAACCTCTCCTCGATGTAACTTCAGTACATTGTAAATATTACAATTTAATAATATGAACAACTTTGTCGCCTCAATTATTGATTTAATAATATAACATATAATGCGGATGATATCGACAATAATCGAATCAATAATGAGAGATATGATGCAAGAATTACTATAGCAATAATTGAGTATAACTGCGTGACTTATCACGTAAAGATCAATAATCAATACCGTGCGCTACTACGCAACCACGCCAGACATCGTATTTTTACTATCGAGTAGTTCAACAAAGATTAACCAGAAAACTTCCCGCCGTTATTTTCAATAAAATACTTTTGTCGCTTTTTTAATCCGACAATAATTCCGTTATGGGTCCACTAATGATTGTGTATTGCATTTAATATTCCCGACATAAAGAATATTCCCTAACCAATCGAATATAATATAACAATTTGCATACTTTGCAAAATTTATAAATACTACCCACAACTATAACTTTATCTCAAATTCACACCATAATATTCAAAAAAAATATTTCGAGAAAATTAAATCTTTATTCGTAAAATTTGGGGTCTCACACGCAGGCTTAAGCTTGATTTTCCAGGTCTAAATACCAGTACTGATACTAGTACTTTACTGTTAGAAAATAACAATACAATGAAAAAAATAGCAAAAAAAAAATATTCATCGTTTTATGAATATTGTGAGCCACTAAAAATAAACTTATAACCTTATTTATTTTCTTTTTTTTATTTTTGTTTTTTTTAATATGTGTGAAATTTGTATTTTACTCATCCTTTTAAAAATAAAAGGAGTATAATAAAACTAAAACAATTAATTAAATTATTGATAATCAAATTATTAATTTGTGACACAAATGATATTAATGAATTTGTTTGATGGTAATTTTAGACTAATATTCTGACCAATACTCTAACCCTTATCTATCTGTATTATAAAATGGTCATGCCGTTTTTGGTGATTTTGTGTCATGTTTGACATTTTTTTTGCCCTATAATCTTAAATATATTATTTTGTCTGTT
Organism: Panax ginseng; assembly: GCA_020205605.1. NCBI lineage: Eukaryota > Viridiplantae > Streptophyta > Magnoliopsida > Apiales > Araliaceae > Panax > Panax ginseng. The sequence continues at coordinate 1,199,495 of CM035137.1, read as the reverse complement.
CTTTATTTTTTTATTTAATCTTTTCACTTTTATAAAATTTTAATTTTATCTCATATAATCTATGTATGAAGGCGTGTACTACCAAGTGTTAATACGAAATAAAGCGGGAGAAACTGGGCTATAAAGTATAAACGAGAACAAAATAACAAAATTATTCCGAATAGAAAGATAAAATTAAAATAAAACCGTGGGATTGGATAAGCACTAAGCACGTCCAAAATTCCTATTACGTTGAAGATGTCAACCAACCTCATGAAACTGGCGGATCTAACTTGGCCTATTGGGGTCGATTGATACCCACTAAATTTTGAAGAAATAATTTTTTATTTATTTTTAATTTTATAAAATATTTAGTAAAAATAAATTAAAAGACTATTAAATATTTTAAACTTTTATTAACATCAACACTACACTCTTTTATGAGTATTGTTTAGTAAGTTATATTGAATATAATATCTTTAAATCTATTGAAATGAGACTATCTTTACAACAATTTTAAAACAATAATCTCGAAATATATTATTATAAATAATATATTAACAATATTATTTCGTTTTGTAATTTAATTCAAAGGATATTGGAGGTGAGAGATAGCTCACATTCTTGCACGAGATGTCTATTATAATAACAACTAACGCTGTAAAATGAACAAATAATTCGAGCTTGATTCGTACTCGTTCGACTAAAAATTCGATTCAAGCTCGACTAAAAATATAAATGAGTTAAATATAAACAAATTTTAAAGTTCGATAAATTACTCGAACATCATCAAATTGTAATTTTCTATTGATACTCGGATCATATTCGTTCGAAAAGTTCAAACTATTCGGGTTCGATTTGGGATCGTGCTCGACTCGATAGCTAAATGAGCTTCAATTAAATCTTATTTTATACCCGATAAATTTTGTGAACTAAATCTGAACAACTCAATAATCGATTTGACTTAGTTTATTTACACCTTTAATAACAATGTTTTAAAAATATATAAAGTATCATTTTGTACATAATATAGGAGAAAGTATTTTTAATTACATAAAATGACATCAGTTTTATATGATAACTTACACAATTACTTATAATATTCCTCACATCTTTTTTAATTTAATTTATTTTATTTTATTTTTTATAAATATTTATTTATAAAAAATTAACCCCGAACTAATTAGTTGGAACCGCCCCAATCACATTTATTGAGAGAACACGCAATAATTTTTTTTTGAAAAATAAGGTGAGAAAATAGTCTCAATGTATTCCAAGTGCATTGGGTCCACACAACTAATAATTTTGGCAATGGCACCACCGCACTTGCAGCAGCTGAACATGGCATGCGTGACAGACTCAACTTCATGACAAAATACCTGTCAACAAGATGATGCTTATTAATCATTTTTAAAATTATTTTTAAATTTATTGTTAATTACGTTTTTAAAATGATATTTTTTTAATATTTCTGTTTTTTCTATCGAATTTGACCTCATTTCGACTCATTTTAACCTAACTCGAACCAGTTTGAACTAACCAATTTTTAAGATTTTTAAAAATAATATTTATTTTAAAATTTATATTTAAATATTTAAAATAATATTTATATTTAAAATTTTAAAATAAATTATTATTTTTAAAATAATATTTATTTTTAATATTTGAAAACAAAATAATTATTTTTAATATTTTAAAACAAACTGTGATGTTTTAAAAATATTAAAATTATAATTATATGTGATATTTTTTAAAATAATTATTATTTTTAATTGTTTAAAATAATTCTAAAATAATTATTATTTTTAATATTTTAAAATAAAATTTATTTTTAAAATAATAATTATTTGTTATATTAAAAATAAAATATTATTTTATAAAAATAATTATTATTTAAAGGAAAAAATACTAGAAATTTTATTTTTCAAAAATGAGTAAAGTTTCATAAAATATAGATTTAAAAAATTAAATAAGAAAATAAAACTTTATTTTAAAAAAAGTAGATTTTTTATTTTTTATGTAAACCTTTATTTTCAAAAAACAATTAATATCTTTACCATTATTATATTTATTCTTAATATTAGAATTATTAAAAACTAAAAATAGAAATTATAATAAAAATAAATAAAATAGTAAAAGATAAATAAAAAACTGATTTTCAATTTTTTTAAAAATAAATTTAAAAGTTTTAAAAATATTTATTATTTTAGGGAAAAAATTGGAAAATCTTTCATTTTTAAAAAAATGATTAAAGTTTTATAAAATATATATTCAAAAAATAAAATTTATTATCATAAAACAAAAATAATTTTCTTTAAAGATTTGTAAATTTTAATAAAAGTAATTAAGATTTTTAAAATTTTAACTTTTCTTTATTGAATCTATATTCTATGAAACTTTACTCATTTAAAAAAAAAAAAAGTTTCTAAAATTTTTTGCTTAAAATAATAATAATTATTTTTAAAACTTTTTTAAAAATTAATATTTATTTTAAATATAAAAATATTAATTTTGTTAAAAATAATATTTTTTAAAAATATTATTTTCAAATTATTTTCAGAAAATATTTTATTTTAAAATATTAAATTAATTACTATTATTTTTTAAAATAATATTTTCTATTTAAATATTAAAAATAAAAAATTAATTAAAAAATATTTTATTTTTAAATATTAAATATAAATATTATTTTTAAAATAGTATTTTCTTTTAAAATATTAAAAATAAATATTTTAAAATAATAATTATATTTTAAAACATTAAAAATAATAATTATATTTTAAAATTTTAAAAATTGGTGTTGGGTCAAATTGGGTCGAGTTGGATCAAAATTTGGTCAAATGGAATAGAAGTAGCAGAAACGCAAAAAAAAAAAGAGTCATTTTAAGGATTTAATTGGCGAAAAATAAACTTTTTAGACGACTTTAAAAGTGAATGGCAACTTGGAGTGACAGAAGTGATATTCAGCCATTAATTCTCCATTTCAAAAGTTGTAAATACATTTTTAATTTATTTTAAAATTAAAATATATTTATAAATTAAGATTATAAGTTTACCATCATTTTTCTATTATTTGAATCATATTCCCACGAAAAAAATATTAAGTTGAAAAAACATCTAATCTTTTGAATTTTTATTACGAACTATACATCTCTTTTGATTGAAAAATATAAATAATTTTAAAATAAAGAAGTAAATTAAACTACAAGCTCCAACATACGTAACTTGTAATCCCTAATTACCCTCAAAATGAGAATAAAATTATATGTTTTGAATTTTTAAAAAATTAAAATATATGTCTAGTTTTAAATAAGTTGTAGGAAATTGTAATTCACATTCATAGACGGTACTAGTAATTTATTGAATTACTATTCTTCTTCTCAGATCCCGATTTACAAATAAGTTTATGAATTAAATTTATTGTTTCCACTTTACTCGATCCCGATTTATAAATACATTATTGAATTAAAAATTTTAACTGTCAACTTCTCATTGAAATGTTTATTTTGACTTTTAACGAAAAATTTCAAAAATAATATTTTTAACTTAATTATCCACGTGGGCTTGTCAAATAATATTCACACATTAAAAATCTATGAAAAATAAAATTAATTAAATCTGAAAGTTGAAAAAATTAAACAATTAAAAATAAATAAATGAAATCATGGAAGAAAAATATATATCTTAATAATTCTATTAACTTGAGAAAAACATAGAAGAAATTTTGTTTACAAAATAAAATATATCTCAACCAATTAAAAAAAAAAAGCAATACGCAATTATATAACAAATTGATTAAACAACATAAATAATTTAATAAAACCCATTAAACAAGATAAGAGTTTGAATTTAAAGTATTTAAGTTGTTTAATTTGTTCTATTATAGTTAAATTTATTTTCTAACTCTGTAATTTATTTATTTATATATTTTTGGATAGATTTTAACGTTTTATAATTTTTTAATTAATGTTAACATATACCCACCACCAACATCAATTTCATAAATATGAAACATTTTCATCAAGAAATAAAGAAAATTTATTGATCAGAGCTCGCAAGGGTTTCAATTGCAGGACAGACTCGAAGAAAGGGATACACAGTGGCGAAGCCACGTCATTTTTTTTTTTTATGGGGGAGAGGGGTCAATTGACCCCACGGAAAAAAAAATTATTTTATAATATAAAGTTAATTTTAAAAAATTTAAATAATATATATAAATTGACCCCACTAAAATTTTTATAAATTTTCTATTATACGGAGTCAAATTAAAATTTTATAATTTTGTCAATCAAATTTTAATCATATATGACTCATATCCTTTCAATATATGTATCTCTCTATAATATTTTAAACTAAATAATAATCTAATTTATATTATTTTTAAAAATAAATAATAAATTACTTACTTATGAACAGTTGTGATTAAAAAATTTATTATGAGTTAATATAGTATATATATATACCATATATTATTATTCATTTATATTTTATTGTATATATATATATATATATATATATATATATATATATATATATATATATATATATATATATATATATATATATATATACAGAAAGTATAAAGTATTAAAAAAAAAAAATTGGAGCGCTTCCCCCAAACCCCCATTAATTTCTTTTATAATTTAATAATAACATTGACGTGAGTGCTAAAAACTTCTGATTTCACCGCTGGGGATACAGCATTGTGGAGTATCGTGTTTGGTATCCATTAATGACCAGCTTTGGCGATTTTGAGTGTCGGTTGTAGTATATCATTTGGGTAATAACCATACTGTATTTATTTTTTCTGTTATAAACAATATACTCCATAATGAATATTATCAATGAAAATTTTCATCTCATTGAAATTTAATTGAGCTAGCTAGAATAAAATAATATAAATTAAAATTCAAAACACTTGTAACTAATATAAATTAACCAAAAAATATTATTAATTTTAAATTTAAAAATATAAATAAATTATATCTATTTTAAATCCTAAGATTTGATACATTAACTTTTAAAAATCAACAAATATCTTTTATTTTGAATTGAATTTTAGTAATTAAACTCCTATATATAGGCAAACTATTACTTCTTTCATCCCGCAAATATTAGTTTAATTTGATTTTTAATCAAATTAATTATTTTTGTAAATAAAATTTATACTTTTTTTTTATAAATATAGGTGAAGAAGTTATACTCTTAAGAAATTATGTCTGTCGAATTTATTATCACATGTAATTTTCATAGGTTTAAGAACACAAATAAATATGTTTAATTATTAATTCTAAAGTTGGTCAATTTGATTGAAAAAGTCGAACTAAATTAATTTTTGAGAGATTAATGTTGCACTTGTGAGTTTGGAGACATATGATGAGAATGAAAAGTATAGAAGGGGAAGGGATGAGAATGAATTATAATTTTCTTTTGTTATGTTTGTGAGTTTTAGAAAATAAGAGAAAATATGATGTTTTTTCTTGTTTGTGAGTTTAGAAAAAAAAGGAAGAAAAGAGAAAATATTTTTATTTTTAAAGTATACTATAACTATATTAGCCTTAAATATTAATGTAATAAATAATATGATTTATTTTGAAATGTTACTTTAGATAATATAAAATATTTAACTTTCTCATCCCTCTAAATTCTCTCACTTTTGGAGAGAAAATTTTAAGCCAAAAATAAAATTAACTTTTCCTCTAAATCATTTCCCTTTCTCCTTAAAAAAAACTCTTATGAGATTTAGAAATAATTTAATTATTTTTCCATCTACCCCTAAAAAAAGAGTTGATAGTGTTAATGTAAGACCCCAACTTTTATGAATAAAGATGATTTTTTTTATAATTATCATTTTGAATATTATGGAATGAATTTGTTATAATGTTATAGTTGTGGGTAGTATTTATAAATTCGCAAAGTATGCAAGTTCTTTATATTATATTCGATTAATTGGGGAATATTCGCTTTTAGCAGGGAATATTCATACTGTGGTGCAATCATTGGTGGACCCCACGACAAAATTATTGTCGGATTGAGAAAACGACAAAAATATTTTTATGAAAATAACGACGGAAGTTTTCACTGTTAATATTGTTGAACTACTTCGGTAGTAAAAAAGTACGATGAATACGCGTGGTTGCATAAGAAGACACCAGTATTGATTATTGATGCTTACGTGTGAAGTCACTAAGTTATACTCAATTATTGTTACAGTCATTGTTGCATCATATCTCTCATATTATTGATTTGATTATTGTCACAGTATCATCTGCATTATATGATATATTATAAAATCAATAATTGAGACGACAAAGTTATTCATATTATTAAATTGCAATATTTACAATGTCTAGAAGTTCTGCCAAAGAGAGATTTGGTCACCTAATTGCGTGCCAATAGGGAGAAATCCTTATTGGAAAGCCCCCTTTTTCTTGGGAACGACCTGGTTGTTAAATATTGTGAGTTATGATATTAATAATGAATAAGTTCGTGTTGATTAAAGATGAATTTGATAGTTACATTATGTTGGAATTATTGGTGTTAGCTGAAATTGACATCTATTCTGATGATAATTGATGTCTGGGGGTTATATTGATAAATCGGATAATTTATCGGATAAATGAGCAATTAATTGCTACTAATTCACATGCTTATATAACTATTTATTCACATGTGTGTACTATTGAGTCACATTCACTTACTTATTAGGGGAGTTGGTGCAAGATTGATAATACTTGCATGACTAAGTTAAAAAGGAAGGTATAGATGGAGGTACTTATCTTTGTATTTCATATTTTCACATGATTATAACTATTGATTCACATGATTGAACTATTGATTCACATTATTTACTATTAGGGGAGGTGGTGCAAGTTTGATAATACTTGTAGGACTAAATTAAAATGAAAAAAGTTGGAGGTATTGACTTATAATTTTTTGAGCCCCAAAACGCGTGCAATTATCGAAACTATATTTTCTATAAATAGAAGCATTCATTCTTCCTTCATTTCTCACCAATTCACCAAAGCTATAGAGCATTTATTATAGAGAGAAAGAAGAAGAGAAGTCTGTGACACCCCCAAAATAGGTATACATCACTCATCTCGAGTCGCCAAAAACATGGTATAAAATTCAAATACAACTAAATTATACAACAGTCGTGTAAAGTACGACAAAATACATGCTGTGAGTTTTAATACAAATATTGTATTCTAGACAATATTCACTCTCAGAAAAAGTCCTCAATACATTTATTGTCACACTATTTAACAGAATAGTGAGGACTATTAGCTAACACTATCATCCAGAACATCACTCCGTTTCCCCCCTCGTCCCAAAGCCTACATTCTCATTTCAAGAGAAAAATGAAAGAAAGAAAGGGTGAGCTCAACTAGCCAAATGAGAAATATTATGACTAAGATAATGCAGAATAAATTATCACTAGTCTCCAACAATGTTAAACTGATAAAATACAATAGACATCAAGTTTAACTGCAGCGGATCAAGCAATTCATTAAAAGAGTCAAGTAGAGAATAAAATCTACTATCTTTTATATTTTAAAAGGTTTTTCATCACTTTTATCATTGGGACTCGATTTTTAATAAATAATTCGCATCATCCCCGCACTACTGACCAAGGATATTCATTAGGGTCACGACTACAAATTCCATGCACTACGGCCAAGGATATTTGTGTATTCATCAATGGTCATGATCATGCCAACAACTGTCCATCAATGTACTACGGGCCAATGAGGACTTTTACCACATCATTTATAACATTACGGTCATGATTACACCGAATAATCCCTGGTCATAATCATACCAAGTCCATCCATGCTCTACAGGCCACATATGACTTTCAAAAAAATATAAACATGAGGATGATGACAATAATATAAGAATTCAATAAAACAAGTTCAAGAATTAAGTTATTCAGGAACTAATAACGTCCAAATTGTCAACATGATACTTCTTTGTAAAGTAAAATTCAAGAATGCTCAGAAGAATATTTTCATGAAAAGATACTGGATGAAGCGCAAATATCAAGGATATTCCACTAATTTCATAGAGTCTAGAAGTCAAAATTTTAACCAACTGAGAATAATAAGGAATGGAATAACAACAGAAATCACCACGCATGCGGTACTTCGCATAGACAGGTTATTCCAACAAAATAATAATAACGGAACCAGGTCAGGTGAAAATCACACCGACAGGATGTTCCAACAGAATAATAAAGAATGGAATAACAAGTAAATCACCGTGCATACGAGATTGGCATATAGACAAAGTTATTCCAACAGAATAATAAATACTGTAATAATAAAGAGCGGAACCAGTCCCAGGTGTAAAACACATGACAAGATATTCCAATGAGAATAATAAAGACGGAACGTGTCCCAGGCGTAAAAGTATGATGCATGAGGATGTTCCAACGGAATAATAAAGACAGAATAATAGAATAATGTCACCAAGTATAGGGTAGATAGCAGATACGAGTTATTCCAATGAGAATAATAAGGAATGAAATAACAGAAGTTCTCTTCATGAATACAAAAGAATAATATCCCTTACCGTAATAAAGAAGAACTGAATATATAAGTGGTGAAGTAGCAGAACACTTTTCTTTTTTTTCTCTATAGTTTCTCTCTCTAGAGTTTCAATGAATTCGTAAGAAAATAATGAAGGAATGAGCTTCTATTTATAGAAAAATGGAATGCATAAGAATTAACTTATGAATCGGTCCGGATCGATTTACTTTAATCGATGATTACTATATTTAAAGCAAAATCTTTTAAATAAAATATAATATATATATATATATATATATATATATATATATATATATATATAACATCGCTCACACGGGGATTAATCCGTGATTTCCCACCATTAGAAGTCACATTATATATATATATATATATATATATATATATATATTACATTTTGTAATACTCCTTCCCGTAACCATCATAGATTCTTTTCTTCAAATTCATTTTCTCCCCTGTGGGCCCCACGTGTTCCCCTCCCACCAACATGTCATAATCACAGATGGGTTCATTATAATTAATTAACTTTCTACTAATTATTTTAAAAAATGGGTAAATGGGATCCATAAAATATGCCAAAAATTACAACAAATACTTCATGAAAATCACCTCAATATTTTTAACAACATTTATCATCATTATTATAATTCGCAATATTAATCGACCAGGTTGTTCCCAGGAAAGAGAGGGCTTTTCAATAAGGATTTCTCCCTATCGACGCTGATTAGGTGACCAAAACCTCCTTGGCGAGAACTTGAGACATCGTTAATATTGCAATTTATATTATTAATAACTCTGTCATTTCAATTATTGATTTAATAATATATAAAATATCGACAATAATTGAATCAAATAACGTGAGATACTATGCAACAATTACTATAGCAATAATTGAATAAAACTGAATGACATCTCACGTAAACATCAATAATCAATACCGTGTGCTACTATACAACCACGCGTATTACTTTACTTTTACTACCAAGTAGTTCAATAGTATTAACGGTAAAACTTCTGTCGTTATTTTCATAAAAATATTTTTGTCGTTTTCTTAATCCGACAATAATTCTGTTGTGGGGTCCACCAATGATTGAGCCGTTGTACGAATATTCCCTGCTAAACCGAATATTCCCCGACCAATCGAATATAATATGACAACTTGCATACTTTGAAAAATTTATAAATATTACCCACAACTATAACATTATATCAAATCCACACCATAATATTAAAAAAAATATTTTGAGAAAATTAAATATTTATTCATAAAATCTGGGGTCTCACAAAGTTGGCTACATTTCTATTCCAAGATCCAAACTTTTATTCTAAAGGTAAGGGTATTATTTCTTTTTTGTATTCATAGAAGAGAACTTACATTATTCCATTCTTTATTATTCATTGGAATAACTCAGATCATGCAATGCTACCCTATACTTGGTGAAATTCTTACATTATTCCATTCTTTATTATTCTGTTGGAATATCCTCATTTGTGCGCTTTTCTGTGCGGAATTCGGTTCCGTCTTTTATTATTACATTGGATATATCGTATGCATGCGTTTACACCAGGACTGGTTCCGTTCCTTTTATTATTCTATTGGAATATCTTGTTCATGCGTTTTCTGTGGGACCGGTTTAAATCTTTATTATTCTCGTTAGAACATCCCGCTTTGTAAATTTACCGACCGGTTCCGTTATTTATTATTACATTGGAATAACACGCTCATAATGGCACCGCATGCACGGTGATTTCTTTTGTTATTCCATTCTTTATTATACTCGGTTGGTTAAAGTTTTGACTTCTATACTCCATGAAATTAGTGGAATATCCTTGATATTTCAAGGCTTCATCCAAAGATCTTTTCATGGAAATATTATTCTCGAGCATTCTTGAATTTTACTCTACAAAGAAGTATCATGTTGACAATTTGGATTTATTAGTTCCTGAATAAATTAATTCTTAAACTTGTTTTATTGAATTCTTATATCTTTGTCATCATCCTCATGTTTATATTTTTGAAAGTCATCTCGTGGCCCTGTAGTGCATGGATGGACTTGGTATGATTATGACCGAGGATTATTCTTGTAATCATGATCGTAATGTTACAAATGATGTGGTAAAAGTCCTCATTGGCCCGTGTAGTGCATTGATGGACAGGTTGTTTAGCATAATCATGACCATCGATGAATACATTAATATCCTGGCCCATAGTGCATGGATAATTTGTGGTCGTGACCCTAATGAATATCCTGGTAGTAAAGGTGGATGATGTGGATTATTTATTAAGCTAAGTCGGCGATAAAAAGTGATAAAAAATCTTTTAAATCATAAAAGATAGTAAATTTTATTCTCTACTTGACTCTTTTTAATGGATTGCTTTGTCACCGCAGCTTAAACTTGATGTCTGTTGTATTTTATCGGTTTAACATTGTTGAAGGCTAATGATAATTTATTTCGCATTATCTTAGTCATAATATTTTTTATCGGGCTAGTTGAGCTCACCCTTTCTTTCACCGTTCTTCGTAAAATGATAACGTAATGGACTAATCGGGGAGCGGAGTGACGGTCCGAGACTTTGTCTTAGTTGTCCTCACTATTCTATAAAATAGCGTGATAATAAATGCAATGAGGACTTATTCTGAAAGTGGATATTGTTTAGAAGACAATATTTGTATTAAAACTCATAGCTCTTGTTGTATATTTAAGATTGTATTTGTATTATGTACCATGTATTTGGCGACTCAGAATAGGTGATGTATACCTATTTTGGGGGCGTCACAGTTAATTCTACAAGATCATTTGATGAACTCTATTTAATAATTAAGTGAGAAGAGAACTATTAAATAATACTGGGCTAGTTGAGCTTACCCTTTCTTTCACTGTTCTCTTCAGGAAATGATAACGTAGCCGGGACTAGTAGGGGAACGGAGTGACGGTCCGAGACGGTGTCTTAGTAGTCCTCACTATTCTATAAAATAGTGTGATAATAAATGCAATGAGGACTTATTTAAGATTGTATTTGTATTATGTACCATGTATTTGGCGACTCAGAATAGGTGATGTATACATATTTTGGGGGTGTCACAGTTAATTCTACAAGATCATTTGATGAACTCCATTTAATAATTAAGTGAGAAGAGAACTATTAAATTTGCTTGTGAAAATAACAATTACTAAAAATAAATAAATTACAAAGTTAACATCATTTTTTTGAATGCAAGGGAGGGAAGTGGTTAGCATAGAGTATCTCCAGCAGTTAGACTATTTGACCATATGACATCAGCAAATGTTCTTTAGTCTCCCATCTTTTTAGCAGATGGACTATCTCGTGGACTATAATATTAAAAGATTAAAATAATCTATGAATTCAAAAAATCTCCAATCTCCTTCCACTCTCCCATTTAAATGTAATTAAAATTATAGTTCATGGACTATCAAGTTCCTAGATTAGTCTTGTTGGTGCTTCAAATATAGTCACAGACTATATTTAGTCTACCTGCTGGAGCTGGAAGATAAATCCTAGACTAAATATAGTCTAGAATTGCTGGAGTTGCTCAAAGTTCACTTTCTTTATGACAGTTTTGACTAGGGCTGAGCAAGTAAACAAATTAGAACCGAAACTGCACCAAAAACCGTACGAACCGCACCAATTAAAACCGCACCAATGGTTCCGGCGTATGTGGCGGTTTTAGGTGGGTTGAATAACCAAATTACGGTTTTGGTTTGGTTACTAGCCAAAACCGCACACATAAAACCGAAACCGCACCATATATGTGTATGTATGTATTATCTCTAGTAAATTCTAAACTTACTTTTCACTTGAACACGCTCAGAGAAAACTTCAGTCTTGCATTGTCATTTTTTCACCAATTGAAATAAGATGGTTAGAGGTTATAAAGTCAAAAGTTAAACATTTGGGTTTTAGAATTTCGTATTTGTTTGATGCGTTACTAGAGGGGCTTATAGCTGAGGGGCCAAATTCGTTGGTTCGAGCACTTGATGCATTGGTTAAGGTCTATGATATAGTAGTAATAGTCTAATAGATTATTTTTCAAATTAGGTACAGTTAGAATTTTATTCTATAAGTCCTCCCTGCAATATATAAGATAGAATTTCATTATATCTCTACTATATACTTTTAATTTTTGGGAACTAGATAAATTTTCTTGCTTGTTATTGAATATATACATTTATTTGTTGGGAACTATATGGATTTTGTTACTTTAATTTTCTTGCTCTGTGTTAAATTCTATTGAAGGCTTAGACATTTTTGTTGTTTCAATTGGTTTTAGAACCGAAACTGCACCAATTGAAATCGCACTGCACACTTTAAAACTGCACCGCACCAAACATAAGCGGTTTTGTGTGCGGTTTTGAATTTGTCAAACTGCACCTAAGCGATTTCGGGTGCGGTTTCGACTTCAAACCGCACCTAACCGCACCGTGCTCACCCCTAGTTTTGACAAGTAAATAAAAAAATCACCATCCCACTTATTTATCACTAATACTTTATTAAAAATTTGTCATGAAATTCAATTGATGGTAAGCGGAATTATTCGCTTTGAATATTTAATAGGCAATACATTAGAGAGATTCTGAAATCTCTCTCTCTGGGATATCTCTCTGTTCACTGTACAAGGAAAACGGAGACGATAAATAAGCGGACTCTAAACGTATAAGTTAGCTACATTTTGGGAGTGTGTTCAGGTTCAGGTCCAGGTCCATGTCCGTCTTCTTCTCTCTCTTCTATATCTGCAACAATTTCCAACAACAACAATGGTAAAAGTTTAATTATGAGTGACTGAGCTTGTCTTCTGTGTCTTAGAAAGAGAAAGAGAGTATATAAATATACATATATGGGAATCCATCCATGGTAACCGGTTGCCATAGACACTGTGGCAACAACCCCTTTTCGGACCGTTGATCAATTGATTTAAAGGCTGAGATTGGATTTTATTTTGGACAAGCCGGCACAGGTTGTTGTGCCTAAATTTTTACCCATAACGACTTATATTTTAATAAGAGGGCCCCATATATCTTACATATTGTCAGTATAGTTACTCAAAATGAATATATAATATTAAAATATTCTAACCTGTACAAGCTGTACCGGCTTACAATTTTTTTTTTAATCGCTTTTCTCCATTACATGTCATGACTCAGCAAATTAAAATAGAATAAAAAAATAAAATCAAGACCGGTTGGACTAAGCTGTAACGGCTGAGAATAAAAACAAAATTAATAATGTCGGCCGGTCTTGTTATATATATTAATAGTGGTGCACAAATGTCCTCATGACTCGAGCACGGCCTTGATCCTACTCGAGCCCAACTCGTCAAAGCCGGTCGGTCAGTCCGACCAACTAGACCAAGAACAGACCATGAATTAATGACTTATATCTCGGCTGGCCTTTGGCTTTGGGTTCGACTTCGCCTCTGACTACCGATTCATACTTTGACTTGGCCCGGTTCATAAAGATAGGCGGCACGGTATGTAACCTAAATTGGTCTGCGACCCAAAATCTTTACTTGGGTAAATACTAGCAAGTCTTTTTATAAGAAAATCCTCCTTATGCTTGCATCCCCCTTTCAATGTGGGACTTAACATTTACAAGACAAACATTGGAATTTAGGATTGCTATTATAGAGTGAAGTCATATGTTCAATTCAAGTTCAATTCGATGTGGGACTTTGAGATTATAGACTATGGGCCACAACTATTGTCAATGAATCAATGTGGGACTTTACCAAGTGTTACCAATGCCCACCTCAACTACTACCACCACCGCACCTCCTCAAATTTGAACCTAATGCGGAAGGATGGATATGAGACCCATCGCTTCTATAACCCAAGTCTTTTCTTGACTTGTTATTTGGTTCTCCGTCGAATATTTTTTACATTTTATAAAGACTTCAGACATCCACTTCTATATGCATAGTGGTGATACATGTGCCCATCTTTTGATGATCCAAGTGTCCCAGTCTTGGGGTATGATAGAGAGCAATATTAATTTTCTTAAAAATGACAATTCATTTATGTTCAGAAAATTAATAAACTTTTAGCTCACTTTGTGGACGGTTGGACCATGACTTTATTTGGACTCTCTAATGGCTTCCTTATAGATATTTTATTTTCGTATAATTATGCAATTGCATATATACTAGGGTGCTAATGGGTGGGGATAACAACTCCTCCCACCCGCGCACACATGTAAGGGAGATAACATTTCTATATTATAGGAACAATTTTTGAACTTTGAGTAGAGCAAGTTTTTTGTCAAGTAAAGACACGAGGCACATGAATGGCAATTGATAAGCCTGCAGCTTTTTTATATATAAGCATGATATGCGCAGAAGGTTTTTAGATTCCATGAGAAGTGAATGCTACATAAACTCTGTTAAGGGATGTCTCTAATTCTCACTATTATTATCATTGTAGACCCAGTAGTCCCACATAGACTAGTTAACATTCCTTGTCCCTACTTTTCTTCTATAAGTAGAGGAGAGGTCAAGTCTAAAATTTTCAACTACAATGCACTTTGTTTAGTCTATCTAAGCAATGCATAGTCCCATATAGTGATGCACAACAGCCACTGGCTCGGTCCTACTTAAGCTTCGCTGGGGCCTTAGCCAGATTGACCGAGACAGGTCAGGCCTTGACTTTTTAACTACAGGCCAGGCCAGGCCAGGCCAGATTTAGAAGAAAAAAATGCGATCTGTTGAGGCCTACAGGCCAGGCCAGGCCTCATTAGGCCTAGGAATTCTTTACTTTAGAAAATTTAAACTCAACTTCTCCTCCATTTATTAAAAAAAGGCGGTACAAAAAACTTTTTACTAGACTATGTGGGATTATGCCAGGCTTGGCCTCCACTTATTAAAATTAATGCAAGACCAAAAACATTTTGTTAGACTGTATGGGACTATGCATTGCTTAGCTAGACTAAACAAAGTGCATTGTAGTTAAAAATTTTAGACTTGACCTCTCCTCTATTTATAGAAGAAAAGTAGGGACAAGAGATGTTAACTAGTCTATGTGGGACTTGTGAGACCCCAGATTTTATAAATAAAGATTTAAATTTCTCGAAATATTTTTTTTAATATTATGGTGTGAATTTGAGATAGTGTTATAGTTGTGGGTAGTATTTGAAAATTTTGCAAAGTATGCAAGTTGTTATAAAATATTCGATTGGTCGGGGAATATTCTTTTGACACTCAAGACAATCATTGGTGGACCCCACAATGGAAATAACTATCGTCAGTAGTTTGAAAGCGACAAAGATATTTATGAAAATAACGACGGAGGTTTTACAGATTATCTTGTTGAACTACCCGGTAGTAGTAAAAGTACAAAGAATACGTGGTTGCATAGTAGCACACCAGTATTGATTATTGATGCTTAAGTGATAAGTCACTCGGTTATCTTTCAGATTATTACTACAAGAATTGTTGCATCATATCTCTCATATTATTTATTTGATTATTGTCACAGTATCATCTGCATTATATGTTATTTTATTAAATCAATAATTGAGATGACAAAGTTATTCATATTCTTAAATAACAATATTTATAATGTCTAGAAGTTCTGTCAAGGAGAGGTTTGGTCACCTAATTGCGCGCCAATAGGGAGAAATCCTTATTGGAAATCCCCCTCTTTCCTGGGAACAACCTGGTTGTTAAATATTGTGAGTTATGATATTAATGATGGATAAGTTCGTGTTGATTAAAGATGAATTTGATAGTTCCATTGTGTTGAAATTATTTGTGTTAGTGAGAATCGACATTTATTTTGATAGTAATTGATGTCTGAAGGTTATATTGTTCAATCGGGTATTCGGGGCACTTTTTGTGTCAGAGTTACTATTCACGAGTTACTATTCATGAGTTACTATTCACGAGTTACTATTCACGAGTTATTATTCATAAATTACTATTCACCTGATTACTATTCACTCTAGTATTGTGCATTTGGGTATTTAGGTACAATATTATTCCATGAAGAGATGTGCTAATTTTTCAGACCGTTGGTTGAAATTATAATAGTAAATCAATATGGATCGTTGATTTAAAGTCTTAATAGTAACTTGTCCCTTTAATATTACCATGAGTTAATTACCCCTTCGTAAATAGTAGTTGTCTCTTCAATATTACCAAGAGTTATTTGCCTCTTCGGTGTTCCAAGAGTTAATTACCCCTTCGTAAATAGTAGTTGTCTCTTCAATATTACTAAGAGTTATTTGCCTCTTGATTGTTGAAGAGTTAATTACCCTTCGCAAATAGTAGTTGTCTCTTCAATATTACCAAGAGTCATTTTGACCCTTCGTTAAGACCAAGAGCCACTCTCAGTTTTTTTATAAATAGAAGCTCATTCCTTCATTATTTCTTACGAATTCACTAAAACTATAGAGAGAGAAATTATAGAGAGAAAGAAGAAAAGTATTCTGCTACTTTACTACTTCTATATCCAATTTCTTTTACGGTAAGGGATATTATTTGTTGTACCCGTAAGGGGCGTAAGGGGTGTTATTCTTTCTTATTCATGAAGAGAACTTCTGTTATTCCATTCTTTATTATTCTGTTGGAATAACCTATAAACGTGGCATACCCTATACATAACCTGTATGCGCGGCATACTCTATACTTGGTGAAATCCTTATGTTATTCCATTCTTTATTATTCATTGGAATAACTCAGATATGCTGTGACATACCCTATACTTGGTGAAATCTTTATGTTATTCTATTCTTTATTATTACATTGGAATAACTTCAGATACGCTGTGATACCCTATACATAACTTGATAATGTCGTGACATACCCTATACTTGGTGAAATTCTTATGTTATTTCATTCTTTATTATTCTGTTGGAATAACTTGTATACGCGGCATACCCTATACATAACCTATATACGCGGCATACCCTATATTTGGTGAAATCCTTATGTTATTCCATTCTTTATTATTATGTTGGAATATCCACATTCGTGTGTTTTACTGGGACCGGTTAAAATCTTTATTATTCTCGTTGGAATATCACATGCGTGTGTTTACATTGGGACTGGTTAAAATCTTTATTATTCTGTTGGAATATCCCGTCTGTGTGTTTTACACCGGACCTGGTTCCGTTACTTATTATTCTATTAGAATATCATGTCTATGCGAAGTACCGCATGCATGGTGATTTCTTTTGTTATTCCATTCTTTATTATACTAAGTTGGTTAAAATGTCTTGAAAGAAATTCCAAGAGTTATTCAATGACAAGTACTTTCCCGAAAGTATTCGTCACATGAAGGAGGTGGAGTTTATCAAGTTGGAGCAAAACAACATGACCGTGTCGTAGTACGAAGCCAAGTTTGCCGAGTTGTCCCAGTTTGCGTCCCATTTAGTTGATAATGAGGAGAGAATGACGCGAATGTTTTTAAGAGGTTTGAAACCTGAGATACGATAATATCTTATCTCTCATAAACTATGTTTGTATTCAGATGTTGTTAATAGGGCTCAGTTATTAGAGCGTGATAATGAGTCAACCCAACCAAAAGAGAGCAGCCGGCAAAATGATAATACTAGTGATAGCAGTCATCGAAGCGGTGACAATAAGTGTGAAGGGAATCAACATGCCAAGAATGGTAACCACTTCGGTGGTAATCATGGCCAAGATAATAGAAATGGAAATTTTAAGAAGAAGAGGTTCAATAATGATGGAAAGACAACGGCACCAGCACCCGTTGTTAAGGAAGGAGAACGACCACCTATCATATGTTTCAAATACGGAGGGGAGGGACATATCAATCCAAACTGCGCGATGCCGTCCAAGGCATGTTATAATTGTGGAAGAGAAGGTTACCTAGCCCGATTTTGTCGTTCACCGAAAACAAGTTCAGCTAGGATGGAGGCACCAAAGGCCGTCCCAAAAAAGCCAAAGCCGGTAGTTTAAGAGAGAACATTTTTTTTTCTCGTGACGAGGAACCTGAATAAAATTATCACGGGTTAGTTAATTATAAATTATTGTGAAGTCTATACCTTATAAGATACCGGCTCTACCCATTATTTTATCTCTCTTGCTTGCGTTCAACGTTTAAATTTGACTCCTGAGAAGTTAGATTTTGACTTATTGGTTGAAACTTCGTTAGGAGAAACCTTTGTTACCTCCACTGTTTATAAATCTTGTTGATTCAAATCGACACGTTCACGTTACCTGTCGATCTTATCTCTTTGAAAATACTTGCCTTTGATGTAATTTTAGAAATCGATTGGTTAACTACTCGTCATGCTTTTCGTAAGGTTATTAGCTTTCATATTCCTAACTAACTTGTTATGCGAATTCAAGCAACCAAACCACTAAAGTCAATCACTGTCATATCAAGCCATAAGTAAAGAACCCCAATCCTTTCGTTGTTGACTTCCTTGTGTGGAATGCACCGAAACCAGACTTTCTGCAGGCGACATCGTGAATGAAGATAGCAAGTTGATAGGTATCATTGTGAGGTGCTATTCAGGTTAAGGGATAGAAGTCATAGTTGGTATCAATGTGACGTACTATCCAAGTCTTGGATGAGGGTCACATTTTTGAATGATATTTCTATCGTTAATAAATTTTCTGACGTATTCCTGAAGACTTCCTAGCATACCCCTAGACCGTGAAATCGAATTTTGTATTGACCCCAGTACAAAAACCCATTTCTTAAACCCTCAAATATTTATGTACTTAAAATGAACGTAACATGCGCCAAAGACATTGACTCAAGCTGTTGAAGATTACGATCGTACCATTTAATATTATTGTGGAAAAGCGAACGTGGTAGCTGACGTGTTGAGTAGAAGATCGTATGCGTTTACGAGTGCGATGTTGTTAACACAAAGACTCATTTCCTATAACTTACAAATGATGAAGATAGAGTTAAAGACTCTAGGGACCCACGTGAAGATAACGAATATACGAGTAGAATCGACTTTAATCGATAAAGTTAAAGCCGCTCAAGCTACATACTCAGAGCTGATGAATGAAGAAGGTTCAACAGGGCGTTATTCTAGAAGCAAGAATCGACGAAGAGAGAAAATCTCAACCCTCGATTTTATTGGCCCATTT
Source organism: Panax ginseng (assembly GCA_020205605.1). Classification (NCBI taxonomy): domain Eukaryota; kingdom Viridiplantae; phylum Streptophyta; class Magnoliopsida; order Apiales; family Araliaceae; genus Panax; species Panax ginseng. The sequence goes on along the minus strand of CM035137.1, from coordinate 1,179,877 downwards.
AAAATCCTTGATCGAGTAGGAACTATGGCCTATAGACTCATTTTACTGCCAAGTATGTCGCGTGTTCATAACGTTTTTAACGTATCGATGTTACGTAAATATGTGGATGACCCAAACCACATTATTGATTTAGAACTGGACGAGATAACGGATGATTTAACGTATGAGGAGATACGTGTTAAAATCTTGGATAAGAAAGATTATATTCGATACTCAAAGGTTATACCTCAAGAGTTAGAATCTGAAATGAAGTCAAGGTATCCTCACCTCTTCGGCATACCAAGTACGTACGTCAATTTCGAGGGCGAAATTCCATAAGGAGGTGAGATTGTGAGACCCCAGATTTTATAAATAAAAATTTAAATTTCTCGAAATATTTTTTTTAATATTATGGTGTGAATTTGAGATAGTGTTATAGTTGTGGATAGTATTTGAAAATTTTGCAAAGTATGCAAGTTGTTATAAAATATTCGATTGGTCGGAGAATATTCTTTTTGTCGGGAAATATTCATACGACGGCATAATTATTGGTGGACCCCACAACGAAAGTACTGTCGTAGTTAGAAAACGATAAAGATATTTTATGAAAATAAAGACGGAGGTTTTACCGTTAATACTGTTGAACTACCCGGTAGTAAAAGTACAGTAATACACGTGGTTGCATAGTAGCACATGGTATTGATTATTGATGCTTAAGTGATAAGTCACTCAGTTATACTGCATTATTGCTACAGTAATTGCTGCATCATATATCTCATATTATTGATTCGATTATTGTCACAGTATCATATGCACTATATGTTATTTTATTTAATCAATAATTGAGATGACAAAGTTATTCATATTATTAAATAACAATATTTATAATGTCTAGAAGTTCTGTCAATGAGAGGTTTGGTCACCTAATTGCTGCGCATGATAGGGAGAAATCCTTATTGAAAGCCCCTCTTTCACAGGAACAACCTGATTGTTAAATATTGTGAGTTATGATATTAATGATGGATAAGTTCGTGTTGATTAAAGATGAATTTGATAGTTCTATTGTGTTGAAATTATTTGTGTTAGTGAGAATCAACATTTATTTCGATAGTAATTGATGTCTGAAGGTTATATTGTTCAATCGGGTATTCAGGGCACTTTTTGTGTCGGAGTTACTATTCACGAGTTACAATTCATGAGTTACTATTCACGAGTTATTATTCACAAATTACTATTCACCTGATTACTATTCACTCTAGTATTTTGCATTTGGGTATTTGGGTACAATATTATTCCATGAGGAGATGTGCTAATTTTTCAGATCGTTGGTTGAAATTATAATAGTAAATCAATATGGATCGTTGATTTAAAGTCTTAATAGTAACTTGTCCCTTCAATATTACCAAGAGTTAATTACCCCTTCGTAAATAGTAGTTGTCTCTTCAATATTACCAAGAGTTATTTGCCTCTTCGGTGTTCCAAGAATTAATTACCCCTTCGTAAATAGTAGTTGTCTCTTCAATATTACCAAGAGTTATTTGCCTCTTCGATGTTCCAAGAGTTAATTACCCCTTCGTAAATAGTAGTTGTCTCTTCAATATTACCAAGAGTCATTTTGACCCTTCGTTAAGACCAAGAGCCACTCTCAGTTTTTCTATAAATAGAAGCTCATTCCTTCATTATTTCTTACAAATTCACTAAAACTCTAGAGAGAGAAATTATAGAGAGAAAGAAGAAAAGTATTCTGCTACTTTACTACTTCTATATCCAATTTCTTTTACGGTAAGGGATATTATTTGTTGTACCCGTAAGGGGTGTTATTCTTTTTTATTCATGAAGAGAACTTCTATTATTCCATTCTTTATTATTCTATTGGAATAACCTGTAGACGTGGCATACCTTATACATAACCTGTATGCGCGGCATAACCTATACTTGGTGAAATCCTTATGTTATTCCATTCTTTATTATTACATTGGAATAACTTTGTGTATCTGTGACATACCCTATACTTGGTGAAATCCTTATGTTATTCCATTCTTTATTATTCGTTGGAATAACTCAGATATCGCCAGATACCCTATACATAACTTTGTGATCGTGGCATACCCTATACTTGGTGAAATTCTTATGTTATTCCATTCTTTATTATTCATTGGAATAACTCTTAGATACGCTGTGGATACCCTATACTTGGTGAAATCCTTATGTTATTCCATTCTTTATTATTCATTTGGAATATCATGCTCGTATGTTTTATGGGACCGATTCCATCTTTATTATTACATTGGAATATCCTCGTCGTGTGTTTTTACAGGACTCGGTTAGATTACTTATTATTCATTTGGAATATCCCGCATACATCTGAAATACCGCATGCATGGTGATTTCTTTTGTTATTACATTCTTTATTATACTCACTTGGTTAAAGTTTTGACTTCTATATTCCATGAAATTAGTGGAATATCCTCGATATTCAAGGCTTCATCCAAAGATCTTTTCATGAAAATATTCTTCTAAGCATTCTTGAATTTTACTCTACAAAGAAGTATCATGTTGACAATTTGGACGTTATTAGTTTCTAGATAATTTAATTCGTGAACTTGTTTTATTGAATTCTTATATCATTGTCATCATCCTCATGTTTATATTTTTTTGAAAGTCATCGTGGCTCAGTAGTGCATAGATGGACTTGGTATGATTATGACGAGGATTATTGATGCATAATCATAACCGTAATATTACAAATGATGTGGTAAAAGTCCTCATTGGCCCGTAGTGTATTGATGGACAGTTGTTGGCATGATCATGACCATTGATGAATACACAAATATCCTTGGTCCGTAGTGCATGGATAATTTGTGGTCGTGACCCTAATGAATATCCTTGGTCAGTAGTGCGGGGATGATGTGGATTATTTATTGTCGAGTCTCAATTTATAAAAATTAATGAAAATGTTTTAAATCATAAAAGATAGTAGATTTTATTCTCTACTTGACTCTTTTAATGGATCGCTTATTTCATTGTGATTAAACTTGATGTCTATTGTATTTTATCGGTTTAACATTGTTGAGGACTAATGATAATTTATTACGCATTATCTTAGTCATAATATTTCTTCTTTGGGCTAGTTGAGCTCACCCTTTCTTCTTTATTCTCTCTGTGAAATGAGAATATATTTTGGGGACGAGTTGGGAACAGTATCGACATGATCGGATGATAAGATTAGTAGTCATCACTATTACATTAAATAGTGTGATAATAAATGTAATGAGGATGAATTTGAGTTTGTATACATGCCCATGAGGACTCCATTGAGAATGGATATTGTCTAGAAAGGCAATATTCTTGTTTAAACTCTCGGTTTATGTTTTACTACGACAGTTGTATAATTATGTTGTATTTGATTTTTGTACCATTTATTTGGCGACTCAAAATGAGTGATGTATACCTATTTTGGGGGCGTCACAGGACTACTGGGTCTACAATGATAATAATAGTGAGAATTGGGACATCCTTAATGAGTTTATGTAGCATTCACTTTCCATGGAATCTAAAAACCTTATGCAACATCATGTGCTTAATATAAAAAGCTATGAGCTTATCAATTGTCATTCATGTGCCTCGTGTCTTTACTTGACAAAAAACTTGTTTCTACCCAAAGTTCAAAAATTGTTCCCACAATGTAGAAATGTTATCTCCTTTTTATATATGCTTGGCAGTGGGAGGAGTATTATCCCCACCCATTAACACCCTAGTATATGTGCAATTTCATAATTATCTGAAAATTAAATATCTATAAGGAAGCCATTAGAGAGTCCAAATAAAGTCATGGTCCAACCGTCCACAAAGTGAGCTAAAAGTTTATTAATTTTACGAACATAAATGAATTGTCATTTTAAGAAAATTAATATTGCTCTATACATACTGGCAACTTGGGGACCTTTGGATCATCAAAAGATGGGCACATGTATCACCACTATGCAGTATAGAAGTGGATGTACAGAAGTCTTTATAAAATGTAAAAAATATTCAAGCAGGAGAACCAAATAACAAGTCAGTAAAAGACTTGGGTTATAGAAGCAGTGGTCTCATATCCATCCTTCCGCATTAGGTTCAAATTTGAGGAGGTGCGGTGGTGGTGGTAGTTGAGGTGGGCATTGGTAACACTTGGTAAAGTCCCACATTGATTCATTGACAATAATTGTGGCCCATAGTCTATAATCTCAAAGTCCCACATTGAATTGAACTTGAATTGAACATATGACTTCACTCTATAATAGCAAATCCTAAATTCCAATGTTTGTCTTGTAAATGTTAAGTCCCACATTGAAAGGGGGATGCAAGCATAAGGAGGATTTTCTTATAAAAAGACTTGTTAGTATTTACCCAATTAAAGATTTTGGGTCGCAGGCCAATTTAGGTTACATACTGTGCCAAGTCGGTATGAATCGGTAGTAGAAGCGTGTCGAGCCGGAGCTTTTGAAAGGCGAGCCAGTAGGATATAGTCATTAATTCATGGTCTGTTCTTGGTCTAGCTGGCCGGGCCTGACCGATCCGGACTTTGACCAAGTTGGGCTCAGGCCGGATCAAGGCCAGGCTCCAGGCCGCAGGCCATTTGTGCACCACTAGTCCTATACAGTCTAACAAAATATTTTTGGTCTTGCATTAATTTTAATAAGTGGAGGCCAAGCCTGGAATAATCCCACATAGTAGTAAAAAGTTTTTTGTACCGTCTTTCTTTAATAAATAGAGGAGAAGCTGAGTTTAAATTTTCTAAAGTAAAGAGTTCTTGGGCCTAATGAGGCCTGGCCTGGCTAGATCGCATTTTTTTCTTCCAAATCTGGCCTAGCATTTTTTTTCTTTCAAAACCGCCTAGCCTACTGATTAAAAAGTCAAGGCCGCTGACTGACACGGTCAATCAGCTAAGGCCCTGATGAAGCTTAAGCGGACCAGCCAGGCCTGCCTATTGTGCATCACTAATATATATATATATATATATATATTCATACTTTGAAACACAATAGTGTTTGGAAACATTTAGCCTGTTCCAAAAAAAATAATTTCATTTTTAGTTTTGACTAGTAATTTATGAGTTCCCAAAATTTAAAATTAATGTGAATTTATTTAATTAATATCTTAAATTAATTAAAAAGAAGTATTGATAGGTGTAAAATTATTATTTTAAAATTAAAAATATAAGCAGTAATTTAAAATTTGGAGTAAATTTAAATGAGTCAATTTTTGTGGAGTATGGAGTATATTCCAAGTGAAGAATCCAAAATTGGTGTTATAAACTATAAAGTGGAGCCTTAACACTGGCTGGATGGCGGATGGAAAAATAAAAAAATTTTGACACGTACAAATGTTGCCATTTACAACTAACTAACTGTCCATAAATTTTTTTTATATATAAGAACAAAAAGAGTTTCATTTGTCATTGTTCTAATTAATCTTCTGCGAATTTTTAAAATTTTATTTTTTATGCAAATCTATTATATATATATATATTTGAACTTACTAGTACTTTTCAAATAATTTATTATATCAGTTATTTCATTATTAAAAAACAAATAAAATTATTTTTTGTTATAAATTTTAGAATGATTTTTGTGAAAGGGAAGAAAACTCCAAATGAAGATTGAATGCTTCTAATAATCTGATCTAAAATGAGTCTTCATCTTCATGGGTATGGATGCTGCATTAACAAAACTCCTAATGTTTCTAATAATCTGATCTAATATGAGTTTGGGATCACAAAATGATTTTTGCTCGCTCATTTAGTAATTTATGGGGTGTTTGTAAGTCCAAATATATTTGAAAATTTTGTTTATCTGTCTACAAATAATTTATTTATTAGAAGTACTTTTGGATAATTAAATACTTTTTGAAATGTGATAAGTGAATTATTATTTGTGTTTTATTGGGTATATTTTAAGAAATTGATATTTTGACATATTAAAATAATTTCATACCAGAAGGAATACGTGGAAATATCAGTTCTCAAGTTATATTTTACCTCATAATTTTTGGGTTAGCCGAGAGGAAAATATGACAGTTTAGAGATATGATGAAACCTTCTTGGGCCGTCGTTTTGTTTACACTGGCCCACGCGCATGCGGAAAATTGACAGTCCAAAGCCCGATCAATAAAAGCGCGTGTCAGGGCAGCCCGGCCACAACACGTCAATTAAAGAACAGAATTGCAGAGAGGTAAAGAGAGGTTTAAAAAACAAAACGTCAAAAAAATATATATATATAAAAAAACCCCCCCCCCGAAGGATCTAGGGTTTCCTATTTAGGGGTTCATTGGATCGCTCATCTTTCAATGGATACATGCATATAGGTGTGTATTCATTGTCGAAAATGCTTAGATCGTGCTAAATTTAGATTAAATTAGGGTTTGGTTGGTAAACTAGAATTTGGATGTGAATTTGATTGGTTTGATTGATAATAAACGGCTTCACCGATCAGGGGGCCTAAAGATAACTTTTTGACAGTCGAATTTGTATTTGTTAATATGCGAGGATTGCAGAAATCAAAAAGGGTTTCTTGGGCTTCAGATGTTAATCTTTGTCAGGTAAACTTATAAAAATCATTAACATATACATTTTTCTGGATGAAATTTCTTTTTGGTTTCTGCTCTGGAACTTAAAAAGATACCAGAAAGCTTATTTGGATAATTTTGTTAAAAAAAGTTGTTTGATAGATTTTCTGAATTTGTGCTCTTTTCAGCTGTGTTTCCGAACTGTCAATTGAGCACAAAAGTTGAATTTTTTGTAATTTACATGAAACTGAATTGATACAGTTTTGCTTCCTATTGCATTTCAAGGTTTAAGTTTGCATTCTTGGTTGTCATTAAGTTATTAGAGTAAATGAGAAGAAAAAGGACTTCTTTAAGACTAGCTGAAGTAACTTAAATAACCATCAATCGTTAAGAGGAATGATATTATATATCATTCTGATTTTATGCTCAATTTCAAGGAATAAGTTTGTACAATGTAAATTGTCACAAGGTTATGAAAGCTGAAGTAAAGAGAAGAAAAAAGCAATCTAGCTATATTAAAATAATGAATGAATTCACTATTGTTTATTTCAATTAAATCATGAGGGACCATGGATTGTGCTAACCATGTCAAACTATGTAGTATAGATTCAGTTCTTTGTTATACAGTTAGCTCTTAGATACTCATAATTTACAGGACTTGTAGCCTTGTTGGTAACGAAGTCAATGAAAGAAGTGCACCATCAAACCATTAGACTTCCTGCACAACTATATTGCATGTTAGACAAATAAAATAAAATGCTAAAAAATTAACAGAAATCAAGGAAAACTTCATGTACAAATGTGTATATTCCCAACTAATAACTTTCTTGAATATATTTGAGAATCCTGTCTAATTGAACAAGTTTGTTCATAAGTTGTTGATGTCATTTTATGATGTATTTTTAAAGAGGATAAATTTTGAGAAAAAAATTCTATATGAAGAAGCTAGAATTATCAATTATCAGTTTGCATGAATACGAGGAGGTTTGGAAAATGCGAGGAGGCTTGGTGTAGATCTTAGGCCTTACATTCCCAATCAGAATTTGAACTTGAAATGGATGAGTAACAATCCGTAGACCTATTTAAGGAGAACTATCAGAAGAAAGAAAGCTGACTTTGAAGAATGTGTGCAGAAGGAGCTGAATTTTTTAATTTTTTTTTAATTTTTAATTTTTTTAGGGTGGAGTTGGGGGTGAATCTTTAAACATGATTGAGTTTTTTGCTACCAAATAGTCATGGTTGCTTTAATAAGAAGGGCAGCTTAAATTAAGGTCCTCAAATAGACTGGAGAGGCAACAAAAGAGTGGATTTTAGGTGAAACCACCTTCTTGTAGTTAGGACGCAAGACAATTTTGCCTCCATTTCATTCAGATAAATTTTACTTTGCAGGATGGTTTTTGCATGATAGTTGAATAGGCAAATTAAATGCTGCAGAAGTTTTCCTTTTGAAAAACAGGAATTCTCTAATTTGGAGTTAAGTAGAGATGGGCATTGGTACCAAATTAGCTCTCTGTGAAGCGGAAGTGGGCTGGAATGTAAGAGAAGGGAATGCGAATGCCTTTCCATAACTTTGTTGAGGTTGAATTGGTACAATGTCTTCTATTTAGATACTTTAGAAGTTTTTTATCTGAACTTTGCAAGAGAACCTGTGTTAGAGGTTTTTTGTAAATATTTCCAGTGAAGTAGCTGCACTGCATCAGTAAAGTGCTTCATGTATGACAGACTTCTTTTTTTGAGAACACTCAATTTTTTTAATCACGGTCTACCCACATCCATCTAGAACTGTTGCATGAACATTTGTCATTTATACAATTTCTAGTATGTGTTGTGAAGAACAATCAAACATGACGATAGAATATCAAGGCAGAGAAGGTTTGGTACATGCTCTCGTGATTTTAAAATGCATAAAATCATAGTACGATTAGAAAAGCATTTAAATATCACACTACAACCTGTAAGGTGCGGCATCTTGGGTTGGAAATGCATAATATAAATCTTAGAGAGTGTAGCAGCTAGGAAGTTCATCCAATTTCTATTTGGAAGTACAGACTTAATTAACTACGTATTGACTATTTCAGTATTCAATACTCCTAATTGTACTGGGGGAGTTACGTGATATATGTCAATTATGGAATCTTTAGCTAGTATTTGTGTAGCAGGGGGAGGTAATATGCTCTCTCTCTCCACATTAGTTCATTTGTCTCAGTGCATCTAATTTCATTTTAATTTGAAGAATTTCTGTTGCGAAGGATTTATAAAGGGTTGGCATTGTCAAGCTGGACTCTATAGTAAAATGTAGTTCAGTTTTATTTCTTCTCCTCTAATGGAAAGTTAGCAAGTCTTCCTCTTGGAGCCCTTTTGGTTGTTTACTCAATTTGAATGGAATCTTTAGATTTTCATGAAATGTGATGATTAATTGTTTTACCTTTACATATCATTTTCTATGTGTTCGTTCAAAATTGGAGTTTATATATCAAAATATAAACAAAATGTAAATGGTTCCATTCAAATTTAGGGGCCAATTAAATGGGCCCTAACTCTTTTCCCTCAACTCCATTGTTCATAAGAAAATGACCCACTTCTACTGCATCTATACTTAACTGATATTGCCCGAGTGAATGTGGTTGTTTTTAGATAATGGATGGTGTGGACTGCACTGTCTTACATGATCTTTAGTTGAAATGTTTTTTTATGAGTAAGATTTGTTACTTTTGCAACGAAAGATGGTGTGTCAAAAATAAATGAAAAAAAGCCTCCTCGGGTTGGACTTCTTTTTCTTTTTTCCTTGTATAATCCAGCAGTTGCCTGCTAATTGTTTGAGGGAGCTTGTACAAGCATTTGGGTTCTACCATTTTATGATATCATATTCAGAATATGATTTAAATTGTAATTTGCTAATGCCTTCCATTAAATAGGTGAAGCTGTTTTTATCAGAGGAATCTCCTTCATTGATTGGATTGGGAGCTCAAGATCATCTCCATGCAAAGTCATCATGGCCATCTAATTCTGCAGGAGCGGGGTCTGACGACAATTTGCCACCTGGCTTTGAAGGAACTCATCCTGCAAATGTTTTACATAACAAATTGTCTCAAATCCCTTTTATTCAATGGAAATGTCCTCCCAGAGTAAGGCTTCTGTTGACCGTTTCATTCTCAACTGTTTCTCTTGATTCAAAGTTTTTTCTGGTTAAACCCACAAATAATTGCAGATGATTTAAAGTTTGTATAAAAAACACAGTAGCCTGTATATGTTTGAAATTTTAATAGAAAATAATCTATTAGATTTTGTAATGATGAGATTTTTGTTTTTTTAAGGCCTTAGAGTCGAATAATTAATTTTGTTAAACTAATGTAAGAGTCACAATCGCAAACTTTTGGTCATCAATACTGGTAGATGGTGAATATCATATTCCCCTTTTGGTCTTATTATTATTATTTTTTTGTTCGGGGCACTGATGAGTGACGTAGAGACCTAGAGGGGTTATATTGCTGGTATTTTCCCACAAAATCTTGAAATCTTGCTCTTTCTTGATTGACTTAAAGACTTCATCATTCTCTCCTGGTTGGAGAAATCTTGACCTCGAGTTTTAAGTATTTTTTTACTTGAGCATCAATTTTGATTCCAAGGCTTGGATAAAGATTTGAGAAGCCCATTTCTTTTTCTTTCTTCGAGGAAACAAAGAGAATGTCGAAGGACCGATTTTATTTGTATTGCTACTGAAATTTTCAGGTATCAAAAAGTCAACTATGGGAACAACTAGATTAGAAAACACATCCATGTATTGTTTTTAAACTTCAGTAGCCTGTTCCGATTAGCTTTATAGAGTTTGATTATTACCTTTTAAAATCGAAGAGCAAACTTTAGATATTTGTGTTAACTTATTTGATCCAAATAAGCAGATTTTGGTAAAATATAAAACAACAAGGGAGAGAGGTGAGATCCCTTTTTCGTTGCTTAAGTTCTTTCTCACCTGCCCAACCCATGGATGGAATGAGTGGAACAATGTTTTCATTTCTTCTGAGGACAAAAAGGAGCTTCTTACCAGTCTTCATTGTATTCATTAGTCAAATAATATTTGTTTGAGTAGCACACTGTGACCTGAGAGGTCCATAATTTGAATGGTCGGTTTTCAAGTGAGTCAAACTTAATTCCTCTCATTCTCACTGGAATGAGACTGACCAGAGGGCTGCATGTCATGGCCAAGTAGCAAAGTGTCCAAGTGGATCACGACCAAAGTTCCTAGATATCCTTATCGATCTAGCAAACTATGTATTGGTACTTGTGTTCCCGATGCTCATATGTTCCTAAACACTAAATTAGCATACCCAAATATTTGTTTTTGTTTTGTATCTCTAATTGCACAAATATTAATATTCTTATTGAGTCTTGGTTACGTCTGAAATCACCTAGACTGAGTTGCTGTGTCCGAGTGGCCATAGCCGCGTTCTCCATCTGCCGAATCCCTTATGACCAACCCAGTTGGGCGTGTCTGCAGGAAAATCTCGGCCACATAGTAGTCGAGGAGTGCTTATCTAAGTGACACGTGGCGGTCCCGAGTTGCCACCTACCTTACAAGATCCCTTGACGCGTGTCTCGGTATAATAGGTTCATACGCTAGCTAGTTTTCTCTGGTTTCCCACATACTGCAACTTGGAGGCCTCATGATTAAGATCTTGATCTTTCTCAAACTTGGTCTCTTTCTTTAATAACACATCGACTTAAGCTGATTTTCGCAATCTTTCTTCGATTGTAAAGTCCAAGCTCACTGAAATCTAATTTTATATTTGTTTTGAAGGATTATTACTTCCAATCTCATTGAGGCTGATTTGACAAGCACAATGTTTTTGCAAAGAATTTTGTTCCCTATCCAATAGTTTACACATAGAGGATCTCCTACTAAGTAAGGTCCGAATTGCGGAACCTTATGTTTTGAAACCAAACTGATTTAAAACAAGAAATTAATAATATAGGATAGAAGGAATGGAATTGGCACTTTCCATGTCAATAAAGATCACTGATATGTGCTATTTTTCCTTGTGTTTAATGTTGCACCCTGTCTCATACAACATTGTAACTGAAAGTTATCTATCACATTGAATATCTGACGTTAGAGCTGATATTTATTCTTACTAAAGATTCTTGTTTTCTCTGGGTTTCAGTTTGTATTTGATCCAAGCTGGCAAGTGGTTGGTGGTGATGAAAGCAATGAAGTAGAGTGTCAAAATCAACGGGAGATGAGAGTGCTTGAAGCAGTTTATCCTCGTCCATCTGCCATTCCCCCAAAGTGTGATGTTTCCTTGACTTTGTTGAGCGAGAATGGTTTGAAGCCCCTTGACTTTGCTAGTCTCCCCCCTCCTTCCATTGTATTTTTTTGAAAAACAACTTCCGCCCGATACCCGAGTTCAACCTCGCCCCCACTTCAACTCCCGAGCCTACACCTCGCCGATTTCCTTCCCCAGAGGCAATACATGCGAATCCTTCACGGTCAGGCATGACCAAAGATACGCCTCCTCCAAGACAAACGACTAACGAATTCCAAAGATGATGCCATGGCTTCGCCAACCACGTGGCCCCGATTTAATGCTAACTTCCCTTTCAATCTGCTCGAGGCCTTCGTCAAGGGCCGATGACCACCGATTCGGAACAAAGACGAATGGGATTTGCTTAACAAGGTAACGAGCTACTTGGCGAAGGTAAATGATTCTCTCCTTCATTTCCATACTTATCTTCATACTCATATATCCTAAACCGATCAAATAATATCGAACATGCAGACGGTAATCGTCAGATTTCGCTTCGCGACCAAGATCTCTCGATCTTTGAATCGGAAGAAGAGGCTACCGAGGAAGGAGAACTCCATCCTGAAATCTACCTCGCTGGGAAAAGACCCAACGCGTGAAGGCATCCTTCATACAAATGAAGGACTTCAGTAAAGAGTTAGCCCGAAGCGATGAAGACGTGAAGGCCTCCAAGGAAGAATCAAGTCGACTAAAGCACAAAATGCGCAGAGATCGTCAAGATGAACGTCGACTCGTCTGTGAGGAGTTGAAATAAGGATGGACAAGATCAAGGAGTCAAGGCTAATTCTAAGCTCTTAACCAAGACGATTCATGTTTGAGCGGGAAGAAACCCGTCGTAGATGAACATACGATGTAAGCTCGAAGAAGAAATCCGAGAACTCAAGAGCTTTTGGGACCTCGGGCCTCCTTTGACCGATGCCCTTCGCAAACAAATGTGAAGAGTATCGGAACTCCTGATGAAATCAATGGAGAAATCGCGAAGATTCATACGGAAGATTACGAGTTTCACCAAGTCGAGTAAAGGAGAAGTTTCGATCAAAGCCAACATAGATCCATCCTTACTCGACTCTTGGATGACTTTATTAAACCTTTTCTCCCCCATTTTGACAGCCCTTCTATGTTGATTAGCGTGAGCGATTCAGTATGACAACGATCAGCACACTCATCTGATTCCCATCACTCCCATTGAAGATGACGATGCGTCTGTGGATACATTATTTGATAACGTGCCATCAAACACTGCTCCCATGAGCTTATCGGCCCAGTTATCTTCTCCAGGAATTCCTGCTTTTCAGTCCAGTGCCACAAGTAATCCAAATTCTCCTGCCAATTTCGTTGCACCAGCTGCAACGGCACTTGGTGTTGAACCTGATATAGTTACAGCTGCATATACTGCCTTGAGTGCAGTGATGGCGACCAATGATCAAGGGAATCTGATTGACCCAGATCTGCTGGTTAAAATACTCAGGGATCCACAGTTGATGGAGAAGCTGGGCTCAAGCCATGGAGCAAGAATCAGCCCACAGATCATGCCAAAGCCTAGATTACAAGGCATAACTTTACCTGATCCACCACTAGCCCACATCAACAGATCAGAAGCAGTTGCATCTTCATCGGCAGCTACCCCATGCAGACCATTCTACCCTCCCGCTGGTAGGGAGGGGCCTATTCCTAATCTCCGTCCACCTCCACCAGAGGTTGTTTTAGCTTCTCCTCCACCTATACCTCCACCTCTGGGAGCTCCTGTTGCCAAAGATATTAACTATTATAAGAGCCTGATCCAACAACATGGGGGAGAAAGACAGGAGACACTGTCACAATTTGGTAACCGGCACCACCAATTAGGACCAAGCTGGGAACCAACAAGTTATCCCAAGTCGAGGGATTTGAAACCAAAGACGATGAAGCCTTGCATTTATTTCAACAGTTCAAGGGGATGCAGGCATGGAGCCAACTGTGCATATCAGCATGACGTCTCCTCCCAGCAGAGGGTCAATAGCATTCCAGAGGTGCAAAGTGCAAAGAGAATGAAAATGGACAGGGAGATTACTGGTACATAATAATGCATTTGGTATCAAAATCTGTAAAAAAAAAAAAAAAACTGGAGGGACTGCAATCAATCATTTACTTTCTCCTCGACCTTTCTTTGTTTTGTCACAAATTTTGTTTATTTTGTCGTTGTTTTCTTTCACTCTTTATTTGTTTACATATACCTGAGCTTTAACTCTCAGAAAAGTGGAAGAGGGCCACTAGTCTCTCAGGTGTCATTAAAATGGCTCCCGCATTTTCAGTTTCGTACATTAAAATTTCTTTTTGATATTCTATCAATTTCTTTTGGCATGAAAGTTTTAGCTTGATATTCTATCTATTAAGTGAATGTTTGTGCATTTAGCCACCAAAAAATGAAGGAAAATTAAAAATTTGCTAAACTTTTAATCAAAATAAAGATGAACTATTTTGTATATACCAATAATTTGAACATTATTTTCTAAATTAATTAATATTGCAAGTGCCTCTTAACGAGTCACTGTGTCTCTTAACCCTACAATTTATGGCATGGCTGAGTTGGCAATGTTAATCAGATTTTGGTGAATCAAAAAAAGATGCAGGAAAAAAATGGCCTATTTGAGTAACTAGGCCATTGTACAGTAATTTATGTGCGACTCATTGCCTCAAACGTATGTCAGCTCAACTGCCAAGGTCGGTCCTACCTTTTCGGCCTGGATATCAGCTCAACTGCCAAGGTCGGTCCTACCTTTTCGGCCTGGATATCAGGCTGTTCGCCGTCACTAGTCTAGACACATGAGAACAGAGAGAGAAAGATAGAAGAGGTGAGAGAAAACGTTGGCATCTCACTCCGCTCGAGAATGTTGAAGTTCTTGTCGAAAGTGAGAATAGAGTTCAATGCACTAGACCCACGCACGGCGGCGTGCATGGAGTTCTTGGCGCAGTGCAACGCTCGGAAGGCCAAGGAATCGAACCCAGCTTGTCAGCTATTGGTCAAGCGTCGAACCGACGATCACCCGCCTCAGATCACCGTCACCTTCGTCAATGGAGTCGAAGAGGTGTTCGACGCCACATCCACCCCCGCCCAGACCATCAGGACTATGATTCTCGAGAAGGGTCAGATGCTTGAGACCGAGCAAATGTTTCGCGACGCCGGGGAGCGCTGGCCTGTCATCATTCCCGAGGAAGAGCTCCGCCAACCCGCCCCGGGTACTAAGGTAATTGGTTCTTTTCAATTGGATTTTGTTGCTGTTGGTTTGGATTTGTTTCTCTTGCTACGACTGTATTCAGCTTTAGAGACAATTTGTCGAATGGTTTGTGTGCCTTTTTTTTCTTTCTTCTTTTTCTGTTACAGGTGATCTTTACCGTGTGATTGTTAGATGCGTATCATATTAACTTGCTAAGTTACCCTTAATTGTGTAATTGCCAATTAGCATGAACAGGAGGAGGAGGTGGTTTAGGTTTGGTCCAGTTTTGGCACTTTCAAGCATATATAAGTTCATTTTAAGTTGAAGAAATGGATGTGTGGGAATACAATATAGTTATGCTTTCAATCATTTTTGAGGTGATTCTTCTAGTTTGGGTAAATGAAAACTTTTAAGAAACTGATTAGTAAGTTGGTAAGAAACACTAATGGCAATCACTGACATCCACATCCTTTTAGGTTTACAAGTTTTATAACAAGTTCACCATAATTTTATTTTATTTTTAATTTTTATTATTTGATAGGTCAGGTCCGAATGCAATTCATCATGGAACTTGGATCCATGGATGTAAATTTAATTCTCCACAGGTATTACTAAATTGCTTTGTTCTTTGATTCAACACTTTACTATCATTATTAAATTTTATTCTCCAGAAACGGGCAAATTTCTTACTTATATTTGGTCATAGTTGTGCATTAAGGGAATGATGAATCATTATTGTTATTATTGATCTTGTCAATTTCTTTTTTTCCCTTTACTTAAATTTTGACAGTCTCTTAACATTAAATCTGTGTGTGTTGTGATGTATCTGTTAAGAAAATATTTTATTGAAGAGACTACTAGATTAACAAAATAATATTTTAGAATGAACACTTAATTAACATGTTATCCAATGGTTACGGCCGTGCCGCCACAGGGGTAGGTGAATGTTGAATTTGTCCTTCAAATTGGACGACCTACTACATCTTTTGTGGACTTACTTTGGGATAGAATAATATCCTTCAATGCATCTCTACGGGATTTTTATATAATAATTCTCCATTCATCTAAATGTTTCAGCCAAGGAAAGCAGAAGAGAAAAAGCAGTGAGCACACCAAGTTCCAGCAACCAGACATGTTGGTGAAATAGTTAAATAACGCGGCCACAATTTAAACGGCTTGCAGTTAGCTACTGTTTATCTTCCGTCTTGGGTGGGAAAAAACAATAAGATTTCAGTTGTGCCTATATTTTTGTATTTCCTGTACTAGTTACTTTAAACTTGAATTCCAACAGAATTTTGAATCTCTCTTTTCTATATATAGAGATATTATAACAACATTTGATTAAATTGAAAATAAATTAAAGTCTTACATCCCATAAATAAATCCTCTTGAGAGACCCTATTTATAAGTTTGTTAAACTTTTATTTAGATCCATGATCTTATTTATATATATTATTTTGGTATGTAAACACCACTCATTGCTAGTGAACTAATTCTAGATTTTAATGAAATGACACGACTCATTGTTTTACATGTCATTTTCTAAAACAGTTGATTTAAATTGGAGGGGGATAAATATAATAATTTTAAATAATAATAATAATTTCTTTTATTTTATTTTAATGGAGAATAAAAAGTGATTTGTCAAATTTACCCTTACTCAAATAATTTAAATTAATAAAATAATAAAAATATTATTTTTTTAAATACACATCAACTTCATATAAAAATATTTTTATAATTTATATAATCTTTTTTAAAATTTTAAATTTTAAAAATTATATTATAATTATTACTATAATTTATATAATTTATATTTTTATATTAATATTAACATAAATTAAACTCCTTTTTGTAATAAAAAAATGATTTAATGAGATACTGAAAATATTTTTAGATCTCGAAAACTAAAACTAAAAGTGACCCTTGGATTCCAAATAGTATAAAATAATAGTAATTATAATAATAATATTGTGAAATAGTCAGGATAGTAAATTATTATTATTATTTTTATTAATTAAAATTATTATTATTGTTATTATTATTATTATTTTAAAATTAGTATTATTATTCTTAATATTATTATTATTATTTATATTATTCTTAATAATATTATTTTATTATTATTATTTTAAAATTATTATTAAGATACAATTATTCTTAATATCTATGAGATATTAAGAATATTCTTAATATCATAGATATTAAGAATAATTGTATTTAAAAAAAATATTTTTATTATTTTATTAATTTAAATTATTTGAGTAAGGATAAATTTGACAAATTATTTTTATTCTCCATTAAAATAAAATAAAAAGAAATTATTATTATTATTTAAAATTATTAGTAATACTATTATTATTATTAAAAATTATTACTATTAATAGTATTTTATTATTATTATTATTAGTTTTGAAATTGTTTAGGTGAAGTAGTTAATAGTTTTGTTGGTTTATGCTATAATAATCCTAAGCAAAAAAAATAGAGTCAACTTAAGATTAGTCAACATTCCGTTCATTTTTTGGACGAAAAATTGAACTAATAACCATTTTGTAAAGTTTTTGAAAGTATGCTTATTCGATTGTAACAAAAAAAAATTTGATAACCACAATAAAAATCGAACCTCAAAGACAAATGACCAAAACGTTATTTATCCCTAAATTGAGTATATATATATATACTCGATTAGGATCAAGAAATCTTACCTTTACTTATCTTTCACCAGTGCTACCCCTTTAAGCTGACGGTTTTCGGCCATACAATCGTCGCTTTATATTTTTAAGAACGCTATATGTTGTCCGTCGCATTAAAAGTATAAGCGATATTGTATGATCAAAACCGCCGCCTAAAGGGGGTAAACACGGGTGAGTAAGATAAAGGGTATGACTTTGATCCTATATATATATATATATATATAACCGATTAGGTGAGGACTCCCTTACTTTGTTAAAATGCGGACCTTTTTTTTTTTTTTTTTTTTTAAAACAACTAAAAAAAAATATTTAATATTTTATGGAACTGATATTTTTCTATAATATAATGTTTTGGGCGTGATTTGAATACCTATACCAAAAAATGATGGTACAATCTGTATATATATATATATATATATATATATATATATATATATATAAAATGTAAATGACTAAATTTAAATTTGAAGAATAACCAAACGGGCTCTAAGGCAACAAAAATACTAAAGTATGTTGCCAAGTTATACAAACAAGTTGGTTTTGGCTTAAAAATTTGTGGGTACGCCGTAAGATAAACCTATATTGTCATTCCACCTAGGTGTCGACATAACTAACGCACTTAAAAAGCCAAAAACAAGAAATTTGTGTCACCAAAGAGCGCAATAGGACGTAATGCAGAAACAGAGGCAACAAGCCAATCATGAAACAAAGATCAAATAGGGTTGAGCTGGAGGTGTACCAGCCCCAAATGATTAAATTTAACACGCATTCTCATGTTAAATTTAAGTCTTAATAATACTAATAAACTACTACTATAGTGTAGTGTATACTTCACTTTTCAGTTCAACTCAACTACTCGAGCATATTGGTTGTTTATGTTCTACACGAACAAGCAAGATAATACATATGCAACACACTATAAATTTGATCAAAGTAAGAACTCGTATATGATAGTATCACATGATATGAACCTAATTTCGGCAATAGTTTACATTTAAGAGCCGACCACAGGACACAGTCAGCCTTGTTACCATCCACACTCTCACCTGTTTTTACTTTTTACAAGGCATAGAAGCTGATTTCTTTGTTTCCAAGGAGGCCCGCATTTAAAAGTCCTGATCTTAATTACCGTTCTTCACGTCGGACACTATTAGGATTAGTGATCATGTTCATCATCATTTTCTCAGGTGAATCTTCCCAA
Organism: Panax ginseng; assembly: GCA_020205605.1. Classification (NCBI taxonomy): domain Eukaryota; kingdom Viridiplantae; phylum Streptophyta; class Magnoliopsida; order Apiales; family Araliaceae; genus Panax; species Panax ginseng. The sequence goes on along the minus strand of CM035137.1, from coordinate 1,160,964 downwards.
TTACCGAATGTTTTCAGGTCAACCTGCAAACAAGAACAACAAATATGGCAACTTCATCAAGTAGCTCATAAAATCTAATAATACTGAATGGTATGTAAATTGCTCAAAGACTAAGTCACCTTTCGCCTTTGTTCAGTAAAAAGGTCTTCTCTCTTTTTATGTGCATCTTGAACTTTCTTGGCTGTTCGCCCCCCTAATCCCCATACTTCCACTTCTAAAACTAAAGCTTCAAGTGGTAAGAATCCCTGAAACATGGCGACTCAGATTTTGCTTCCATGAATGAACACAGAACTCATATCGTCAGCTATAGAAACTAATGCTCTACTGTATATGATTTGGTAACAACTTAGTTAACATGAACAAGTAGTTGAAAATTTAATAAGCAAAATTTGATGCAAATTTAAGTGGGGCAAGATGGAATAAAAAAGCAGCCCCCACCCTCACATGAGGGAGGAAGAGAGAGAGAGAGAGAGATTTGGGTTTTAGAGGTTATGTGAGAAAAATTCATACCAAAGAACACAAACAGATGATTCATATCTCCCAAATCAATAATAAAGATAAACACAGGAAGTACTGGCATGTAGAAAACTCAAATTCCTAAATGCATATATTACAATGCTGTCTCCAAACATTTGTACAAGAAGTGTTTGGGGAGTAGTATGTGTGTCTGGCATGTGTAAGCAAAATAATGATAGACACTCCCATTAAGTTTTGCATTGTCCTGTTACTTGGGTTTATGGAGCTCAATTGTTGAAGAGTTTGGGGAGTAGTATGTGTGTCCCGCCTCATGGAGGATTCCTTACTTGGTTTAGGATGCTAAGATGCTATGAATGTGTGCAAACTTTTTTACTTTTTTTGGGATATGGACCAAGTGTAATGTTTGGCTTTTCAAAGACAGGTGTATTTCTCTTTGTTGCAAGCAGATTTTTTCTTGCTTATTTATGGGTCTTTCCATAGATGCCTTTAGGAGTATTTGTATTTTAAGAATTGGAGAGCTACCCTAGCTTGAGGATTTTCATTTACTTATTTATTTCCACTTGTTATAGGGTGGGTGGAATCTGAATGCTCCCATGTTTGTATTCTCTTTCATCAAATAAAATATCTTCTATCATAAAAGAAGAGTTACATTAAACTGCTTTGAAAAATATACATAGATATACATTCACAAATATATAACACGGGGTCCTTGAAAGTCACATTTTACCTGATTGGGACAAAGGGAACCAGGTAGGTAAGTTTTGTCAACTGCATGGTGGTGTAAAGTAACTCTGGCAAAGTCTTCATCTATAAATATTCTCTCATTCCCAACAGATCCTCCAAAACCAATTCCAACAGGCTTTGGGTGAGGTTCATATACCCTACCAGAGGGATGCAAGTGGCTATAGACAAAATTCTTCTCCTTACCTGTAGGAAAATGGAAACTTGATCAGTTTCACACCCGCCAAGGAAATATAATTTTAGAAATTTATGTAGAATTATCAATTTCAATGTTAAAAACCCACCCAACTCCTATAGAGTTACGTACCTGAAGATGAGAACATTTGAAATACTGGACTTAAAGCATATAAACTACCAGAGGTTCCATAAAAAATATCCTTATTTTCAAAACCCTGATGAGTAAGAGCACCAATAACCCATCTCTCGATATCTTTACTACCCTCGTGAGCATCTCCCGAACTAGCAGCAATCAGCATAAGCAACGGACCTTCATAACCTTCAACACTGGACCAGAATCTATTCAGACCTCTACCATGCAGAGATGACCTACATGGTTTAAAATGGATGCAAACTTGAGATTTTATGATAAATGATTAGTTTGTAATTGTAGGATTGCTTTTGTCCAAAGAATAAAGAAGCATAAAGCAAAATGATTAACAATGAACTCACTTTTCATTTGGCTAGGTATAGGGGCCAAATTAATATGCAACCGGCACCTAAGCACATAGATTTAGCTATCACTCTGCCTCTCCAAATACCAAGGGCAAATGCACCAACCTCAGATGAATTTACCCCAACTAGATTATTGATCCACGTGTGTATATATCTGACACAGAGAGATCAAATTGAAACTAATGCCAAGGTTCTGATGTTCAAACCTCTCATTAACTTTCTGAGGGATCATTTTACAAGTTCTTGGGTTGCATGTACCTATCTTGCTTAAGCAGCTATGACATCTCATCTACTCAAATTTGGCTTGCATGGCAGGCTATTTAACTAAAAGTCAACTTGCATGGCAGTACATTGACTAACGGCAGGCTTGATGCGAGAGAACAACTTTCTACGTGGCTGAGAACATTTTGACTATTAATTATTCAGGATATCTTACCCATGTAAAACTGCAATTATAAATCATCAAAGGAATGACTAAATAAAGAAATTAATGAATGCCACAAATACATGGTGGAGTTCATAAAAGAACATATTAAGAAGAGACTTATTAAATCATTATTTCAGGTAGGGTAGAGCTGGAGAAGGAATCATTGTTGAAGCTGCAAATGTTTGGATTAAGCATGTAAAGACGTAATACTCGAGTGTGAAACATAGGCATCATCTTTAATCTCAAATGACGAAAATATCGAATGTTTTAGCTCAATCTCAACAAGCGTGATGCCATAAATAAAACATAATGTATGAATCAGCTAGAATAGCTAAGCATTTTCATGCTTATTTTTTTGTCTCAAGCCGCAAGCTTATTCAAAACAACTGAGTCAATAAGACTGAGCAAATAGGCAAAGAGGACAAACCTATAAAGTAGAATTTCATCTGGTTCATCAACATGACTAGGAAAACATACTTTCAGAATCTCATCATATAAAGTACTTCTTAGGGTAAGGGAAATGGCCCAGGCCCTTCCACAGGTCAGAAGGAAAGTGTTACACTTTCTTGTTGAGGAAATATCACCAACACATGAGCATGACAACTCCAAATTGTCCTGCCGCTGATCATAATTCCAATATTAGTATATGCAGTTGTAAATCTAAAAAATATTGATTTTCATATATAGGAACACTTAAAAAGTTTACAAAACTCATGTTTGATAGAAAAATATCCATCAGCAGCTAAGAATCATTGGCACCCATTCACCAAGAGGTTCACCCAGCAGCTTAACACCTATTATCTCAATATAAAAATTTCTTATCTGAAACAGTTTCTCTGAAATAATATAATCAAACAGGCCTCTTATGGAATTCACAAGCTTAATCCAAAAGAGAATAGAGATTTATTCCAAAAGAAAACAAGTTGACTTCAAAAGAATATCCAGATAAACAAACCAATAACTAAAAGATCACCTCAAGTGGCATAAACTCCTTTAGAAGGGATATAAACCATAATGTATCCATCTTCCAGTTAGTGAAACTCACATGAAAGAACTTGATGACATGTAGCTAAACAGCGTATGCATGCTTTGACACAAAATAAAATATAAAAGAATAGAATAAAGATAAAACAAAATTATATATTATGTGATTTCATAAGAACATGTACTCCCTCCGTCCAAGTCTACTTGTCTTAATTTCCTTTTTGGTTTGTCCAAATCTGTTTGTCCTCTTTCTTTTTTAATGTTATTTTTGACATTACTTTTCTAATAATACCCTCATTTAATTTTTTTTTTAAAATCATTAAAAACAACATGATATGCATTGGAAAAAGTAACGCTATTAACTTTGACATTGGAATCACAATCACACCCCTTTTTCCCTCTCTCTCCCCTCTATTTTATTGTTCCAATAAAGAGTTGGGAGATTAAATAAAACAAAAAAGATGATAATTTAGTAATTAAGATGGGTAATTTGTTGATCAAAAAATTTCTTAATATGTGTGTACTTTCAAACTAAGACAAGTAAAATTGACGGGAGGTGTATTATTTTACTCAAACTCATTGAAGAATGAAGTACCTGATCAGTTATAGCTTTACGTAATCTTGCATATACAAATTGCCCAAAGGAATCTGCAAGGTATGGCACTGTTTTCAAGGCCCACATACGAATCTTTCCCGCTGGAATTTGCACATTCAAGCCCAAGATATTGCAGTTCTTTATATCCAGGTCGCCACTAATCTCACTGCATGACGCAACAGCTGATAGAACTAAATGATATATATCAGGAAGACTAAGATCCACTGTCTCTTTGGAAGACTTCCTATTTCTACAATCCCATGACATCACCCAACACATCCAAAGAAGCATCAGTAAATCAGCAGGCAATAAAGATCCATTCATCTTACAATCAGCATCATTGGATTCAAACTGTAGTTTTGCAGGAAACCCTGCCTTCACAAGTGTCATTGCAAACACTCTAGACAACATATTGAACGAAACCGATGCAGATGCCCTACCACAGCACTTCGTATAGCCTCTCAAGAATTCAATCCAACTGACACCTCCTTTCTCAGCCAAGAAAAATAGGTCAACAATAGAAGAACCTATATGATTTAAAAAACCAGGAAATTCCACAGGAGTTTCTGTTGTTTCGCATACTATGTTCTCGAATTTAATGCCAAAGCATTGCTGAAATCAACATATTGATTATAGGAATAAAACATAATATGTTAGATATCTAATGGTAGCTTCATAATCAGTTCTGAAATTAATCACCTTCCGCCACATAATACAATTTTTTTAATTATTTTTGGGCTTGGAGGACATCTCAAACATAATTATATTCAAATACATTTTGATCTTGAAGTTTAACTGACTCAAATTATGGCAAGGAGGGAGTAGTATGAACAGACATTCAGATTGATATAATATAGCTGATAGGGAGAAGTTTAACCTGAATTAGGTCAGAAAAAACAAGAATATTAGATAAAAATATATAGGTATATAGTTACAGTCTTAACGATCAAAACTGATTTCTGATTCAATGATATGATAGTAACGCAGCTTGCATACAAAATTAAGTGGAATTCGTTAATATTCTAAAGCCTTGTGGGAAAAATTAAGAAGATGGGTTAAAGTTGAATGGGAGTAACCTGGAGAGAATTGAGAGGAATGGAATCAGTTTGGGGATCAGAGAGGAGAGAGAAAACATTTTGAAGGCAAGGAAGAGCTCCGGTCGACGCTGCTAAGCTTTCAGTCTCACGCTGCTCCACCGATACTTGCTCTGTGGATGAAGATGCCCCCATTCCTGCTTCTGCTTCTTTGTCTCCCTTCTTTTCCGTAGCAGAAAAATTATGGTGGAAAGATTTCGCACCGCCACGGTGCCACGTCTCTCTATCATCATCTATATATGGATTATAGAATATAGAATTAATAAAGTAATAGTGGATTTATAATGTGTTTACATTAGAAAATTTAAAAAAATATTTTTTAAAAGACTCGTTAAAAATAATAATTTAAAAATTTATAATAAATAATATATTTTCATTATATTAATTAAAATTAAGAAATTATGTTGATTTTAAATTTAAAAAATAAAGAAACAGGTGGAGTATTTAATTTTAGAAGAAAGAAGAGAAGGAGTAGTATTTTTTTATGTCTTTTTATTTAGTATTTATTCCTCCTCTTCCTACACATAAAAAAAATAGAAAGTCATGTGTTCTTCCTCTTCCAACTCATTAGAAAGTTGAATGCTTAGAAAGTCAACACTTGATTAAGCTAATCAAAGATTAGTGTGATTGATGAGTTGGACTCTTTGACTTTATATCTCAACCAAATCACTCCTAACCGTTAAATTCTCCATCATGGTCTCTAACCAGTTCACGTGGATCGCTCGCACACAGGACTGTATAGATCTTCAATCAGAGCCCATTACCCTGGCCCCTTATATCTGTCCAAAGTACACGTGTACGGTTCACATTCTTCGATCTCCATCTACAATCAAACCGACACTCTCCTCCGATCTTCGCCAATGTTTTTCATTATCGGTTAATTAATATGATAGTAATAATCAACTTTTCTAATCTTTTTCTCTTCCACTTGCTCCACAAATCTCACACTGAACTCCACACACACTCTCTCTTCTCTCTTGCAGAAGAAGTAGAAGTAGAAGTAGAAGTAGAAGAAGAAGAAAGGTAAGGGTAATTAAGAAAAGATGGGGTCTGTTTCATTAAAAATAGGAGATGGGACGGCCAGATTCAAGAGGGCTTCACTGTGTTCTTCAGTTGTTAATGTTCTAATGCTATTCTCTGTTATCACAACCAATCTTTTTGCTTTATATGCTTTCACATCCTCACCAAAGGACCCCAATAATCACCCACTCCACCTTGCTCATCACAAGAACATCTCTCTCATCTCAGAGCAAGTCTCTTTGATCCTTCGAGAGATCGATTCTTCCCAGAAGAAGCTTGCCCAGATGGAGAAAGAGCTTCTCGGTTATGAAAGCATTGATCTTTCCAAACCCAACATCGCAGATGACCTCAAGGCCTTTCTCCAACATCATCAGCTTCCACTTGGCAAAGATTCAAGAACTGGGATAACTGAAATGGTGGCATCTGTGGGCCATTCTTGTGAGAAATCCTTGGATTCTTTGAATCAATTTATGACCTACAAGGTCAACGGACCCTGTCCGGATGATTGGAGCCTCGGCCAGAAGCTGATTTTGCAAGGATGTGAGCCTTTGCCTAGAAGGAGGTGCTTTGCCAAGTCTATTCCTAAGGTTGGTTTACTTCCTTTTCCTAACTCTCTTTGGAAAAATGTTAGTGATAAGATTTATAGTTGGAGTGGTCTTGGTTGCAAGAATTTAGCCTGCTTGAATAGTAAGAAATTGAATAGAGAGTGTTCTGGGTGCTTTAATCTGATTAACGGGAATGAGAAAGAAAGGTTTGTAAAAGTAAGGGGCAAAAATGATTTCCTAATTGATGATGTGTTGGCTTTAGGTAGTGGTGGAATCAGAACTGGGTTTGATATTGGAGTTGGGTCTGGGACTTTTGCTGCTCGGATGGCAGAGAAAAATGTGACCGTTGTTACTGCTACTTTGAATATTGATGCACCATTTAGTGAGTTCATTGCGGCCAGAGGGCTCTTCCCACTGTACCAGAGTTTAAATCATAGGTTCCCCTTCTATGATAATGTGTTTGATTTGGTTCGTGCGGCAAATGGTTTGGATATCGGGGGCCGTCCTGAAAAATTGGAGTTCCTATTGTTTGATATCGATCGGATTTTAAGGGCTGGTGGATTGTTTTGGTTGGACAATTTTTTGTGCACCAATGATGAAAAGAGGAAGGCTCTAACACGGCTTATTGAACGATTTGGATACAAAAAGCTGAAATGGGTTGTGGGAGAGAAGGTAAATGGAGGAGGAAACTCTGAGGTTTATTTGTCCGCTGTTCTACAAAAACCGGCAAGAGTATGATAGTAAGATCATTTCCTGGAAACTAGAGGTGGTAAGAATAGTGCTGCTAGTTCTAGTTCTTGACACACAGAATATGTGAGTTTTTACTTAACATCCTCATGGAATTTCTTTATGGCGAGGAATAAGCGTAGTGCATTTGTTGTTTGACATCAAGTGCAAACGAGAAGTAAAGATAAAAATTGTGAAATTTAGAAGTTGTATTATTTATTCCGAAAATTTATTTGACTTATCTGGATAATGGAGTGTTAGGGACTGGGGAAATCATATTGTAGTCTGGAAAGTCATTAGGGACACAAAATTCACTTTTTAGCACTGGCACAAGCCGTTTTCTAGATAAATTTCCATTGTACTTTGTTGAGATTCTTCTTTGAAACTATATTGGATCTGTTGCTAAAATACCTAATCTACTTTTTTACTCAGAACTGTATCAGTAGAGAATAATAGTATAAGACTTGTAATCTTTTTATTGCTAGTATGAGATACTCATATATGAACCAACAAAACTTATATTCTCAAATTGCATGAGTTTTGTGTCTCAAAGAAACATGAGTAATAATCTCTTATTGTGTTTCAGTGAATAAGTGTGTGCCAATGACTTTTACAATGTAGAACTGCGGAACATTTCATTTATTTCTTTCCTTAGCTTGGAATCTTTGAATTTAGTTCCTGTAGTTGATTTAATGTTTTTGGCATCGACCTATATAGGATGATAATATCAGTAATAACAGCCTCTCATTCTTCCCTACATAAATTACTGATTAATCCTCCCTCCCTCCCTTAAAGTGATGTTGCAGTTCCCCTTTTGTCCCTTACATGCAGTTAGCTCGTAGATAATAGCCCAATCATCATCAGTAATCACTAGTATATCTCCCATTAGATCGGTGAGCTCCAAAGAGCATCAACTTTGGTAACTAGATTTGTCTGTAGGTAGGTCTAATCTCTCAGTTTGTATGCAAGAGTGGAATGAGGCAGGAATCTGATACAAATATTTATTTCGCGATGATTATAAATAGATATTTGAATTTCACCTATTTAAATACAAGTATTTGAATTTCACCTATTTAAATACAAGTATTTGTATGCAAGAGTGGGTCAGTGGGGAATGAGGCAGGAATCTGATACAAATACCTGATATAACCTTCAATGGTAACTAGATTTGTCTGTAGGTAGGTCTAATCTCTCAGTTTGTATGCAAGAGTGGGGAATGAGTTGATACAAGTATTTGAACACAAGGTCATTTATATAATACTTGGGTTAGGAAGGCATCTTTTCTATATGTATCAGATTTGATTGTCTTTGCTTTTTGACTACCCTTCACCTTCAGCGGCCATTTCTTTCCTCGTTCAAAATTCTTTCCTATGATAGATAGAACTCCCATTGGCCCATTGCATACATATTTCCAAGAGTTAGGAATAGGAAAAGGGGGAAAAGGAATAGGAATAGGAAAAGGGGGAAAAAAAGAAAAAGAAGTAAAAATAGATATAAAATATCATCATCATCATCATCTTGAGAACAATGCTAAAAATAAAACCAACCCAAGTATTTTTCAGTTTTGATTACTTTCTGGCCAACGGAAAATCCACTTTGAACTGGTTTAAAATCCACTTTGAACTGGTTTAAAATTATACATGTCCTGTGCTGATTATGCACTTTTCCAAATAGGTTCTCAAATTGGATGTATAGTAATCCAAATCAATGCGACTGCAAATGAGTTAGAAATGGGTATATACGTTCATACTCACTACTACCAAGGACTTGTACGAGAATCCACACCGGGGACATCCAATCTGAAAGGGAAAATAAAATATAACCTAAAAAAAAAACATTTGTTTTCTTTTAGTATTCCTTGATCTAATTAGGGTTGTGGAGGATGACCATGTTCTACTGTCTGTCCGATATTAGCAGGTTTGTTATTCGGTGCATTACATTATTATTTTTCAATTTCATCAGTTAATCTAATATGGCTTTCATATCATCTCATGTGATGCTAAAAAGGGTTCCTTGCCTCTGAGAGTCGTTAGTGATATGTTATCTCAATCTCTATACAACACAAGCTAAATAGAAAGCTCTAATACACTACAATGACATCAAAGATACATGAGTACAAACATCGGTCCTCCCCCAATGCTTTAGGTTCTAAATTTGAGACTCCGATAACAAGTTCTCGAGGTAAATCAACATAGATGGAACTTAAGAACAACTTGTCTCCACCGTGAAAGCAGGTAGCAAGTTATCAATTAGACAGGGCCACAACTACAAGAAATCAGCTAGGCCCATTTCAAGCACGACCACCTTCTGATACGGACCCATGAATAGCAGGTGCTGCAGTGCTGTTGAGAAGCTGCATTCCTTCTTCACCCATCTGCTGAACTTCAGAAGGTGATAAAATTCTGATGCAGCGGACACACCCCACGAACTCCCTGCATACATACGCATCATCAGAAACTATCCTCAAGGAGGTGACTGATTTTGCAATGAGATTGCATTATAGTAATATTTACTTAGCTTTTTTCAAAATTAGCAATCCATAAAGCATTGAAACTTACTCCCAAGGATCATCCCCAACAAGAAGAACATCATTCTCAAAATCTACATACACTAGTTTCCAACCAGAACCTCTAGAGTCATTGAGCAGCCCCTCCAGTCCAAACATGCGTTCAATTTCAGAACAAAGTTCATCATAATTCTTAAAACTTGAGACATCAATTGACCTTCCAACCGATCCTGCCTTTTGAATCTGTCAGTCAATACAGATGAAGAAAGAAGCAAGAAATCAGTTTTGTGAAACGTAATCTTCAAACTGATATGGACAAGGAATCAGCCACTATGAGTAGAACTAACCCACTACTTGCTATACATAGATTTTCTTACCTTCGTATATGTTCGCACCCTTGGAGCTGCTACTTGTTGCCACGAGCTGTTCTGCAAAAGACTGATGTCATCAAATTCTCCATTGCTAGAGGACGCGCCACCTGAGCCGTCAGGGAATTCTTGCAGAGAGAAAGCCTGAGATTCTGCAAGGCTAGCTGATGTAATTTGCGACTGAATATCTTGGCCTGAACTGAAGTTGCCAACTAGATAATCTGAAGGATTTTGAAAATTTCCATCCTTCAATGAGCAAAACTCATCGATCACTGTGCTCGAAACAGAAGGATCTACGACAGTGCTTCCACCATTACTGCTCTCCAAATTTAGACAACTGTATAAGTCACTTTGGTTATTGCTCTCATCTGAAACATCTTTCAGACCATAAGAGTTAGATATGCAATGAGGTCTACATGCGTCTTGCTGAGGTAATGGATCAAATTGGTGTACTTGGGACAAAGACCCTGAATTATTCATCTGATGATCCCATATTTCGTGACCTACTAAAGGTAGAACATGATTAACTGTTTCTGAGAACATGCCGGAAGATCCAGGAGACCTAAGAAATCCAGCAAGAGATTGGCAAGTAGAGGGATTTGAGTTCCACTCACTGTTATCAGCGTATGGAAGTAGACCATTGAGCGTAGCAGCTTCTAGTTGCGAACTCTGAAAAAGATTTGGATCCAACTGTGGTTGCATGACCCATGGGCTTGACTGAAATTGTGCTGAATCATGGTTCTGGTTAACGACCATCAGCTCATTTACAAGATTATTAGAATTCGTTGACCTTGAAGCCAGTTTCTCTTCATTGCACTGCCCACCAGAAGAATTAAATTGGCTTAACCGATCTTCTGCAAGAGCAGTTTCTGATTTTGTCAATTCACTGTCACTTCTGTGTGGTCCTTGGTTTCCATATATGTTTTGAGGCTGCAATTTTCCTGGTTGATTTGATTGTAACAAGTTTGGGTTTATGGCATTTGGTTGGCTGCGATGAAATTGTGAATTGTTTTCTGTTTGCGCTGACATGTGTTCTGAAGGGATAAGCAGATTTTTCTGATTGACCGTTGCCTGTGTCATTGTCTCGGCCCCTTGCATAGGAACTCCATTAGCATTTGAGTCTTGCATAGCTGGTGCAACGGATCCAGAATAATTAGCAGCTTGAGGTTTTATCAGCATCTTGATCAGTTGCTCTGACCATAGGCTTGAAATCGGCATATTTTGAAAATCCCCGTTCATATTTTCAGGGACCCGGATGAATGATCTGTTTACCATATTTTCCCACTCATTTTGCGCTCCTGTTGCAATAACAAGTGCATCTATTAATATCTTCAAAACTTGCACACTTCAATACCCAAAAAATGAACTTTACCCAAAAAAGCAGAGTGCAAGGGTCGTTTGAGACTAGATGTCAGTGAAGGAAAAATGAACAGACTTTCAGGGGTCTCTATTTCCCATGGACTAACTCTGTTCTGCTTATCACCACACACAGGCTCATCCCACTCAACCTGATCGCAATCATGAAAGTGAGATCATAATATACATGAGAAACTATGATTTTTTTCGAATCCTATGAATTTTGGATATGAAGACAAGATATTTAGGCTAAACAATGTTCAACTCCAAGATACCCGTGCTCACCTGAAGATTACGCCACTTGGAATTAGGCCATCTAAGCGGATCTAAGTCACTTATACCAACGATTGTGCCCATATATCTGCACAAAGTAACACAAATAATAAATACATTTCTTCACATTTGAAAAGACAGGCTTATAATACATAGAATATGAGACCTGTCGAACTTTGACATGTATGAACATGAAGCACTTGAAAATGTTTCAAAGCAGTAACTCCATAGAAAAGGTTTTCACCGCCTTTTTACGCTGGTATTGTTAATAACAACTGAACTATCTTTTTACACCGAAAGAAGTGAAGGGAAAACAAAAGCAAAAGCAAGGACTGGAAGGACAAGCTGGCCTCTCAATATAAGCCAAAGAACGGAGCATGCAGTAGAAAGAAAAGGCTGCACCACTAAAGTGCAGCTGATGTTGGTCAACAAGGAAAAAGAAAAGAGAAGGATGAACTTTCAACCATTGTTACCTGCGTTTACCAGAATCCTCAGTTTCAAACATCATTCCAAACCTCATACCAACTGAGAGTTGGGTGCTGTAGACTGATTTTCTATACTGTGCCAAAGGAATGACAAATTCTGAAGGGCATGCCCTACATAATGCATTTAGATAATGAGATAAAATGGAAAATTATTAAAGTTTGCCAAAAATATGTATGTGTGAATATATGTACCTTGGATTATAGAAGATTGTAAATGGACTTCGATTAGCAGCAGCATGAGCTGCAGCAGCAAGAACTCCGATGTGCATGCTATCGGCTGACAGAACAGATGATGGCAGAGCTGTATGCTGACGTTTTGCACGCCTCACTCCCAACAATAATTGCGACTTTTCATCCCTATCACAAAAGTAAAAGTTTAAATAAGTTTAATATCATTGAAATGCTGGTGTATAAAACGCTAAATAAGGCAAATCATTCAGAACATTTAAAGATCTAATGATATCTACCTCCATCCCAATTAAAGTGACTCTCTTTCGATGTCCAAAATTAAATTACTATATTTTACAAATCAATGAATGTATTTTTCTTCCATCAAAAGTTATAAAGAGACATTGAAAATTGGTGGATCCCGTTTCATGTATCACAGTTACTTTAAAGGGTATACTCAGAAGCAAAAGTAAAAATTTCCTCAAGCACTCTGAAAACTATCTACCATACAAAGAGGGTTTCATAACTTAAAACAGCTGAGTATTTATCACGAAATAAATTGTTGTAGAAAGGTAACTGTTCTTGTTCAGCGGAAAGGACGCCAGCTCAGTGGGTGGAATCACCAAAATATGATTGTGCATGTTATAGCCTTACAGGAACCCATGAATGAATGGTGGTACCTGATAAATAGAACAGCATCGCCTGCTCTAAGCCTTTTTGCCCCAACGAACATGCTCCAACCAGTTGTGAGAAGGTGACGCTTTGGCTGCCCTACATAAAGAGTAAAAAAAAAAAAAAAGAATGATTTTAAGCAAGACAAATCAAATGGCACACAGACAGGACAATAGAGAATAGATAACTTGAGTTCACATCACTTACTGTGATAAAAATTACACGTACACTGGGCCACATATCTATAAACATATTATTATCTAAATTGGAAATGAATAAACTTAAACAACAGGACAAAAAGGAAAAATGAAAAATGGAGCTTTAGATCGCACTCTTTCTTTTTCTGGTAAAGCTTTAAGAGCATACTCACCGCGATATATATGGCGGAATGTCCAGGTGTTATCATGCAAGTCGCAGACAACAAGCTCTTGAGTTGGTGGCTGCATCGAAAAGTCCTGAAGCATATATGAAGAAACAAAAATGAGGACTCGGTATAGGGGAACGTAAACAGAACTCTTCCATCATGCCGCTACTTGTAAAGATATCTCCCTCAACAAGGAAAAGGCCTCACCAATTGGGGAAAGAGCTTTTCTGCTGCCCTACGAGGCACTGAAAAGCCACCATGTGTGCTTGTATCACTTGCGGTAAGAGTTTTGCAGAAGAATTCACTTGGATGTTTACTGGTCTTTAGACCAAAATCTGGTATTGGGAAGACATCTTTTTCCTGATTTAGAATACAGTGCACATTAGTTGTCAGCAGAAGTGCTCCATGTGAAAATTTTAATTTCACAATTATTAATTCTAATACCTATTAGATGTAAATAATTTGATACAACAGACATTTATGGTATTTTAACTTACAGAGTTCACAGGTTGAAGGCTCATTTGGGCATAAATCTCATCTGTATCTTTGTCTGACTATCAAATAATCAAAACAGATGCAAGACCGCAGCAGTAATTCCAAAATACACACAAAATTATCAGTAATTATATTTGTCGTATGTGTCCATTCTCAATTATATATAGACCATAAAAATATCACTTAAAAGAACATACATGAAGTGTAACATTGTGAACTTGGCACAATAACTGGGATGGTAGATTTGGATAATTCGGGATTTGTGAAGTTGCTGTTCTATTTGTGGAAACTGCCACCTGTTATGAGATATCTAAGCGTCAATAGCTTTCTGGAAGAACATACTGATATATAATAACTTGTGACATTAATATAACAAAAAAAACATACTGATAAGAAATTTCAATACTTGATAGTTAAAAAATGAATTTAGAAAAAGAATTGCCACTGATTTCATATCTAAATGATTGCTGAAACTAAGCTTAAACATTCCTTTCATGTAGTTTCAATAAATAATTGATCGTCAAACAGGCTAGGTTTGAATTAACTATGATAACCAAATTATCTAACAATATAAATACTGTAAAATTACCATCGTACAGTATAAGTTACAATTTACCAAATCTCTAATCTATGCATGTATTAGGGTTTGTGCTAACAATATCCGCACCCTTTAATGCAATTTACTACAATTATACTATAAGAACAAAATTTCAACAGTCCAGCATCAGTGCAGTAGAAACAAAAGACATTCTCGAGTAAAAACAAGGAAACTTATATTTTCGCATGACTTTTTGTTCATGAAAGTCGCTATACACCTTCGATGTACATGTATAACAACATTTTTCACGTAAAATATCAAAAAAAAAAAAAATGGAAGGTGTAAATATCAATTTCCAACAAGGAAACATTAATGACTTTCTCAATGCTGTATAGGTTAACGTATGTATGCATGTTGAAACAAACAAAAAAAAGAACCTGTTCGCTATGTCCTTGTGGGAAGTAATACACAAGGCTTCCGACCTGAGGCAGGGACACCAGCGGGCCGGCGCACGCATGCCATAGCTCGGAACTTATTGTCTTTATAACCCCTAAAAAATTAAACAAGGATCAGACACATATATGATGATAGTTATCTAAGTGAATATAATGTTTAACAAAATAACAATACTAAATAAATTAGCTAAAAAGATTAACAAAGTTAATGACAGAAATCAACATTGATAAACAAACAGACCAGAATGATCCTGCATTTCTTTCAATAATTTTATCTCCTCAAGTAAAGTTTGTGCCCCATTGATCAACCCAGCTGGTTTGAGCTTCTCTTCAACAGAACCCATAATCCCTCTCTCTCTCCTTCAAGAACCCATAATCCCTCTCTCTCTCTCCTTCAAACCCAGTAACATAGAAAAAGAACCCAAACATAAACCAACCAAATCATCACAAACCAAAATCCCAATTGCAAAATTGCATCTTTACATCCAAAGACACAAAATTGACCAAAACCACTTGAAGAAAACAAATAATTCTTCAAATAAATGGGATATTAGCAAGAACCCAGTTCACAAAATCCCATTTTCCTTGAGAATATTTAGTGGGGATTCTGAGACCCAAATCTGATGGAATTGAATCTAGTATTATGGGAGGAAGCAATGTAATTGAGCACAGAGCATGCCTGAAAAAATCCAAAACCAAGGAACAAAGCCTGCAAAAAGGGTACTGAAATCTAAGGTGGGGCTTCTCTTCTCATCAACAGCCCATCAGAGCAAAAGAAAAAGGCCAGTTTGCATCAAAGCACGCGGACCAAAGCATGAGTAGTCGGAGTGGTTTGCTTTGCTTTGTTTTTTTTCTTTTGTTTAACTTATACTAGCGTTTTACAGATTGACAAAAGAAATCGACCTTTCAAAGAAAGTGGTCGTAATACTGATTCCCCTCCTCTAAGCTTTTGAATTTTCTCTCTCAATCAACATATAAACCAAAAAGTTTTCCTTTACTCTCTCTCTCTCTCTCTCTGTTTCTCTACATACACTACTAATACTGTTCGTCTTATAAATTTTTCTCCCTCTCCTCTCTCCTCTCTCGTCTCTCCTCTCTCCTCTCTCCTCTCTCTACTTTATTGCAGGGGTTGCTTGAAACAGGAAGGTGTGTGCATGCTCTTATCCTGCGCACACACTTTCTGTATCTGTTTGATTCCGTCGCAGCTTTAAAATCTGAGAAAAAATAAGTTAAAGAAATAAATACTCCTACATACATATAGGTTAAGGCAATAGAGGAATACTATGGGAACACGAAAACCCACTCACACTTCTGTCACACACAGCTATAGATCAGAAAATCAGAAGTTTAAAAATAAATAATTGCTCTTGATTATTAGTATATCTAATACTAGTAAAATATACACAAGTTTTCATTTTCTTAATTTATTTATTTTTAGTAGGGAACTGATATTGAAATAGTTTTCCTTTTTAGTACTAGTGTAAATGAGTCTACTGATTGTTAATAAATATATTTTTTTATTAATTTGGGGAGGATCAAACTTAAGAGCTCTTACTTAGCAGAGTCTAGTACATCAACAACCGAGCCAAATGACCCTTTGCTCTTGATTAGTATATTTAATACTCCAATGTATATATGTATTTATAGAGGATTCATAAGTGGATCCCATCTTCATATGTAAGAAATCATAAATATATCGAAAATTAATACAAAAATAGTACTCCTTAAAATTTAATAATACCCTCATTCTTAATTTGTATAATAGATGTATTAAAGACATCTTTTAAAAACAGAAAAGTGTGTTTCTATGTAACAAAATGCCTAGTTCACAAACTACTAACTAATACTTTCAAAACGAGTTAAATTCAAGTATTTGTATTTAATTGAATTATTTTTATTGTTATAATATACATTATAATTATGTATTATATAATTAAATTCAAATTAAGTCACATGTATATATCAATATAATTATAAATATCATAAGTTACTTTAAAATTACTAGTGGGTAGATATAATGTTTATTAAATTAAATTTTAAAATAAATTGTGATTATTTTTATTCTTACTTATTTTTATCATTCTTATAATTGAAAGTGGAGTGCAGAGAGTTAAGTTTAGTAAGTTGGGTCAAGAAAAATTAAGCCTAGTTTTATATATATTTTTAATATTTTTATATAATTTTTTTTTCATATAAAAAGAAAATAAATATCACGTTTATGTGATATTAAAATTTTATATAAAAATATGAAAAATTCAAATAATGATAAAAAAAGAAAAAAGGCACCTGACCAGGTGGATTACGAAGAAATAGATAGTGTGGTCCTTTGGGTCGTTCACTGTTTCTACGTCCAAGACTGGACATTTACTTTTATTGGACTTGTTGTCACATTCTATCAATTCACTATTTTAGATTCCATTTTAAATTTCTTTCCCATACAACATCAATCAAATACTATTACTAAAATTTTCATAAAACTATTTTCCAAATATTTGGGACACTCAAACTAACTAATATATATATATATATATATATATAGAAAAATGTTACATTCCAGATTAAATGATGAGGGTTTCATCTTTATTCTGTTTGAAAATTAGGGTTCTCTTCTTATGTCCTTCTTCTTCTCTCATTCTTCTTGTCTCGATTCTCCATTGATTACTTGTTGACATATATTTATTAAAGGGTTTTCAGTGTTTAATTGAAAGGATGAGCTCGTCTTGGAGTGGAATCGTAAATGAAAGCGGGGAAGAAGATTGTAGTTCATGCAATAAAAATGAATGGATTACACCAGAGTTCCCAAGTCGATGCCACTGTGAAGCAATGGTGCTAATGTGGGAGGCAAAGATTGTAAGACCCCAACTTTTATGAATAAAGATGAATTTTCTATAAATATCATTTTTTTTAAATATTATGGAATGAATTTGATATAATGTTATAATTATGGGCAATATTTATAAATTTTGCAAAGTACGCAAGTTGTTATGTAATATTCGATTGGTCGGGGAATATTCGTTTTAACAAGGAATATCCGCCTAATGGTAGCAATCATTAGTGAACCCCATAACGGAATTATTGTCGGATCGAGAAAAGCGACAAAAATATTTTTATAAAATAACGGCGGAAGTTTTACCGTTAAAAGCTGTTGAACTACTTTCAGTAGTAAAAGTACGATGTCTGGCGTGGTTGTATAGTAGCACACGGTATTGATTAGTGATGCTTACGTGAGAAGTCACTCGATTTTGTTCAAATATTCGCTTCGATAATTCTTTGCGTAGTATCTCACGTTATTTGATTCAATTATTGTCGATATTTTATATATTATTAAATCAATAATTGAGACGACGAAGTTATTAATATTATTATTTGCAATATTAACGATGTCTACAGAAGTTACATCGAATGAGAGATTTTGTGGCGCCCCAAAAAATAGGTATCAACACCCATTACGAAGTCGCCAAATACATGGTACATAAAAGCAAACTACAACTTCAATAATACAAATGTCCCGTGAAATACAACAATACATCTTTGTGAGTTTAAATACAAATATTGTCTTTCGAATAATATCCACACATAAATAAGTCCTCATTCTGATTATTCAACACACTATTTTATAGAAATAGTGAGGATCGCTAAAACATCTTCCTAGAACCATCACTCCATACCCGACTCAATCCTCTTTGTATTACTCACCTCACGAGAAGAAAAATGGAACAAAAAGGAAAGGGTGAGCTCAACTAGCCCGATCAAAAGAATATTATGACTAAGATAATATACAACAAATTATAAATGGAGTCTTCAACAAGGAAAAATCGATAAAATATAATAGACAACAAGTTTTAGATCAACAAATGCAATGGTGAGCTTGACAATCCATTAGAAGAGTCGCGTAGAGAATGAATTCTACTATCTTCTAAGATTTAAAAGTCCATCATCAATATTTTATCCCTGTAACAACAATCAATATTCATCTTTGCACTACAGGCCAAAGATATTCATTAGTATCACCATAAAGGACTGAGGATGATGAAAAACATTTTTAAGAACGAATCCAGTGAGATAGAAGGACAAATATTAGGGATTCATTTAACAATTTATCCAAGATCGATAATACTTCATAATAAACGATTTTGAAGTAGAACTCAAAAATGATGATCAAAATATGGATACAATCAAAGATAGTAGCCAAAATAGACATCTTGGACAACAAAAAAATTCAATTTTCGGTGAATAAAGGTCAGTATTCGTGAATAAGTGTCGAGATATATCGTGAATAAGTCGCGATATCGTGAATAGTAACCCCGACACAACAAGTTCTAAATTTGATAAAAAGTTCAACCAATATTTTGACATAATGATATTGAAGAAAATAATATCATTTGCAAAAGAAATAACATCCCTTACCTCAAAATAACCGTATCTTTGATTGAATTTTAGGTATAGTCTTGTGAAACTTCAGACAGTATAGCAACACTCAAAGTATACTCACAAAAATCGCTCGATAATATAGAGAGAAAGAGAAAACTTATTTCTGGTGTGATTTTCAATTCTAACTTAGCCCTCTATTTATAGGAAAATGCTAGAACGCCAAAGGAGACTAAAATAATAAAATATATTATTTTCTTATTCTTTTTCAATTCTTACGTCTCCACCAACCATGCAAGCCAACTTTGAACAAAAACTCCAGCAGCCCTCATGCATAATCAACACCAACCAAAGTGGGTCCCACCCATAAATTTAATAAAAAATCATTTTATTTTCCGAAACTTCACCAATTCATAGAAAATAGACCGTTTATCAGAAAAATACGAATTTTATGTCCATTACTTTTGAAATCAATTCTCTACAACTTTGTAGTTTTGAGTTTTCCAAATTCCAAACCGAAAATATCCGAAATTCACAAACGGATGATTTTAATACTTCCGGTCAAACCCAAAGCCCGATAAAACACCTCAAAGCATTAATTCCTTCAATCATAACCACATAAAATAAATAAATCCATCATTTATATCAAATAAATATTTTATTATCATATAAATCAATAATTAATTATTCACAAATAATATTACGAATCACAATTATGACAACCGGCCGCTTCTCGGAAAGAGGGCTTTCCAATAAGGATTTCTCCTTCTTGGCGCTCAATTAGGTGACTAAACTCTCCTTAGAGCAGAACTTTCTAGACATTGCCAATAATGTTATCTCGATAATATTATTCAAATAATATGAATTATTGATCCGATAATGGAAAATCTTGTCTTGATGACAACAATAATAATATAAATATCAACGCAAAGAATTATTGAATCAATAAAATAAAATAATGAGCAGTAATTATGTAACAATTATTGAGTAGTGCCTACTACGCATTTACGAATCAATAATTCAACAATCTTGTGCAATCTGCAGTATCTCTTCTTTGTGCGACCACGCATATTCTTGTATTTTAATCATCAAGTAACCCAATGATTGTTAAGCGGTAACAATTTGTCGTTATTTATAAAACTCGATCTTTGTCGTTTTCTTTCATCCAACCGTTTTCCGTTTATTCCCCGACAACAAGAATATTCCACGACCAAACGAATATTCCCCGACAAAAATGAATATTTTAATAACCACTTGTTTATTTTGCAAAATTTGCACATTTCACCCATAACTAAAGCATTATATCAAATTACCACCTTATTAATCAAGAATAATAATTAGAGGCAATTCGATTTTTATTTATAAAAATTTGGGGTCTTACAATTGAACTACCCAGTAGTAAAAGAAATGCGATGTCTGGCGTGATTGCATAGTAGACACCTGCGGTATTGATTATTGATGCTTACGCGTGAAGTCACTCGGTTATACTCGATTATTGCTACGATAATCACTTTGATCTTATCTCTCATAATAATATAAATATCAACGCAGCAATTATTGAATCAATAAAATAAAATAATGAGCGATAATTATCGTAACAATTATTGAGTAAGTGTCTTCTTTACGTGCGAATCAATAATTCAACAATCTTGTAATAATCGCGTAGTAATCTTCTTGTGCGACCACGCATATCATCGTATTTTAACCACTGTGTAACCCAACAAATTGTTAGCGGTAATAATTTCTGTGAATTATTTATAAAACTCAATCTTTGTCGTTTTCTTTCATCCAACGTTTTTTTAGTTATGGGGCCCCAAAATGAAATGGCTGCGTCGTAAATTCGAATATTCCCCGACAATAAAGAATATTCCACGACCAAACGAATATTCCCCGACAAAAATGAATATTTTAATAATCACTTGTTTATTTTGCAAAAATTGCACATTTCACCCATAACCAAAGCATTATATCAAATTACCACCTTATTAATCAAGAATAATAATTAGAGGAAATTCGATTTTTATTTATAAAAAGTTGGGGTCTTACAACCTCCCTCCTTATGAAATTTCGTCCTCGAAATTGGACGTACGATCTCGGTGTATCGAAAAGGTGAGGTACCTCACTTTCATTTTCGACTCAACTCCCGTGTCATTTCCTCAATAGCATGGTTTCTCCATAAAACCTTAACTTGTGGTATAATCTTGGTGCGTAGGACATCTTTATTTCCTATCCAAGATCTTAAAAGGTACCTCTTCGCACGTTAAATCTTGACTATCTTATGCGGTTCTAACGCAATAATGTGGTTTGGATCTTTCACATATTTCTGAAGCATAGATATGTGAAAAACATTATGAACACGAGACATGTTTGGAGGTAACGCGAGTCTATACGCTACGTTTCCTATTTGGTCAAGAATCTCAAATGGACCAACAAACCTTGGATTGAGCTTTCTTCTTTCCCCAAATCTTGTAACTCCTTTCCATGGAGCAATACGTAACAATACATGTCATTTGGATCTTTTCTGTAGTCATGCGTACTAATTCTGGTCCCAACAACGTTGCTTCTCCCACCTCGCCCCAAAGATATCTTTGAGAAGCGACACTTTCTTCCATACAACGCCTCAAATGGAGCCATGCCTTTCTTGGTTTGATAAGCTGTTGTTGTAGGAGAATTCCACCAGATGGCAAGATACTTAGCCCAAATTCCTTTGAAATCTAGAACACGAGTCTTAATAGATCTTTGAGGGTTTGAATAGTCTCTCTCGATTGTCCAGTCCATTTGAGGGTGGTATCGAATCAATCGTAAATCCGTGCCGTAGCTTTCTACAAGCTAAACCAAAATCTTGAAGTGAATCGTGGGTCACGATCCGAAATTATGGATCTTGGCATGCCATGCAATCGCGACAATCTCATTCACGTCATATCTGAGCGAAGGCGTTCGAGGAATAAGTTTTTCTCGTATAGGTAAGAATAAGCAGACTTGGTTAATCTATCAATAATAACCCAAATCGCATCTATGCCTTGAGAAACTTTGGGAAGACACATGTGAAATCCATTGTAATGTGTTCCCACTTCCATTCCAGGAATCTCAAGTGGTTGCAATGGACCCTTTGGCACTTGATGCTTCGCTTTACTCGTTGACAAGTTAAACACCTCGAGATAAACTCGCGATCTCTCTCTTCATATTGTTCCACCAAAATGTATGTCGAATATCATGATACATTTGGTACTCCCAAATGGATTGCAAGCGGGGTGTTGTATGCCTCCATCATGATTCTATGCTTCAAGTCAGAATCGTTAGGAAGGCAAAGTCTAGAGTTGACTCGAAGTATTCCTTCTTCATCGATTCTTGCTTCTGGAATAGCACCTTCTTGCACTTTCTTCTTCATTTGTATCGTACTTCAGTGTCCAGTAAAGAAAGCAGCTTTAACTTTATCAATTAAAGTCAGTTCTACTCGTATATTCGCCATCATCATGTGGGACCCTGGAGTCGTTAATTCTACCTACATCCTTTGCAAGTCATATAAAATGGGTCTTTGTGTTGACAATAATGCACTCGTACCCGCATATGATCTTCTACTCAATGCATCAGCTACTACGTTCGCTTTTCCAGGATGGTATTGAATAATATGATCGTAATCTTTCAATAGCTCAAGCCAACGTCGTTGCCGCACATTGAGTTCTTTTTGGGTGAAGAAATATTTGAGGCTTTTATGATCTGTATAAATCTCCACTTTCTCCCCATACAAGTAGTGTCTCCAAATTTTCAGCATAAAAAACGATTTGCCTTAACTCTAGATCATGAGTAGGATAATTCCTCTCATACTCCTTGAGTTGTCACGAGGCATAGGCTATGACTTTCCCATGTTGCATGAGAACACATCCTAACCCCTTGACAGAAGCATCGCTGTATATAACAAATCCATCCGAACCAGATGAGTCTCCTCTTGAGCTCTTGGAAACTCTTCTCACATTCCTCGCTCCATCCAATTTTGTATCTTTCAAAGTCAATTTGAGTTAGCAGATAGCGATTCTAGAAAATCCTTCCACGAATCTCCGATAATAACCAATTTAAGCCCGAGCTGCGACTTGATCCACAGACGGTTGCTCTAACTTTGTATTGCTTCAATCTTGGTAAGGTCAACAGATACTCCTTGTTTTGACACCACGTGCCCAAGGAATGCTACTTCCTCAAGCTAGAACTCGCATTTCTTCAGCTTGGCATAAAGCTTGTGTTCACGAAGTCTTTGTAGTACCAGCTTCAAATGGTGCTCATGATCTTCACGGCTTTTGGAATAGATGAAGATGTCATCAATAAAGACAACAACGAACTGATCCAAATATTCCTTGAATACACGGTTCATCATATTCATGAAAGCAGTAGGAGCATTGGTCAATCCAAAAGACATGACTAAGAATTCATAATGCCCATACCGAGTCCTGAAGGCAGTCTTTGGAATATCCTCAGTTTTAATCTTCAAATTTGATGATATCCGAGCGAAGATCGATCTTTGAAAAGAATTGTGCTCCTTATGGCGGGTCGAGCGAGGTCATCAATGCGAGGTAGCGGATACCTATTCTTGATGGTGACATGGTTCAATTCTCGGTAGTCAATACAAAGTCGCATACTCCCCGTCTTTCTTCTTTCTGAATAAAAGCAGGAGCACCCCTAAGGAGACGTCTTAGGACAAATGAAACCGATGTCTAATAATTCTGTAGTTGGACTTTTAACTCCACGAAGTTCAATAGGAGCAATTCGATATGGGGTTTTAGAAATGGGCTTTGTGCGGTTCAAGGTCAATAAAGAATTCAACATCACGCTCGGGGTAGGCCAGCGGGAAGTTCTTCGGGAAATACATCGGAAATTCTCTAACCACAAAATATTATTCAAATCGACTTGTCTTTATTCAAATCCATAACATGGGCTAAAGAAAGCTTGACATCCGTTTTTCAATAAGCGAATAGCTTTGTGGCTTGATATGACGATGGTGATTTTAGTGGTTTAGTGGTTTGAATTAAGTATGACAAAGTTAGTTAGGAATATGAAAACTAACAACCTTATGAAAACAATCAATTTTGGCATGATGAGTGGTTAACCAATCAATTCCTAAAATCACATCAAAAGCAAGTATCTTTAAAGAGATAAGATCAACAGGTAATGTGATAGTGCCAACTTGGATCATGCAAGATTTATAAAGCTGTAGATGTAACGAAGGTTTCAACCAACGGAGTTTCAACAGATAAATCAAAATCTAATTTCTCCGAGAGCAAGTTTAAGCGTTGAGCACTGGCAGGGAGAGATAAAAGAATGGGTAGAACAGGTATCTAGTAAGGTATAAACTTGCAAGAATACAAGATTAGCTTACCCGTGATCACCTCATTTGGGTTCCTCACGTTTTGGCGATTCGACAAACACTCTTCCAGAAGCCGTGATTTAGACTTATCCGGGATGACCCTTGGAATCACCACTCCCATTGAACTTGGTTTTCGTATAAGACAATCTCAAGAGATGTGGCCTTCCTTTCCACGGTTGTAAGATACCTTGGATTGTTGTGAGCAGTTTGATGATATGTCCATCTTTCCGCATTTGTAACATCTAATGGCGATTCGTTCTCCTCCCCCAGAATTTGTTGTTGGTCTTTGGTCTTTCTTGCGATGTCTTCCGTCGTTGTTGAATCTCCTCTTTCCGAAATTTCCACTTGACTCACCTCTCCTATTATCATGTCCACGATTACACACGAGTGGTTACCGCTTTGTCCGTATTCTTTCCTCCTCATTTGGTTATCATCGTTACGATGGATACTGCGTCATTGATATAACCACGGTTGTGGTCCTCGATTGAGTATACTCACTATCTCGCTCTAATAATTGAGCCATGTTTACAACATCCGAATACGGAGAAAATTTATGAGATATAAGGTATTAGACGAATCTCGTGTTTTAGACCTCTCGAAACATCGCGTCATCGTTCCTCATTCTCCACCAAATGAGGTGCTGAACTGGATAACTCTGCGAACTTTGCCTCGTCTTTGAGACAGATTATATTGTTACATTCGAGTCTAATAAACTCTACCTCCTTCGTATACCGAATACTTTACGGAAAGTACTTGTCATTGAAACGATTCTAAAATCTTTCCCAAGACATGTTGTTGAGTGCGGTGGTGGAGTGCGCTTCACTGATTCCACCAAGATGTCTGCCTCTCCACGGAACATAAAGGTGGCGAATGGAACCTTACGTTCCTCCGTGCACCCAAGACATCGAATATCTTGGTAATTTGCTTGACCCACGTTTACGCCTTAATCGGATCCGGCTTTCCATGAAAATCTGGTGGTCCCAACTCCTTGAATCGCTTGGGCATTGTGATGCGGCCATAGCGTTGCCATCATTTCCACCGTATTTTGCACACGAGTCTCCTCAAATCGATTTTGCATGAAGCGCAAAAAGCTTCTAAACATCACATCATTCATCGTTTGCTCGATAGTGTTGTTTACAGGAAGAATATTGCTTTCCTGTTGCACGTTCTCCTGGTTTGTGACTAAAGGTTGTTCCACCGTCTCATAAACTCCATTGTTAACGTTTCGCGTGCCCATTCTTAAATCCGCCATAAAATAAGGGTTAATTAAACAAATTAATGTATCACATAATATCCCTATATTATGATGAGCCAACAAATAAGCTTAGGTAGTACACACTAGCGAAGGATTTACTCGTCTCTCCCTCCTAGTTCTATTCCCGATCTCATGGAGATCATATCCTAAGCTACGATACCAATTTGTGGACGCCCCAAAATAGGTCCATTCCACCCAACCCATTACGAGTCGCCAAATACATGGTACAAAAATAACTACAACTTTATTATTACAACATATAAGCTGTGAGTTTAAATACGAGATATTGCCGTGCAAGACAATATCCACACGCAAATAAATCCCCATCATAATTATTGATACATTATTTTATAAAAATGGTGAGTACTACTAAACAACTCTCTACAGAGCGTTCATTCCATACCCCGACTAGACTTTCATTACATTCTCGCCTCACGAGAAGAAAAATGGAACAACAAGGAAAAGGGTGAGCTCAACTAGCCCGATAAAGAATATTATGACTAAGATAATATACAACAAATTATCTTTAGTCTTCAACAGGAAAAATCGATAAAATATAATGACAACAAGTTTTAGATCAACAAATGCACGTGAAAGCAAAGAATCCATTAGAAGAGTCACGTAGAGAATGAATCACCAATTGATCATGTTCATCTCAACACATGTTCATCTTTGCACTACAGGCCAAAGATATTCATCAAATATCACCATTAAGGACTGAGGATGATGAAAAATATTTTTAAGAACGAGTCCAGTGAGATAGAAGGACAAATATTAGGGATTCGTACCACAGTTTGTCCAAGATCAATAATACTTCATAACAACTGATTTTGAAGCAGAACTCAAAAATAACGATCAAAACATGGATATAATCAAAGATAGTAGCCAAAATAGATATTTTGGACAAAAAGAAGAAATTTCATTTTTCGATGAATAGTCTTAGTATTAAGTGAATAAGGTCAGTATCGTGAATAAGGCCGCATACGTGTGAATAGTAACTCAGACACCAAAAGATAGAAATTTCACAAAAACATCATCACGCTTCGTGAATAGTACTCGTGAATAGTAACTCGTGAATAGTAACTCATGAATAGTAACTCTGACATGAAAAAGTTTTAAATTTGATAAAAAATTTCACCCAATATTTCGGCATAATGATATTGAAGAAATAATATCATTTTCGAATAAAATAACATCCCTTACCTCAAAATAACCGTACTTCTGACTGAATTTTGGATATAAAGCCGACAGAAACTTGAACGGAATAGCAACTCTCAAAGTATCAAAATACTCACTAAAATACGCTCGAAAATATAGAGAGAAAGAAAACTTGTTTCTGGTGTGATTTTCAATTCTAACCTAAGCGCCTATTTATAGGAAAATGCTAGAACGCCAAAGGAGACTAAATTAATAAAATAATAATATTAATTATATCAATCTCATAATATTAATTATATCAATCTCTACGCGTGATTTGTTGATAATTCAAGCCTGCCATTTCTGAATTCCTATGGCAGCCCATGTGTGTATTTCACCAACCAAAAGTGGGTCCCACCCATATTTTAATAAAAATTATTTTATTTTTCTGAAACTTCAACAATTCATAGAAAATAGCCCGGTTATCAAAAAAATTCGAAACTCGCGTCTTTTATAGAAAATTCAATTCTCTACAATTTTGCAGAAGAAAGTTTTTCCAAATTCCAGACCGAAAATATCCGAAATCCACAAACGGATGATTTTAAACATCGTTTCAACACCTTTTAAAATTCATAACAAATCATGCGTTAATTTTCAACGGTTCAAAATTTGTGGACATATACTCAACTTATATATGTATAACATATCCAAAAATCACAACGATCCAACGGTCGGATTAAAATTATAACTTACATGATAAAGCTTTAAGAATCTAGAAATCAGGCAAAATCTTTGAAAAATACCACAACATTAATTCCTTCAATTATATCCACATAAAATAAATAAATCCATCGTCTATATCAAATAAATATTTCATTATCATATAAATCAATAATTAATTATTCACAAATAATATTCTGGAATCACAATTATAATGACGGTAGTTCACCAGGAAGAGGGGCTTTCGATAAGGATTTCTCCTTCTTGGCGTATGATTAGGTGACCAAACCTCTCCTTAGGCGAACTTTCTAGACATTGCCAATAATTTTATCGATAATATTATTCAAATAATATGAATTATTGATTTGATAATGGAAAATACCTTGTCTCTGTGACAATTATTGAAACAATAATAATATAAATATCAACGCAGCAATTATTGAATCAATAAAATAAAATAATGAACAGTAATTACTGTAACAATTATTGAGTAGTGTCTTCTTACGTACGAATCAATAATTCAACAATCTTTATCTTGTAATCTAGTGTCTTCGCATAACCTGACGCGCATATTCTTGTATTTTAATCATCGGGTAACCCAACGATGTTATGCGGTAACAATTTACGCCGTTATTTATAAAACTCAATCTTTGTCGTTTTCTTTCATCCAACCGTTTTTTCAGTTATAGGGCCCCTGAAATGGTTTGCTGGCCGTAATTACGAATATTCCCAAACAACAAAAATATTCCACGACCAAACGAATATTCCCCAAACAAAATGAATATTTTAATAACCACTTGTTTATTTTGCAAAATTTGCACATTTCACCCATAACTAAAGCATTATATCAAATTACCACCTTATTAATCAAGAATAATAATTAGAGGAAATTGATTTTTATTTATAAAAATTTGGGGTCTTCTGATTGAACTACCCGAGTAGTAAAAAAATACGATGTCACAGCGTGGTTGCATAAGTAGCACTGTATTGATTATTGATGCTTACGTGAGAAGTCACTCGGTTATACTCAATTATTACTACAAGAATTCTTTGATCTTATCTCTCATATTATTGATTCGATTATTGTCACAGTATCATCTGCATTATATGTTATATTATTAAATCAATAATTGAGACGACAAAGTTATTTATATTATTAAATTGCTATATTTATAATGTCTAGAAGTTCTGTCAATGAGAGGTTTGGTCACCTAAATCTTTGGCGCTGATAGGGAGAAATCCTTATCGGAAAGCCCCCTCTCACGGGAACAACACAGTTGCTAAATATTGTGAGTTATAATATTAATGATGAATAAGTTCGTGTTGATTAAAGATGAATTTGATAGTTTCATTGTGTTGGGATTATTTGTGTTAGTAGAAATCGACACATCATTACGATGATAATTGATGTCCGGAGGTTATATTGTTGATCGGGTATTCGGGGAACTTTTCGTGTTCGAGAGTACTATTCACGAGTTACTATTTATGAGTTCTTATTCATGAGTTACTATTCATGAATTACTATTCATGAGATTCTTATTCACGAGTTACTATTCACCCGATTCTTTATTCATTCTAGTATTATGCATTGGTATTTGGGGTACAATATTATTCCATGAGGAGATGTCTTTAATTTTTCAAACCGTTGGTTGAAGTTATATTAGTGAATCAATATGGACCCGGTGGTGGAAAGTTATAATAAGCGAATCAATATGGATCGTTGGTTTAAAGTTTTAATAGTAAATCGGTATGGACTGTTGCTTTAAGTTTTAATAGTAAATCAATCTGAACCGTCAGGTTTAAAAGTAAATCAATCTGGATAGTTAGAGAATTAGTTCTTATTCAATCCATTCTTCTACAAATAGAAGCTTATTCCTTCATTATTTCTTAATTCACTTTGAAACTCTAGAGAGAAATTATAGAGAGAAAGAAGAAGAGTATTCCGCTACTTCACTACTTGATATCCAAAGTGTCTTTTACGGTGAGGGGTGTTATTCTTTCTTATTCATGAAGAGAACTTACGTTATTCCATTCTTTATTATTACATTGGAATAACTTTGTATCATGTGGCATACCTATACTTGGTGAAATCCTTATGTTATTCCATTCTTTATTATTACATTTTGGAATATCCCGTGCATAATGTGCTTTTCTATTTGGACTGGTTAAAATCTTTATTATTCATTGGAATAACTTTGTATCGCGGACTTCTATACTTGGTGAAATCCTTATGTTATTATATTCTTTATTATTACGTTGGAATATCCCCATGCATGCGTTTTACGCAGGACAGATTAAATATTTATTATTACATTGGAATAACACCTGCTGTCTTATCTATCACATGTACGGTGATTTCTTTTGTTATTCCATTCCTTATTATACTCGGTTGGATAAAGTTTTGACTTTATACTCCATGAAATTAGTGGAATATCCTTGATATTTGCGCTTCATCTAGTATCTTTTCATGGAAATATTCTTACGAGCATTCTTGAATTTTATTCTACAAAAAGTATCATGTTGACAATTTGGACGTTATTAGTTTTCGGATAAATTAATTCGTGAACTTGTTTTATTGAATTCTTGTATCATTGTCATCATCATCATGTTTATATATTTTTTAAAGTCATCCGTGGCACCTCGTAGTGCATAGATGGACTTGGTATGATTATGACCGAGGATTATTCGGTATAATCATGGTAGTAATGTTACAAATGATGTGGTAAAAGTCCTCATTTGGCCTTAGTGCATTAATGGGAATGATTGTTGGCATGATCATGACCATTGATGAATGCACGAATATCCTTGGCCCGTAGTGCATGGATAATTTGTGGTTGTGATACTAATGAATATCCTTGGCCGTAGTGCGGGGATGATGTGGATTGTTTATTAAGCTGAGTCTCAGCGATAAAAGTGATGAACAACTTTTTAAATCATAAAAGATAGTAGATTTTATTCTCTACTTGACTCTTTTAATGGATTGCTTATTCCGCTGCAGTTAAACTTGTTGTCTATTGTATTTTATCAGTTTAACATTGTTGAAGGCTAATGATAACTTATCCCGCATTATCTTAGTCATAATATTTCTTACTGGCTAGTTGAGCTCACCCTTTTCTTTCTTTATTCTCTTCAGGAAATGAGAACGTAGCAGGGACTAGTCGGGGGGCGGAGTGATGGTCCAGATGATAGCATTATTAGTCCTCACTATTCTATAAAATAGTGTGATAATAATTGTAATAAAGACTTATTCTGAGAGTGGATATTGTCTAGAAGGCAATATTTATATTAAAACTCACAGCTTTTGTTGTATATTTAAGATTGTATTTGTATTCTGTACCATATATCTGACGACCCAAGATGGGTGATGTATACCTATTTTGGGGGCGTCACACCAGCACTCGTGGTTAAGGAAGGAGAACGACCACCTATCATATGCTTCAAATGTGGAGGGAGGACACATCGGTCAAGCTATGATGTCGTCCAAAGCATGTTATAATTATGGAAGAGAAGGTCACCTAGCCCGATTTTGTCGTTCACCGAAGACAAGTTCAACTAGGATGGAGGTACCAAAGAACGTCCCAAAAAAGTCAAAGCCAGTAGTGCAAGGGAGAGCGTTTGTCATGACCTCCCAGAAAGCAAGGAACCCGAACGAAGTCATAACGGGTAAGCTTATTATAAACTCTAGCGAAGTATATACCTTATTTGATACCGGGTCTACCCATTCTTTTATTTCTCCTACTTGCGCTCAACGTTTAAATTTGACTCCGGAGAAATTAGACTTTGACTTATCTGTTGAAACTCCGTTGGGAGAAACCTTCATTACATCCACTGTTTATAAGTCTTGTTTGGTTCAAATCGGTACCCTCACATTACCTGTCGATCTTATTTCATTAAAAATACTTGCATTTGACGAAATTTTAGGGATTGATTGGTTAACCACTCATCATCCAAAAATTGATTATTTTCGTAAGGTTGTTAGCTTCCATATTCCTAACCAACCTATTATGCGAATTCAAGAAACCAAACCATTAAAATCAATCACTGTCATCTCAAGCCATAAAGCTATTCGTTTATTGAAAAATGGATGTCAAGCTTTCTTAGCTCATGTCACGGATCTAAACAAAAATACGTCAATTTTGAATGATATTTCTATTGTTAATGAATTTCCTGACGTATTCCCTGAAGAACTTCCTGGCCTATCCCTAGAGCGTGAAATTGAATTTTGTATCGACCTTGAACCCGGTACAAAACCCATTTCCAAAGCCCCATATCGAATGGCTCCTATTGAACTTCAGGATTTAAAGACCCAACTACAAGAATTGTTAGACATTGGTTTCATTCGTCCTAGTACGTCTCCTTGGGGTGCTCCTGTTCTATTCGTGAAGAAGAAAGATGGGATTATGCGACTTTGTATTGATTATCGGGAGTTGAATCATGTCACCATCAAAAATAGGTACTCATTGCCACGTATTGATGACCTTTTGACCCGGTTGCAAAGGCGCCAAATTCTTTTCAAAGATTGATCTTCGTTAGGATATCACCAATTGAAGATTAGAACCGATGACATTCAAAAGATGGCTTTCAAAACTCGGTACGGGTATTATGAATTCCTAGTCATGTCCTTTGGATTGACTAATGCTCCTCTTTGCCTTTATGGATATGATGAACCAAGTATTGAGGAATATTTGGATCACTTTGTGGTCGTCTTTATTGATGACATCCTTATTTATTAAAGCCGTGAAGATCATGAAAGCAACACTTGAGGTCGATACTTCAAAAGCTTCGTGAATATAAGCTTTATGCCAAGTTGAAGAAATGCGAGTTACGGCTTGAGGAAGTAGCATTCCTTGGGCACGTGGTATCAAGTAATGGAATATCTGTTGACCCAACAAAGATTGAAGCTATTATTCAAAGTCGAAGAGCAAACTAAATCGATGGCCGAAGTACGTAGCTTTCTCGAACATTTGGTTATTATCGGAGATTCGTAGAAGGTTTTCTCGAATCATTTACTCCCTTAACTTCGGTGACTCGAAAAGATACAAAATTCGGTTGGAGTGAGGAATGCGAGAAGAGTTTTCAAGAACTCGAGAGGAGACTTATTTATTTTGTTACGACAATACCATCGGCTCGGAGGATTTTTCATCTACTGGTGATGCTTGAGCAAAAAGGTTAGGATGTGTTCTCATGCAACATGGGAAAGTCATAGCTATGCCTCTTGACAACTCAAAGAATATGAGAGGAATTATCCTACTCATGATCTAGAGTTGGCATCTGTTGTCTTCGCACTTAAAATCTGGAGGCATTACTTGTATGGTGAGAAGGTAGAGATCTTTACGGATCATAAAAGCCTCAAATATTTCTTCAGTCAAAAGGAAATCAACATGCGACAACAACGTTGGCTTGAACTATTGAAAGATTATGATCATACCATTCAATACCATCTCGAAAAGCAACGTGGTTCTTCTTGCGCATTGAGTAGAAGATCATATGCGGAGTACGAAAGTGCGATATTGTCAACGTATGAAGGCCCATTTTGTATGACTTGCAAAGGATGGAGATAGAGATAAAGACTCGGGGACCCACGTGATGATGGCGAATATCTGAGTAGAACCGATTTTAATCGATAAAGTTAAAAGCTTCTTTCAAGCTACACTGGACTGGAGGTGATCGTATGAGGAAGAAAGTACAAGAAGGTGTTATAGGAAGCAAGAATCGATGAAGAAGGAATACTTGAGTCAACTCCGGACTTTGTGTTCTGGCGACCACGATTTAAAGTATAAAATCATGATGGAGTAGCATAACACACCGTTTGCAATCCATCTGGGAGTACCAAAATGTATCGTGATCTTGACATACATTTTGGTGGAGTAATATGAAGAGAGAGATAACGTTGTTTATCTCAAAGTTTCTAACTTGTCAACGGCGAGTCAACGCGGAACATCAAGTACCAAAAGATCCATTGCAACCACTTGAAATTTCGGAATGGAAGTAGGAGCACATTACCGTGGATTTCAATTCTTTGGTCTTCCCGAGGTTTCTCGAGGCATAGATGCTGATTTGGGTCATTGTTGATAGATTAACCAAGTCCGCTCATTTCTTATCAATACGAGAAACTTATACACTTGAGCGTCTTGCTCAGTATATATATATATATATATATATATATATATATATATATATATATATATATATATATATATTATATTCTAAATTTGAAAAATTAGGCGATCTGAAGAATTTGGCCCGTGAGTTATAAAATTGTTGCGTCGTGATATTTTCTAAGCAAAGACCTTCTTCTATTCTCCCTATAAATATGATGCTTAGTTAGAATTGAAAACACATGAAATTAGGAGAACTTCTCTTCTATAATCTTGGCGTATTTCTTTAGAGTTTTAAGAAGCTTTGAGGCGTAGTGCAAGTTTTCTTGAGAATATCATCGCCTACCGATTGGAATACTCTTCTTTACTACGGTAAGGGGTATTATTTCTTTTGTATTCATGAAGAGAACCTCGGTTATTCCATTCTTTATTATTACATTAATAATATATTCATGCATGCGTTTTTCTTGGGACTGAATTAAAATCTTTATTATTACATTGGAATATCGTATACATGCATTTTATCTGGGACTGGTTTCATCTTTATTATTACATTAGAACATCACAGCCGGTAATTTAATTTCGCTTCGACCTAGTTTCGATTGTTTATTATTACATTGGAATAACACATACATCAGCAATCTGCGTGCATGGTAATTTTTTTGTTATTCCATTCTTTATTATACTTAGTTGGTTAAAGTTTTGACTTCTATACTCCATGAAATTAGTGGAATATCCTTGATATTTGCGTTTCATCCGGTATCTTTTCATGAAAATATTAAATACGAGCATTCTTGAATTTTTTACTCTCTGAAAAGAAAAGTATCATGTTGACAATTTGGACTTATTAGTTCTGAATAAATTAATTCTTGAACTTGTTTTATTGAATTCTTATATCATTGTCATCATCCTCATGTTTATATTTTTTAGAAAGTCATCTGTGCATGGCTTTTGTAGTGCATGGATGGACATGGTATGAATATGACGAGGGATTATTGATCGGTGTCGTCATAATCATGTAGTAATGTTACAAATGATGTGATAAAAGTCCTCGTTGGCCGTAGTGCATTGATGGGCCGAGTTGTTGGCATGATCACGATCATCATTGATGAATACACGAATATTCTTGACCCGTAGTGCATCGATAATTTGTGGTTGTGATACTAATGAATATCATTGGTCGTAGTGCAGGGATGATGTGGATTATTTATTAAGCTGAGTCCCAGCGATATAAGTGATGAAAAACCTTTTAAATCATAAAAGATAGTAGATTTTATTCTCTACTTGACTCTTTTAATAGATTGCTTATTCCGCTACAGTTAAACTTGATGTCGATTGTATTTTATCAGTTTAACATTGTATTTCTTGATTATCTTACAATCCTACCAATACCAAGGTTGAACTTAACAATAAAATGCTTATATTATTTTAAACAAACATATTTACACAGGCATATTACTTTTCTTCTGCTATAGTTTTTTTATTTATTATTATTTTAAAATATTTGCATTTCGCAACGTCTGACCTGATTAAAACATAATAAAATATATATAGAAAGATATTGGTAGCATTCTTTTCATCTAGAGTTCTTCTAGGTGGATCGATCAAAATGCAAATAAGTAAAATTTAAATTTATTTATGTTCAATTTTTTTGTGCATAAAGAATTTTTGTTTCATTCAGATGTAAATTCAGTAAAATTTAAATATATTCATGTACAATTTTCTTGTGCACATAAAATTTTTATTTCATTCAGATGTAAATCCTTCCGTTCCGTTAACGATACCAATAAACTTGAATGTTCCGTACAAAACAAATCATTAAAAAACAAAAAAAAAAACGCAACAAAAATTGGTGGGAATTTTGATGTTGTCCTATTTATAATACAAAACGAATCATGAAATGAACGTGACAAAAGAATAGGACGGTTTTCCACATATATGCATATACCAATTGAATTGAGAAATGTAATGGAGTCCAGGACAAGACGAAATTGGCCCCTTAATTCAGATGTTATCCTTACATAAACCGAATCCAAACGTATATGAGCTTATGATCGGTGAAAAATCCAATACGAGGGCCCGGCTACCCCCATCATAAATTTAATTTTGGAAGGAAGTTATTAATATCAATATATCATACCCTAAATAAATTTTAATTCTAATTTTATAAAGGTATGGTAGGATAGGAAAGAGAGTGATAGTGATTAATATAAAATTAATTTTAATTAATTAATTAATATAGTATCAATATATAAATAAAATAATATATTAATTAATTTCAACATAACCGAATACCATAGCAAGTCTCAGATTGCAGGTGGGGCCGTTGATGTAAATTGGAATGTTGTTGATTTGCAATCCAATTCACACCAAACTCACTCGCTCGCTCGCGTGTGTACGTGATGATATGGATTGGGGGACTACAGAGAGAATCCCGCATGCATTAGGTTTTTAAAACCGGACCGATCATCGAACCAAAAAAGTTACCAAGTGGATGGGTCATTGGTCCCATTGGTAATTGACAATTATCGACTCAAATGACGTCGTTAATATGTAATAAATAATAAATAATTAATTATATTAATTATTATTATATATTGTATATAATATTTAGTAAATATGTAAAATTAATCAATTTATTTACAAAAAAAAACTAAATATCTCTAAGATACATTCAAATTCCGAAATTCAATCACAAATTCAAGTGTTTGATTAAATGAATGCAAAAATATGTAAAATACCAAACAAAGTCTCAATTAAATTACTAAAATAAAATAAAATCCGTAATAATTTTTTTTTTAATCTTTAAGGAGAGAACCGGTCAAACCCGTGAACCGGTCATTGGTTCACTGGGTCAATCGGTTCAACCGCCGGTTCACCGGTTCTGAACGATTTTTGAGCAAAAGTGATTTAGTGGTCCAAATTGGACCGTTGAGTGAACCGAGTCCGATTTTTTCCGGTTCAACCGGTGATCCGATCCGGGTTTGAAAACAGGTGGAGTAGATGTGAAAACAGATCCAACGGTCCAAAAGTGGGCGCTGAAATCGAGTGGCACGCGTAGTAGGAAAACTAGACTCTCAAGTCTACCGCCTCCGGGCCTCCATAACTCATAGTCGTCATACAAAGCACACCGTTCAACCTCTACCTATTCTACTACTCCTAATTAGTAGTAATAGTTATTCCATTCCCCTATAGTTATTAATTATTATTATTATTACTCCCTCTATCTCAAGATAAAAATCTTTAATAATACCTCCGTCTTATAATAAGTGAAAATCATAAGTTAAATTTTAGATAGTCCCAAGTTACCTCGGTAGTATTATTTTAGATAGTCCCAAGTTAAATTTTTATTTACCTTAAATAATTTATTTTTTATAATAATTTGTCTATAATACACTTATTATTAATTGTTATATTTCTATTCTCTATGCATATTTATGGAGCATCACTAATACTAATGTATAACAAATTATATAATTAAATAAGAATTTAAATATGGACAATTTTAATATTTTATCCTCTTTCTTAATATGCGAAATCAACCGGGACTTTTATCATGGGACGGAGGAAGTATTATACAACTTGCTTCGTTCCTAAAAGATTGTCGTTTTAAAAGAAAAAATTTGTTTCAAAATATTTGTCGTTTATTACTTTCTAAGATAATAAATTATTTACTTTTCTATATTACCCATATCTTCTCTCATTGTCTCAAGAAATTCTCTCATTTGTATTAATAATTTTTAATTTCCCATAGAGGAGTAGTGATGAAATTTCAAATAAATTTTAATTGTTAAATGATAGTATTAAATGACTTTTTTAATTAATATATAAAAATCTTAAATGATAATCTTTTAAGAATAGAGTGAATATTAGTACTTACTACTACATTTCCTAGTACGTAGTATTTTATTATTAGTCTTTACTTTCAACCCACTTTCATCTGGCATGCATGCAAAATCTCTAACCACTTGTTTTCTTCTTAACCAAGGTTTAATATGAAATAACCTTAGTTACGTTCTTAATTAGTACTCCCTACTTATCATCCCAACATGTGAAGATCTTTCATTTTCTATTGAGCTTATTATATATGTTGGGACTTATTGTTACTCTCTTTCTTTCAAAAATACAAAATGTCGATCTCTTTTTTTGATACAAATATAATTTTCTTAATTTTAACAACACAATTTTTTATCATGCCATTATTTTTAAACTAAACACTTGTGAAATTTAGAATTTAGAACAAACTAAAAATTTAATATCTTTATAATTTATAAAATAACACAATTCTTTTTGCGAAACAAAAGGAATATATATGTCTAAATAATATATATATATATATATATATATATATATATTAAAAAATTATGCAAAAGACCCCTTCCATAGTCTCATTTTTATTATGTATTATTAATTATAAAATGATACAATATTTACAATTTTCTTATCAACCCATTAAGACATAAATCACTATTAAACTAGTAAATAAAATCATTCTTCAAAGATAAATGAGGCACAAAAATACATTCTTAAAATGGAGGTGTTAGTGCACGTGTATTGGGGGGAGTAGCATTTTTGCGTGGAGTACTTTGGAATATATTACTCGCTCCGTCGAATAGTTATAAACTGATTTTCTATTTTGAGATGTCTTAATATATTGACTACTTACTATTTATAAAATTTAGTTGGTTCATTATTTTACTTTAATGCCCTTATAATAAATATTCAACTATTACTCTTTTTTTAAAGAAACAACCTTCAATGTCATTATTTTTATCACTACATTTAATGTTGTTGTATTCTCAATAAAAAAATTCAACTTTTTAAGCTTTATTAGTTTAACATATTTTGTGTATAAAAGGCAATTGGACCAACAATCAATGAAGTTGATATGTATAAGCTGATTTTTTTTGGAACATAGTTTAAGAAAATCAGTTTAAGTGACAATTTTTAACATAAATTTTCCACATATACCCCTTAATATGAAATTTATGAATAAATTAATTACTCCTTACTTATCACATTGTAACTCTTAATTTCATTGATTGTTGGTACAATTGTCTTTTATACACAAAATATGTTAAACTAGTAAAGCCTAAAAAGTTGAATTCTTTTATTGAGAATACAACAATATTAAATGTGATGATAAAAATAATGACATTGAAGGTTGTTTCTTTAAAAAAAGAGTAATAGTTGAATATTTATTATAAGGGTATAAAAGTAAAACAATGAACCAACTAAATTTTATAAATAATAAGTAGTCTATATATTAGTACATCTCAAAATAAAAAATCAACTTATAATTAAGAGACGGAAAGAGTATAGAATTATATATAAATAAGTTGTCAATCCGTGACAATCGGTTGTTACACTGCCTATTGTTGGGTCAAAGTAGGTCAAAGAAGTGAAACGTTCGTCAAATAAGTAAATGAATATACGTTGGTCAAAGAGGGGCATATATAGAAGTAATTGGGATTGTCGCCTAAAGTGTTTGTGTTGCCGCTACAACTTGGTAGCACACATGTAAATTTTTTTTAATCTATGTACTCTATTTTATTGATCAAGAGTGTATATTATATTCTATCCGTTTTTTAATATAGGTCGTTTTAGAGTTATGCATAAATATTAAGATAATGATTATATACCATTAACTATAATATTAATTGTCTATATTGCCCTTGTATTAGAAAAAAAGTTTGTTATTTATTGGACAAAACATAGTGAGAGAATCAAAGTTACATTTAATATTTGGGGTAATATTGAAAACTAAACAATTAATGCTTACTTAAAATTCTCAAACGACTTATATTAAGGAACAAAAATATTTCTCTAAAACAACTTATATTAAAGAACGGAAGAAGTAATAAAAATTCTATGTGGACAAGAAAATTAGATATAAATGTATTTAAATTTTATTAATTTGTATTTTGATCTCAATAATAAATAAAATTTAAATAAATAAAATTTAAATATATTCATATTTAATTTTCTCCGGATAGAAGAGTTAATATCATAATTGTTGGAATAATAATTCTGACAACTTCTTGTTAGTGATCGACACTATATATATATATATATATATATATATATATATATATGTGTGTGTGTGTGTGTGTGTGTGTGTGTGTGTGTGTGTGTGTGTGTGGATATATAGAGATAATAATGTGGGAGGAGAAAGTGGCGCCAAATCAATCCAAAACTTTTCATTTTGTTTAAAGCCATGAGCCATCGGACCCTTGGGAAGTTAAATATCACCTACATTTGTTAGTGCAACTTCTTTTCAAACATTAGTCGTGGAATATGTTAAAATCTGAGTCTATGTTGTAAGAATAGTAGTAGTAGTACAAATACGGAAGATTATAGTACGTACAAATAGAAGAATATTATATTATTCTCTTGGTTCTAAAATGTTATTTTCTTGGTTCCATAATAATTGTTTTTTAGAAGAAAAAAATTATTTTAATTTATTTATCTTTTACAACTTTTTAAGAGAATAAATTATTTATTTTTCTATATTACTCTTACTTTTTCT
Source organism: Panax ginseng (assembly GCA_020205605.1). Classification (NCBI taxonomy): domain Eukaryota; kingdom Viridiplantae; phylum Streptophyta; class Magnoliopsida; order Apiales; family Araliaceae; genus Panax; species Panax ginseng. The sequence goes on along the minus strand of CM035137.1, from coordinate 1,120,543 downwards.
CATTCTTCCAATAAATTTTCTGACTTGTATTAATAGTTTCTAATTTTTCATAAAGAGGTAGTGATGAAATTTCATACAAATTTTAATTATTAAATAATAATAATAAATGAATTTCTTAATTCATGTGCATGAAACTAAAAAGATCGTTATTATAGAACTGAGAGAGTAGAATATATATATATATATATAGTCTGACTCTCTCCAGCAAACTGGAGGGAGCGAACTAAGAGCGAACTGATTATAGTGACAATTTTTTTCATCATTATAGCATAAAAAATCGACTTTCTATACTATAGCGACGAAAAAAACCGTCGCTATAGTCGATTCATTTTTCGTTCGTTTCTTTACGATTCATTGTAGAAATGAATCATATATATATATATATATATATATATATATATATATATATAAAAAAAATACGGACCCCAATTTTATTTTTTTTGGTTTTTTTTTGAAACAACTAAAAAAAATAAAAAATTTATGAAACTGAAATTTTTACATAATACAGTGTTTTTAGTGTGATTTGTCTATACCAAAAAAATATATGTACAGTCTGCACAGACATGTTTTGTTATATGTATCCAAATCACACCCAAAACACTGTATTATGTAAAAATTTCAGTTCCATAAATTTTTATTTTTTTTTAGTTGTTTCAAAAAAAAAATCAAAAAAAAAAAGGTTAGTATTTTATAAAGTCCGGGATCCCGGACTGGATCCGGACTCTCTCCCTCTATCCCTCTCTCTCTCTCTCTATATATATATATATTAAAATAGAGTGGTCCTACTTGCTTTCTTTTTATTTATAAAAATGTCACTCGTGGCCCATTTATTTTTTAAAAGAATCTCTAAAAAATGACGTAGTTTTAATTAATAAATGAGAGTTATTTAAGAGAGAATGTTATTTAAGAGAAGTGTTTTAGATCCATTCTCATATATATATATATATATATATATATATATATATATATATATATATATATATACTGATTAGGATCAAGTCATACCCTATCTTACTCACCCGTGGTCACCCCCTTGATTTTGACGGACTGACGATTCGATCATCCATACAACCGTCGTCTATACTTTTAGCGACGCTGTGACGCCCCCAAAATAGGTATACAACACCCATTCTGAGTCGCCAAATACATGGTACATAAAGCAAACTACAACTTCAATAATATAAATATCGTGTGAAATATGACAATACATACTGTGAGTTTAAATACAAATATTATCTTCTAGACAATATCCACACACAAATAAGTCCTGATTACAATTATTCAAACACTATTTTATAGAAATAGTGAGGACTGCTAAAACATCTTCCTAAAACCATCACTCCATACCCCGACTCGATCCTGCTATGTTCTCACCTCCTGAGAAGAAAAATGGAACAAAAAGGAAAGGGTGAGCTCAACTAGCCCAGTAAAGAATGTTATGACTAAGATAATATACAACAAATTATCGTTAGTCTTCAACAGGAAAAAATCTGATAAAATATAATAGACAACAATTTTTAGATCAACAAATGCAGCGGAAACAACAATCCATTAGAAGAGTCACGTAGAGAATGAATTCTACTGTCTTCTGAGATTTAAAAGTCTATCATCAATATTTCATCCCTGTAACAATAATCAATATACATCTTTAATCATCTTTGCACTTCTGGGCCAAAGATATTCATTTGTATCACCCGGTTGGTCATGTTCATCTCAACACTGTTCATCTTTGCACTACGGCCAAAGAGATTTATCGATTTAATCATTCATCTTTCTGCACTACGGCCAAAGATATTCATCAAGTATCACCATAAAGGACTGAGGATGATGAAAAACATTTTTAAGAACGAATCCAGTGAGATAGAAGGACAAATATTAGGGATTCATTTAACAATTTATTCAAGATCGATAATACTTCATAATAAACGATTTTGAAGTAGAATTCAAAAATAATGATCAAAATATGGATACAATTAAAGATAGTAGCCAAAATAGACATCTTGGACAATTTTTTTTTTTTCGGTGAATAAGGTCAGATATCGTGAATAGTCTTAGTATAACGTGAATAGTAACCCCGACACAACAAGTTCCAAATTTGATAAAAAAATTCAACCAATATTTTGGCATAATGATATTGAAGAAAATAATATCATTTGCAAAAGAAATAACATCACTTACCTCAAAATAATCGTACTTACGATTTGAATTTGGTATAGTCTTGTGAAACTCGCACCGTATAAAGAACACTCAAAGTATACTCACAAGAATATTTCGATAATATAGAGAGAGAAAGAGAGAAAACTTGTTTCTGGTGTGATTTTCAATTCTAACTTAGCCATCTATTTATAGGAAAATGCTAGAACGCCAAAGGAGACTAAAATAATAAAATATATTATTTTCTTATTCTTTTTCAATTCTTACGTCTCCACCAACCAAGCAAGCCAACTTTGAACAAAAACTCCAGCAGAAGCGAACTAAAACAACGAACAAAAGACGAACTTTTAAAAAAAAAGTACACGCGGGTCAAAGTGGGATGGCAAAATTGTAAGACCCTAACTTTTATGAATAAAATAAAATTTCTTCTATTTATTATTTTGAAATAGTAAAGGGTTGATTCGATTAATGTGATTAGTTATGGGTAAAATGCGTAAATATTTTAAATAAGCAAGTGGTTATAAAATATTTATTGTTGTCAGGGAATATTCGTACGACGACGCAGCCATTTGTGGGACCCATAACGGAAAATTATTGGATGAAGAAAATGACAAGTATGAGTTTTTTTATAAATAACAGCGTAGTTGTTACCGTTAAAACTTGGAATATCCGTTGGTTAAAATACAGTAATATGCGGTGTTGCACAATAGCACACAGATTGCACAATAATTCTAATTATTGATTCTTACGTAAGAAGTCGCTACTCAATAATTGTTACAATAATTACTGTTCAATATTTTATTTTATTGATTCAATAATTGCTACGTTGATATTTTATATTGTTGATTCAATAATTTTCACTGCATAGTATTTTCTATTATCAGATTAATCATTCATATTATTTGAATAATATTATTAGATAACATTATTGGCAATGTCTAAGAAAGTTCTGTCTAGAAAGGGGTTTGGTCACCTAATTGCGCGCTAGTAAGGAGAAATCCTTATCGAAAATCCTCCTCTTTCCTGGGAACGACCTAGTTGTCATTATTGTGATTCTTTAATATTATTTATGAATAGTTAATTATTGATAAAAATTATAAGAAAATATTTATTTTATATGGATATAAATGAAGGAATTAATGCTGATGTGTTTTATCTGTATTTTGTCGGAATAGAGGTGTTGAAAATCATCTGTATGTGAATTTTAGTCATTTTCCGTTTAGAATTTGGAAAAATTTTCTTTTACAAAGTTGTAGAGAATTAAATTTCCTATAGAATGGACATAAGATTTGTATTTTTCTGATAAAATGGCTATTTATTATAAATTATTGAAGTTTCGAAATAATTAATTTTTAGAGTTTTAAATATTTTTTAAAAGAAAAACGTTTTTAATGTGGATGGGACCCACTTATGTGTGCTGATGAGAATGATGTGGTGTGCGTAGAATTTTTTTTTGAAAATATTATTATTTTATTAAATTTTCTACTTTGACGTTCTAAGTATTTTTCTATAAATAGGGTGCTTAGGTTAGAATTGAAAATCACACCAGACTCAGAATTTTTCTCCCTCTATAATATCGAGCGTATTTTTATGAGTATTTAGATATCTTGAGTGTTGCTATACAGTGCAAGTTTCTTTCAGCCTTATATTCGATATTTTAGCCATAAGTACTATTCTTTTGGGGTAAAGTTCAGATCACCACCTGGGGTTTTACGCTTTTTCACTTAACCACCTGTAGTCAGTAAAGCTACATTTAAACTCCCGACTTTTTGAGTTAAAGTGAATAAATACTTTCTGTCTTAATTCCGTTACTTGAGTTGGCTAAAGTCTTAATTACCCTCACTTAAAAACACCCATTTCTTATATAATTGATTGACACTCTTTACATACTTTGTACTCTCAAGTATCGATCCATTCCTATGTAAAAACTGATCATCCCCACATAATAGAAATATTAGTTGCATTATTAGATCTCAACTTATAGAGAAAGAGTTCTTTAAGTTTGGCTAGTTAATCATAGTTAACTGAAATAGTAAAAGTAAAAGCTTTAGAACTACCCTGATCAACAAAGAAAAGTATACTGCAGAGAGCTTTCTTAACCAATGAACTCCAAGGTGCATGTATCCTCCAGCTTTTGCATTCACAGATTTCTCACCTTAAGTAATACATCTCTGTTTGTATTCATTTTTCACGCCAACCATAACTTTGGCTTGGGAGTAAAACTTTTCTCAACTCGATACCGGCGAAAGCATAAACAACCAGCTGCAAAATCATTTATAAAAACAACCAAAAATGGCTCGACACCAAACAGCAATAGAAAATCACAACAAATATAAAGCAGGTAGGAACCAAAGCTAATCCCACAGTTAAGGAGTTTAACCTTCGTACGAAGCCCTTTATGAAAACACATCTACTTGTTCATCTCTTTCTCTCTCTCTGTTTTTCTAACAAACAAAAAACAAGAGCTCATATAAATTCCAAAAAGGCAAATGGGTATATCAAAATCATCCCCTTAACATCATCAATGTCTAAATTATAAAATCTTGTTCTTGAGCATCTCAAATTTATCACTCTCAAAGTGAACCAAAAACAGAGTAAACACCTTAATCAACTCAAATGCAGCGAAACAATAATTCCCGTTCTAGTGTGAATTTAAAAGGAGAAAAACAAATAGACCAAAATAATTCTGAAAAACCCAAGAGCAATCACACAAATACACAATTTCAGCCGATCCACAATGGAGTGAACTAGCCCCCCTTTCATGACTAGATGGAGGTGTTCGCCATGCCGATCAAAATGACAAAACCTCAAGCTTCTTCATTTGGCAACAGTGAGGGATCCGTGAACCAAAGCGTCGATGGATCAGACTCATTAGGCTCCGACGGTGAACAAAATCCTAACCTTATTCATGAGATCCGAGCTTTGATAAATCAACTCTGTCGAGCCCAACTCCACCACGCCGTTATTCGCTCATGTATGAGCTTAGTAAGCGTTCGACTCTTGTGACCCGTAAGCGAAACGAATTGAAAACGCGCTTGGGAGGAGGCCGTAGCGTCGTTAACGAAGATGGCGGGTTATGAAACGGAGGAAAACCACTCGGTGGGCTTTGCTTAGAAGAACTTTTCTCAGTGGGCTTCTTTCTACGGAGGTGGGTTTCCTTTTCAATTGCTTCTCAAGCCAAGAGGAGGAAGAAGAAGGGGTATTTCGGACATTTACCAAATTTTTTTGACCGATACAGTCCCTTTTCACGCGCTTTTGGTGTCTGACATACACGGACGGTTAAATTGGATGGAAAAAGTGACGTTTTCACTTCAACTCAAAAAGTCAGGAGTTTAAATGTAGTTTTACTAACTACAGGTGGTTAAGTGAGAAAGACCCCAAACCCCAAGTGGTGATCTGAACTTTACTCTTTTTTTGAGGTAAGGGATGTTATTTTTTTCATAAATGATATTTTTTTTTTAATATCATTATACCGGAATATGAAGGGGAGAGTGATGAAGGTATGAAAATTTTTATTTATAATCCGTAAGTAGCTGACCATCTCAAACCTAGTGTTGGAAAAGAATTCCAAACATTTGATGAAGTTAAGGATTTCTATAATGTATATGCTAAAGATGTGAGATTTAGTATTCAAAGTTGGGCTACTAAGAAATTCGAAGGAAGTGATGAAGTCAAAAATCAAAAGTATGTCTTTTTTAAACAAGGTAAGAGAATAACAATTGCGAATGTTTAAACTAAAAGGCATTGGGGATCGATAAAAGAGAGTTGTAAAGCAAAGGTAGTTGTTTTAAAAATAAATTATGAGACTTATGAAGTCACCCAATTTATTGAGGGCCATAGTCACCCCTTGACAACTCCATTAAAAAAACATCTATTAAGATCTCACTGAAGTGTTTCGAGTGCGCAAAAATGTTTGACTCAATAACTTTTTATGATAAATATACCCTCACATCAATAATTCAATTTCTTTAGGGTACGACGTAATGAGTTGAAGGGGCATGACAGGGAAATCTTCAGTGAAATACATGGTACAGAATTTGTGATGCCCCCAAAATAGGTATACAACACCTATTCTGAGTTGCCAAATACATGGTACAGAATACAAATACAACTTAATTATACAACAGTTGTATAAAATACGACAAAACATAATCTAAGATTTTTAATAAAAATATTGTCATCTAGACAATATCCACACTCAATGGAGTCCTCATTATATTTATTGTCACACTATTTAACAGAATAGTGAGGACTACTAATGCTATCATCTGGACCGTTACTCCGTTCCCCGACTAGTCCCGGCTACGTTTCTCATTTCCTGAAGAGAATAGTGAAAGAAAGGGTGAGCTCAACTAGCCCAGTAAGAAATATTATGAATAAGATAATGTAGAATAAATTATCGTTAGCCTTCAACAGTGTTAAACTGATACAATATAACAAACATCAAGTTTAACTACAGCGAAACAAGCAATCCATTAAAAGAGTCAAGTAGAGAATAAAATCTACTATCTTTTATGATTTAAAAGGTTTTTTATCACTTCTATCGTTGAAACTCAGCTTAATAAATAATCTACATCATCCCTGCACTACGACCAAGGATATTTATTAGTATCACAACCACAAATTGTCCATGCTGTAAGACCCCAATTTATTATAAATAAAATCAAATTTCTTCTATTTATTATTTTAAAATAGTAAGGGTTGATTTGATTAATGTGGTTAGTTATGGGTAAAATGCACAAATATTTCAAATATGTAAGTGGTTATAAAATATTTATTTTTATCGGAGAATATTAGTTTGGTCGTGGAATATTCTTACTGTCGGGGAATATTCGTACGACGGCGTAGCCTTGTGTGGGCCCCATAATGGAAAGCGATTGGATGAAGAAAACGACAAGTATAAGTTGTTTATAAATAACGGCGTAGTTGTTACCGTTAATACTGTTGGAATACCCGGTGTTTAAAATACAGTAGCACACGATATTGCACCAATTAATGATTCTTACGTAGTAAGGCATTACTCAATAATTATTACGATGAGTTCTTTGCTCAATATTTTATTTTATTGATTCAATAATTGCTACATTGATATTTTATATTATTGTTGTTTCAATAATTGTCACTACGATATTTTCATTATCGGATCAATAATTCATATTATTTGAATAATATTATTAGATAACATTATTGGCAATGTCTAGAAAGTTTCGCTCAGGAGAGGTTTGGTCACCTAATTGCGCTTGTTAGTAAGGAGAAATCCTTATTGGAAAGTCCCTCTTTCCCAGAACCGCCCAGTTGTCGAGATTGTGATTACGTAATATTATTTGTGAATAATTAATTATTGATTTATATGATAAGGAAAATATTTATTTTATGTGGATATAGATGGAGAAAATTTTAATGTGACAATTGTTGAAATATTGTTATTTTATCTTTTCTGATAAATAATTCATTTAAATATATTATTATATTTTAATAATATAATAATGGTGATATTTTTACAATGAATGTGGGATATATGAGTATATGAGGAGGAAGAGTATTTTTGTTACAAAAATTGTTTAAAACATGTTAAACATGTGTGTGGGCCCATTTCTGGTTGAAATTTGATTATAACAGTAAAATCGCCTGGTTTATGGATTTCGGTCAATTTCTGTTTGGAATTTGGAAAAATTTTCTTCTGCAAAGTTGTAGAGAATGAAATTTCCTATGGAAAGGATATGAGGTTTGAATTTTTCTGATAAAAGGGCTATTTATTATGAAATATTGAAGTTCTGAAGTTCCAGAATAATTGATTTTTGGAGTTTAAAATATTTATTTTAAGAAAAACGTTTTTTACATTTTGTGGGCCTCATTAAACATGTGTTAAGTTGCTGAATTCAGATTCTTAGTGTGCGTAAGAAATTTGTTTAATTATATTATTATTTTATTAAATTTTCTGCTTTGGTGTTCTAAGCATTTTCCTATAAATAGGGTGCTTAGGTTAGAATTGAAAATCATACCAGAAACTAAAGTTTTCTCTCTCTTTCTCTCTCTCTATTATTGAGCGTATTCTTGTGAGTATTTTGATACTTTGAGTGTTGCTATACGGATCAAGTTCCCTTCAGCACTATTTCTAGTATTCCAGTCAGAAATACTGTCTTTTTGGAGGTAAGGGATATTATTTTAAAAAATGATATTATTTCTTCCAATATCATTATGCCGGAATATTGATAGTATTTTTCTTGTGAGATTCTTGTCTTTTAGTGTGGGAGTTCTTATTCACGTATACCAAGCCTTTATTCACGATATTTACAATTATTCATGAATACGACACTATTCACAGAAAAATTAAATTTTCATTTTTTGTCCAAAATATCTATTATGGATACTAGCTTTGATTGTATCCATGTTTTGATCATTCTTGAATTTTGCTCCACTATGATTATTTATGAGGTATTTTTGGACATGGATAAACTGAAATACGAATCCTTAATATTTATTCTTTTGTTTCACTGGATTCGTTTTCTTTAAAATATTTTTCATCATCTTCAATCCTAAATGATGATATTATTGAATATCTTTGGCCTGTAGTGCAAAGATTAATGATGTTATGATGAATATCTTTGGCTGTAATGCAAAGATGTACAGGTGTTGAGATGAACATGACCAACTGATGAATATCTTTGGCCTGTAGTGCAAAGATGAATATTTGATTCCAGTTGTATATTGATTGATGTTACAGGAATAAAATATTGATGATGGACTTTTAAATTCATAGATAAAAGTAGATTTTATTCTCTACGTAACTCTTCTATGAATTATTATTTTCGCTGCGAATATTGATCTGAAACTTGTTGTTTATTGTATTTTGTCATATTTTTCCCTGTCGAAGACTAACGATAATTTGTTCTATATTATCTTAGTCATAATATTCTTTATTGGGCTAGTTGAGCTCACCCTTTTCCTTTTTTCCATTTTTTTTCTTCTCAGAGGCGAGAATGTAGCGAGTTCTAGTCGGGTGTGGAATGATGGTTCAGAGAGTTGTTTTAGTAGTCCTCACCATTTTGTAAAATAATGTACCAATAATAGTAAAGAGGACTTATTTGGGTGTGAATATTGTCTAGATGGTAATATTTGTATTTAAACTCACAGTTTTTATGTTGTATTAATAAAGTTGTAGTTGTTTCTGTACCATGTTATTGACGACTCAAAATGGGTGATGTATACCTATTTTGGGGGCGTCGCGGTTAATATATCGAGCTTAGGATATGATCTCCTGGCGGAGATCGGGGAATAGAACTAGGAGGGGAGAGACGAGTAAATCATTCGCTAGTGTGTCCTACCTAAGCTTATTTAATTTGTTAGTTGGTCAATATATAGGGATATTATGTGATATGTTGATTTCCTTAATTAACCCTTGTTTTATAGCAGTATTTGAGAATGTCGACTGAGAATGTTAACAGTGGAGTAAATGAGACCGTGGAGACACCTTTACTCACTAACGAAGAGAACGTGCAACATGCTGACAATGTTCCTCCTGTGAACAACACCACTGAGAAGATGATGAATGACGGGATGTTTAGAAGCTTTTTGCAGTTCATGCAAAATCAGACGAGGGAGACTCGTGTATAAAATATAGGTAGAAATGATAACAACGCACGGTTTGTCACAGCCAAACAGTTCAAAGAGTTGAGACCACTAGAATTCTGGGGAAAACCGGATCCGATTAAGGCAGAAACATGGGTCAAATAAATCATCGAGATATTCGATGTCTTGGGATGCACGGAGGAATAGAAGGTTCCATTCGCCACCTTTATGTTCTGTAATGAGGCAGATTACTGGTGGGAATCTGTGAAGCGTACCCATCCAGCCACACTCAGCATGTCTTGGGAGACGTTTCAGAAACTTTTCAATGACAAGTACTTTCCTGAAAGTATTCGTCATATGAAGGAAGTGGAGTTCAATAGACTGGAACAAAATAACATGATGGTGTCCCAGTACGAGGAAAAGTTTGCAGAGTTATCCAGGTTTGCACCTCATTTGGTGGAGAATGAGGAACGTATGACGCGGATGTTTCTTAGAGGTTTGAAACCCCAAGATACGTCAAGATCTCATTTCTCATAAATTTTCTCTATCAGGATGTTGTCAATGGGGCTCAATTATTAGAAAGCGAGATAACGAGTACGTTCAACCGAGGGACCACAACCAGGATCATCTGGGGTGACAACAATCATCGTAACAACGATAACCAAAGAGAGAAAGAAAAATACGGACAAAAGCGCAACCACTCTAAAGTGGTAATCATGGCCATGAGAATAGAAGAAAAGCGAGCCTGGGAGGAGATTTTAAAAGAGGAGATTCAACAACGACCGTATGAAGACGCAAGACCAAAGAACAACCTGGTTCTAAGGAGGAGAATCGACCACCCATTATATGCTATAAATGCTAAAAAGAGGACATATCGGTCAAAGCGCCACAACAGTTCAAGGTATGTTATAATTGTAGAAAGAAAGGACATATCGCTCGAGATTATACAAGAATGCGAAACCAAGTCCAATGGGATGGTGACTCAAAAGGTTGTCCCAGAAAAGTCAAAGTCAACAGTTCCTGGAAGAGCGTTTTTCGGATGGTGGTCAAAATGCGAGGAACCCAAACGAGGTGATCACGGGTAAGTTTAATCATAAATTCTTGCGAAGTTTATACCTTACTTGACACCGGTCTTTACCCATTCATTTATCTCTCCTCCTTGTGCTCAACGTTTAAACTTAACTCCGGAGAAATTAGACTTTGATTTATCTATGGAGACTCGTTAGAGAAACTTTCATCACATCCATCTGTTTATAAATCTTGTTTGATCCAAGTTGGCACCATCACATTACCTGTTGATCTTATCTCTTTAAAGATACTTACTTTTGATGTGATTTTAGGGATTGATTGGTTAACTACTCATCATGCCAAAATTGATTATTTTTGTAAGGTTGTTAGTTTTCATATTTCTAACCAATCATTTATTTAATTCAAACAACTAAACCATTAAAATCAATCACTATCATATCTAGTCATAAAGTTATTCGTTTATTGAAAAACGGATTGTGACGCCCCCAAAATAGGTATACATCACCCATTCTGAGTTGTCAATACATGGTACGTAAATAACTACAACTTTATTATTACAACAAGAAAGCTGTGAGTTTGAATACAAATATTATCTTCAGACAATATCTATACTCAAATAAATCCTCATCACATTTATTGGTACATTATTTTACAAAATGGTGAGAAATACTAAACAACTCTCTAGAACCTTCATTCCATACCCAGACTGCACTCGCTTATATTCTCGCCTCACGAGAAGAAAAATGGAACAAAAAGGAAAAGGGTGAGCTCAACTAGCCCAAGTAAAGAATATTATGACTAAGATAATATACAACAAATTATCGTTAGTCTTCAACAGGAAAAATCTAATAGAATACAATAGACAACAAGTTTTAAATCAATATTCGCAATGAAATAATAATTCATTGAAGAAGAGTTAAGTAGAGAATGCAAACTACTATCTTCTATGTATGAATTTAAAAGTTCATTGTCTATCTTTTATCCCGTAACATCAATCAATATATATCTCGGAATCAAATATTCATCTTTGCACTACTGAGCCAAAGATATTCATCGATGGGTCATGTTCATCTAAACACCTGTTCATCTTTGCACTACGGGCCAAAGATATTCATCAGAAATCATTCATCTTTGCACTACAGGCCAAAGATATTCAATAATATCATCATTTAAGACTGAGGATGATGAAAAATATTTTTAAAAAAACGAATCCAGTGAAACAAAATGACAAGGATTAAGGATTAAGGATTCGTACTTTGTTTTATCCATGTCCAACAATACGTCAAAAATAATCATAGTGGTGTAAAATTCAAGAATGATCAAAACATGGATACAATCAAAGCTAGTATCCACAATAAATATTTTAGAAGAAAAGAAAAATTTTCATTTTTTGATGAATAGTCTTAGTATTCGTGAATAGTATCAGATACGTGAATAAAGGCAGTATACGTGAATAGTAACTCCAAACACTAAAAGTTCCAAATTTGATAAAAACTTCATATCAATATTTCAAAGATAATGATATTGAAGAAATAATATCATTACGAAAAAAAAATAATATCCCTTACCTCGAAAGATCAAGATCTTACAATTTGAAACAGGATATAAAGCTATGACTTGAACTTGCAAATCAGATATAGCAATACTCAAAATATACTCAAAATACTCACAAGAATACGCTTCGATAATATAGAGTGAGAAAACTTGATTTACGGTGTGATTTTCAATTTTAACCTAAGCACCCTATTTATAGGAAAATGCTTAGAACACCAAAAGTAGAAAATTTAATATAATATTAATATATATATCAAAATTTCCTACGCACCTCTTGACCATCGATTTCAAAGCCACCAAGCACATGTTAATGATGTCCCCAAACATTCCAAAAATGTTTTCCTAATTTAAAATAATTTAAACTTCCAAAAATCAATTATTTTGGAGCTTCGAAACTTCAGTAATTCAGAATAAATAGCCCTTTTGTCAGAAAATTCAAATCTCGTGGGTTTTTATAGGAAATTCAATTATCTACAACTTTGAAGAAGAAAGTTTTTCCAAATTCTAAACAAAAATTGACCGAAATCCATAAACGGACGATTTTACAGGCTATAATCAAATTTCAGTTAAGAAATGGGGTCCACCGACATGTTTAACATGTTTTAAACATTTATTGCAACAAAAATACTCTTTCTCCTCGTATACTCAAATATCACACATTCATTGTAAAATATCACCATTATTATATTATTAAAATATAATAATATATTTAAATGAATTATTTTATCGTAAAAAGATAAAATTTTAATTTTCAACAATTGTCACATTAAAAATTTTCTCCATCTATATCCACATAAAATTAATATTTTCCTCATCATATAAATCAATAATTAATTATTCACGAATAATATTACGTAATCACAATATCGACAACCCTAAGTAGATTCACCAGAAAGAGGGGCTTTCAATAAGAATTTTCCTTAATGACGCCGCAATTAGGTGACCAAACCTCTCCTTAGACAGAACTTTCTAGACATTGCCAATAATGTTATCCAATAATATTTTTCAGATAATATGAATTAATTCTTCGATAATGAAAAATATTGTGTAGTGACAATTATTGAAACAACAATAATATAAAATATCAACACAACAATTATTGAATCAATAAAATAAAATACTAAAGCAGTAATTATCGTAACAATTATTGAGTAAGCCTTTCTTTACGTAAGAATCAATAATTGGTGCAATCAAGTATCATCTTGTGTTTTAACAACCGAGTATTTTAACAAAGATTAATGGTAGCAACTACTGTAGTTATTTTTAAACAACTTATTAACATGTCGCTTTTTTCCTCTAATCGCTTTTCGTTATGGGCCCACACATGGTTTGCACGGGTCGCATTTAATATTCCCAAGCGATCTGAATATTCCAAACAATAATGAATATTTTATAACCACTTGCTTATTTTGAAATATTTGCGTATTTTACCCATAACTATCCACATTAATCAAATCAACCCTTACTATTTCAAAATAATAAATAGAGAAAATTAAATTTCATTAATAATAAGTTGGGGTCTTCTGACCTCCCTCCTTATGAAATTTCGTCCTCGAAATTGACGACGTGACAGTGTTTGAAAAGGTGAGGATACCTCGCTTTCATTTCCGTTTCTAATTCCCGGTCATTTTCTCTATAGCATGGTTCCTCCACAAAACTTTAACTTGTGGTATGACCTTTTCATGCGTGGGGACATGCTCCTTCCTATCCAAAATCTTGACAGTACCTCTTCAGACGTTAAGTCTTCTCGCTATCTCGTCCGGTTCTAACTCTATAACATGGTTGGGTCTTTCACATATTTCTGAAATACGAGATATATGAAACACATTATGAACACGAGACATACTCTGAGGTAACGCTTGCAGTCTATAGGCTACATTTTCTACTCGGTCAAGAATTTGAAATGGACCAATAAATCGTGGATTGAGCTTTCCTCTTCCCAAATCTTGTAACTCCCTTCCGTGGAGCAACTTCGCAACAATATATGATCTCTATACTAAATTCCACGTCCTTTCGATGAAGATCCAGCATAACTCTTTTGTCGATCTTGTGCCGTTTTGTATACGTTGTCGAATAATTTGGATCTTTTCGGTAGTCATATGTACTTAACTCGGGTCCCAACAATGTTGCTTCACCCACCCTCATCCCAACATATTGGAAGCGACACTTTCGGTCTATATAATGCTTCAAATGGAGCCACACCTATACTTTTGCGATAATCTGTTGTTGTAAGAGAATTCCACCAATGGTAAATACTTATCCCAACCGCGCTTGAAGTACAGGACACGAGTCTTAATAGATCTTCAAGAGTTTGAATAGTCTCTCTCGATTGTCCGTCTGGTTTGAGGATGGTATGCGAATCAATAAATAAATCGTGCCCATAGCTTTTTGCAAGCTAACCCAAAATCTTAAAGTGAATCTTGGGTCACGATCCGAAACTATGGATATCTTGGCATGCCATGCAACCTCACAATCTCATTTACATATATATACTAAAGAAGACGTTCAAGGAATAAATCTCCGTGTCGGCAAGAAATGAGCGATTTGGTTAATCTATCAACAATAACCCAAATAACATTTATGCCTTGAGAAACGTAGTAGGAAGACCCGTAATGAAATCCATGGTAATGTGTTCCCACTTCCATTTCGGAATATCAAGTGGTTGCAACGGACCCTTAGGTACTAGATCTTTCCGCCTTTACACGTTGACAAGTTAAACACGTTGAGATAAACTTTGCAATCTCTCTCTTCATATTGTTATACCAAAATGTATGTCGAAGATCACGATACATTTTGGTACTTCGAGATGGATTGCAAATGGTGTATTGTGTGCCTCCATCATAATCTTGTACTTCAAATCGAGTCGTTAGGGACACAAAGTCCGGAGTGGACTCAAGTATTCTTCTTCATCAATTCTTGCTTAGGAATAGCACCTTCTTGTACTTTCTTCTTCATACGCATCGGCTCAAGATCGGTGGCTTGAAAGCAACCTTAACTTTTTCTATTAAAGTTGGCTCTGTCATTATACTTGACATCATCGCACTCATTCCTGCGTGATATGATCTTCTACTCAACGCCACGTCGCACTACCACGCTCGCTTTTTCGGGATGGTATTGAATAGTGTGGTCTTAGTCTTTCAATAGCTCGAGCCAACGTCATTTGCCAATATTGAGTTCTTTTGAGTGAAGAAATATTTAAGGCTTTTATGGTTTAAATATATCTCCACTTTCTCCCCATATAGATAGTGCCTCCGGATCTTTAAGCGCAGCAAAACGACATCACGCTAACTCTAGATCATGAGTAGGATAATTCCTCTCATATTCTTTTTAAGTTGTCGCGAGGCATAGGCTATGACTTTCCCACGTAGCATGAGAACACATCCTAACCCTTTGCTCAAGCATTGTTCAGATAACAAATCCATCCGCAGTACGGATGGTATTGTTAGAACAGTCTTAGAAATAAGTCTCCTCTGAAGCTCTTGGAAACTCTTTCTCGCATTCTTCGCTCCAAACGAATTTTGTATCCTTCCGAGTTATTTTGGTTAATGGAGTAGCGATTCGAGAAAACCCTTCCACGAATCTCCAATAATAACCAATTTAAGCCCAAAAACTACGTCTTGATCCACCGACTTCGGTTGCTCCAAACTTTGTATTGCTTCAATCTTCGTCGGATCAACAGATACTCCATGTTTTGACACCACGTGCCCAAGGAATGCTACTTCTTCAAGCCAGAACTCGCATTTCTTTAACTTGGCATATAACTTGTTTTCACGTAGCCTTTAGAGTACCAGCTTCAAATGGTGCTCATGATCTTCACGACTTTTGGAATATATGAGGATGTCATCAATAAAGACAACAACAAACTGATCCAAATATTCCTTGAATACTCGGTTCATCATATCCATGAAAGCCGCATGAGCATTAGTCAATCCGAAAGACATGACTAAGAATTCATAATGCCCGTCATCGAGTTTCGAATGCGATCTTTGGAATATCCTCGTTCTAATCTTCAGCTGATGATATCCAGAACGAAGATCGATCTTTGAAAAGAATTGTGTTCCTTGCAACTGGTCAAATAGGTCATCAATACGAGGTAGATGACCTATTCTTAACGGTGACATGGTTCAATTCTAGATAGTCAATACAAAGTCACATATTCCCGTCTTTCTTCTTTACAAATAAAACAGGAGCACCCTAAGGAGATGTACTAGGACGAATGAAACTGATGTCCAACAACTCCTGTAGTTGGACCTTTAACTCTTGAAGTTCAATAGGATCCATCCTGTAGTTGGAACTTTAACTCCTGAAACGAATGAAACCGAAGTACGTAGCTTTTTGTGCTTAGCTGGTTATTATCGGGGATTCGTCGAAGGATTTTCTCGAATCGCTACTCTGTTAACTCAGCTGACTCGGAAAGATACATTATTCGTATGGAGCGAGGAATGCGAGAAGAGTTTCCAAGAGTTCAAGAGGAGACTCATTTCGGCACCTGTTCTGACAATACCATTTGGTTCGGATGGATTTGTTATCTACAGCGATGCTTCAGGCAAAGGGTTAGAATGTGTTCTCATTCAATATGGGAAAGTCATAGCCTATGCCTCACGACAACTTAAAGAATATGAGAGGAATTATCCTACTCATGATCTAGAGTTGGCAGCAGTCATTTTCGCGCTAAAGATCTGGAGGCACTATCTATATGGAGAGAAAATGGAGATATATTCAGACCATAAAAGTCTCAAATATTTCTTCACCCAAAAGGAACTCAACATGCGACAACGACGTTGGCTCGAGCTGTTAAAAGATTATGAGCACACCATTCAATACCATCATGGAAAAGCAAACGTGGTAGCTGACGCGTTGAGTAGAAGATCATATGCATGAACGAGTGCGATGATGTCAAGTATACGCATAGAACCAACTTTAATCGATGAAGTTAAAGTTGCTCAAGCCACAGACCCGGAGCTGATGCGTATGAAGAAGAAAGTACAAGAGGGTGTTATTCCAGAAGCAAGAACCGATGAAGAAGGAATACTTCGAGTCCACTCCACACTTTGTGTTCCTAACGATTCTGATTTAAAGATCAAGATCATGATGGAGGCACACAATACACCAAAATGTATCGTGATCTTCGACATTCATTTTGGTGGAACAATATGAAGAGAGAGATCGTGAAGTTTATCTCGAGGTGTTTAACTTGTCAACGTGTAAAGGCGGAGCATCAAGTGCCTAAGGGTCCATTGCAACCACTTGAGATTCCGAAATGGAAGTGGGAACACATTACCATTGATTTCGTTACGGGTCTTCCCACGGTTTCTCAAGGCATAAATGCTATTTGGGTTATTGTTGATAGATTAACCAAGTCTGTTCATTTTTTGCCGATACGGGAGACTTATTCCCTTGAACTTCTTGCTCATATGTATGTAAATGAGATTGTGAGATTGCATGGCATGCCAGTATCCATAGTTTTAGATCGTGACCTAAGATTCACTTCACGATTTGGGTTAGTTATGGGCACGGATTTACGATTCAGTTCGGCATACCATCCTCAAACGGACGAAAAATCAGAGAAGACTATTCAAACTCTTAAAGATCTATTAAGACTCTGTGTCCTAGATTTCAAATGAAATTGGGATAAGTATTTACCATTGGTGGAATTCTCCTACAACAACAGTTATCAGCCAAGTATAGGTGTGGCTCCATTCGAAGCATTGTATGGACGAAAGTGTCACTCTCTAATATGTTGGGATGAGGTGGGTGAAGCAACATTGTTGGAACCTGAGTTGATACGTATGACTACGGAAAAGATCCAAATGATTCAATAAATTATACAAACGGCACAGGATCGACAAAAGAGTTATGCAAATCTTCATCGAAAGGACATGGAATTTAGTATTGGGGATCATGTATTGTTGTGTGTTGCCCCATGGAAGGGAGTTACAAGATTCGGGAAGAGAGGAAAGCTCAATCCACGATTTATTGGTCCATTTCAAATTTTTGACCGAGTAGGAAATGTAGCCTATAAGCTTGCGTTACCTCCAAGTATGTCTCGTGTTCATAATATTTTTCATATATCTGTGCTTCGTAAATATGTGAAAAACCTGAACCACGTTATTGAGTTAGAACCGGATGAGATAGCCGAAGACTTAACGTTCGAGGAGGTACCTGTCAAGATCTTGGATAGGAAGGAGCATGCCTTACGTACAAAGGACATACCACAAGTTAAAGTTTTATGGAGAAACCATGCTATTGAGGAAATGACCTGGGAGTTGGAAACAGAAATGAAAGCGAGGTATCCTCACCTTTTCGAAACACCAGGTACGCACGTCAATTTCGAGGACGAAATTTCATAAGGAGGGGAGGTTGTAAGACCCCAACTTATTATAAATAAAATCAAATTTTCTCTATTTATTATTTTGAAATAGTAAAGGTAAATTTGATTAATATGGTTAGTTATAAGTAAAATGCGCAAATATTTCAAATATGCAAGTGGTTATAAAATATTCATTTTTATCGGAGAATTTTAGTTTGGTCGTGGAATATTCTTACTGCTGTCGGGAATATTCATATGACATAGTAGCAAAATTTGTGGGCCCCATGCTGAAAGCGATTGGATGAAGAAAGCGACAAGTATAAGTTGTTTATAAATAATCTACGTAGTTATTACCAAGTATCTTGTTGGAATACCCTTGGTGGTTAAAACACAAGAAGATTACCGGTATTGCACCAATTATTGATTCTTACATAGGAAGGCATTACTCAATAATTGTTACGGTGAGTTCTTCGCTCAATATTTTATTTTATTGATTCAATAATTGCTACATTGATATTTTATATTATTGTTATTTCAATAATTGTCCACTATATAATATTTTCATTATCAGATCAATAATTCATATTATTTGAATAATATTATTAGATAACATTATTGGCAATGTCTAGAAGTTTCTGTCTAAGGAGAGGTTTGGTAATCTAATTGCGTGCCAGTAAGGAGAAATCCTTATTAGAAAGCCCCCTCTTTCTTCGAAACCGTCAGTTGTCGTGATTGTGATTCTGTAATATTATTTATGAATAATTAATTATTGATTTATATGATAAGGAAAATATTCATTTTATGTGGATATAGATGGAGAAAATTTTAATGTGAAAATTGTTGAAAAATTGTTATTTTATCTTTTCTGATAAATAATTCATTTAAATATATTATTATATTTTAATAATATAATAATTGTGATATTTTTACAATGAATGTGGGATATATGAGTATATAAGGTGGAAGACTATTTTTTTTACAAAAATTTTTTAAAACATGTTTGTGGACCCCATTTCTTGACTGAAATTTGATTTTAGTTTGTAAAATCGTCTGTTTATGAATTTCGGTTAATTTCTGTTTGGAATTTGGAAAAATTTTCTTTTGCAAAGTTGTAGAGAATGAAATTTCCTAAGGAAAGGACATGAGGTTCAAATTTTTCTGATAAAAGGACTATTTATTATAAATTATTGAAGTTCCGAAGTTCCAGAATAATTGATTTTTGGAGTTGAAAATATTTATTTTAAGAAAAACGTTTTTTACATTTTGTAGGCCTCATTAAACATGTGTTAAGTTGCTGAATTCAGATTCTTGGTGTGTGTAAGAATTTTGTTTAATTATATTATTATTTTATTAAATTTTCTGCTTTGGTGTTCTAAGCATTTTCCTATAAATAGGGTGCTTAGGTTAGAATTGAAAATCACACCAGAAACTGAAGTTTTCTCTTTCTCTCTATATTATTGAGCGTATTCTTGTGAGTATTTTGATACTTTGAGTGTTGCTATACGGAGCGAGTTCCCTTCAACACTATATTCAGTATTCCAGTCTATATAGTTTCTATACTTTGAATACGAAAGAAATAATACCCCTTACCTTAAAAGAAACCGGATATAGGAATAGTGAAGTAGCAGAATACTTTACTTCTTTCTCTCTATAGTTTTCTCTCTAGAGTTTTCAGTGAATTAAGAAGAAATAATGAAGCGTATAAAAAAGAGCTTCTATTTATAGGAGAATGGTGAATAAGTAACTAATTCATGAACGGTCCATATTAATTTACTTTTAAAGCAGACGGTCCATATTGATTTACTATAAATTATAAATAAAATATTCTAATAAAATAAAATCTTTTAAATAAAATATAATATATTCTATTTATAATCTAATAAAAACGAATAACTTTATAAAAGTATTACATTTTATATAAAAAGATTTTACTATCGTGAAAACACTACGCAGCATTATGTAAACACTATGCATAATAAAATATAATATATTCTAATTATTGTCTAATAAAATAAATAACTTTATAAAAGTATTACATTTTATAAAAATATTTACTATGCAAAATATCATGCATAATAGAATATAATATATTCTATTTATATTCTAATAAAATAAATAACTTTATAAAAGTATTACATTTTATATAAAAACTTTTCTATTTTATTACATTAATAGTACTAATAAAACAAAATTTATATATAAATATATATATATATATATATATATATATATATATATATATATATATATATATAAACTTAGTGACTTCATAAAAGACACCTCAATATATTTAACAACATTTATCATCATTATTATAATTCACAATATTAATCGACTGTGTCGTTCTCGGAAAAGAGGGCTTTCAATAAGGATTTCTCCCTATTGGCGCATGATTAGGTGACCAAACCTCTCCATGGCGAACTTACAGACATCGTTAATATTACAAATAATAATATTAATAACTCATCATCTCAATTATTGATTTAATAATATATAAAATATCGACAATAATTGAATCAAATAATGTGAGATCTTATGCAACAATTATTTGAAAGCAATAATTGAACAAAAGCGAGTGACTTCTCACGTAAAGATCAATAATTCATACCGTAGTGCTACTATGCAACCACGCCAGACATATTCTTTCTTTTAACAAGGGTGTTTCAACAGATTAACAGTACAACTTCCATAGTTATTTTCATAAAATATTTTTATCGTTTTCTCAATCCGACAATAATTCCATTGCGGGGTCCACCAATGATTGTGCCGTTGTACGAATATTCCCCGACCAATCGAATCCATCATTTACTTATAAAATTAAGGTCGATAATGAAGAGGATAACACATTATTTTTGGGCTGATGTTACCTCTAGAAGGGCATATAGTTTTTATGGTGATGTAGTCGTCTTTGATACGACATACAACACCAATCGATATGGGCTGATTTTTGCACCACTAATGAGAGTTAACAAACATAGTCAAATCATAATTTTTGTTTGTGCATTCTTAAGTGACGAGACTTCAGATTCATTTGTTTGACTATTCAACCAATTTTTAGAGGTTATGCCCTTGAAATGATCATTAGTGATCAAGATCCCGCGATGTCCAAAGCAATATTAGAAATTTTTTCGGATACTTTCATAGATTATGTAGTTAGCACATATTGACAAAATTTTTTGAAAAATTAAACTCGTTGAAGTATAATTCTCACTATAATGAAATTGCCGATTGTACGTATTTGGAATTCAAAGTCTAAAGAAGAGTTTGATTTTACATGGACGGAACATGTTGGGAGGAGCGGGTTAGATGACAACAAATGATTACAAACAATGTATGAAATTCGTAAAAATTGGGTGCATGCTTATTGTAATCATGTTTTGTTAGTCAATATGTCAAATAACCAAACGAGTAGAAAGTTCTCATGTTTTTTTCAAAAGATTTGTTTCTAAGAATAATTCATTAGTTGATTTTATAATCCAATTTAATAGGGGGCTAGTACGGCAGCTCATCACAAAGATTTGATTGGGAAGCTTAAAATGAAGATGAATCATGATTTTGTGTTCTAAATGGTTAAAATTTATATTCGAAAAACATTTTATAAATTTGAAGATAAGATACGAGAATGTTTGAATTACTGTTTCAAGCTTGTCAAACAGAGTGACGATCAATGCGTGTTGAAAATAGTAGGAGCACAAGTACAGTAAAAAAAAAGGTAATAGTTTAAGATAATAAAAATATATTTAAACCTATATATATTAGTAAAATCTTACCGTATGTTGAGAATAGTTGCGGCACGAGTAGAATAGATTTTTCTCCCATGTCTAACAAAAAAGTAAAAAAAAAGAAGAGGAATGTGTAGATTAGAAAAAGGGGTCCACATATGATAATTGAAAGTGAAAGAACCCAAAAAAGGGTGTGGTGTGAGGGGAACATAAGATCAGTGTAACTTTGTAGGGATGTAAGGGGACATTTTCTACTGTATATAGCAGTCATCACTAGTGAGTGAGTATCTCTGATTCTCAATTTCATTCTCACCAGGTGAATACTATTATATATATAGAGAGAGACAGATTGAATTCCAATTTGCCCCACTCCCACCCCACCCTCACCCCCACGCCACCCCCACCATGCATCAGCAGGTCCACAACCACAAGTAGTACCTCCTCCCCCCCCCTTCCCCCACTCCCCCTTTTCACTTTGAAAAATTTCATTCACTTTTCTCCTTCATCTGATCTACCACTCAACAATAATCCATATTTTTATTAGATATTGTTTGTCTTTTCCTTTTGTCAATAAGATCTCATCTTCCTATGTAAAATGAGAGTGCACTATAAATAGAATAAATGCTTTATTTTTTTTTAAAAAAAAATACGAAATACAATTTTAAAAGGGAGTCTCCCCTTGTCTAATTTCCTTAACATCATATTCTTAAGAAATTAATGAATACATTGTTTTTTTAGTATGCAAGACATTAACGACTTTGGTTAAAAGAGTTGATACTTCAGATCACGTTTATCATTATCCTAAAAGTATTACTTATTTACACTAAAAAAAATTAAATAATAACAAAGAATTAATTGTGAATTCGAGAGACATAGTTGTAACTATTAAATAATAAAATATTTATTCAAATAACTAATTATTCACTTAAATATTGTAGGTTCTTTCAATCAATTATTAAACTAAATATTTGAATGAATTATTATAGATTTATTTAGTTTGATTATGAGAAAATAATTTATTTTATTTTATTTAAGTTTGTAATGAAATTCTATATTAGCTTTTATATTGACAAAATTTGCTTGAAATTCTAATATAAATAGAATTATAAAACTTATGTTTTAATGAATGAATTCACTATAAATTTTCAACTAATTTTACAATTTTTATGTTTCAAATTCACATAATACTATTAATCGCGTTATTTGATAAAATTTCAAGTTTAAATGAATTAATTAAATTAGTTAGAATATTAATTTAATATTGAAATTCATGACTAAGATTAATACAATTAAATCGCGTGATAATAGATTGTTTGTAATTGTCTTTGCATGTGATTTTTTTAGTGAAGTGTGGTTTACCAATTTTATTACAAAATTGGTAAAACTAAAAAAAAAACATTTATAAGTTACTTTTTCTATTAGAGATTGGTTGGGTTTGTTTTGAATACTTTACAAATATAGATAATATATATTTAATTATTATACATTTGTATAGTACTTTTATTAATTTGAATACTTTTTTTTTTCAATTACTCTTAGAGATATAAATAGTTTTTTAAATTTGGATTACATTAAAATTGATACAAATTTGAATAATAGTTATGTTAATATGAATTAGGAATGTTGTTAGTAAAATCAAACTAAGTTTGTGTTTTTAATTATATAGAGTTGATTGAGATGGTTTAGGAAGCCCAAGAAATTATTTTTCATTCATCGAGCCCACGTTGTCCAAATGCACCAACCAACCGTTAAATTGAATTTCGAGTTTTGAGATGGTGAAATTAGGGTTTTGCTAGGGTTCAGCCATCTTTAAGCAAGCGAAACTCTTCCAATCAAAAAGGGATGATTTGTTAAATTTAAGAAAATGGAGGGATTGAGGGTGGCTGATGTCAATTTAGTGGAATATGTACACCCATCGAAGGCCAAAAAGGTCTCGGAGGCAATCCTTAGTGAGCTCAGTTCCCTGCTTTTCAAGGAATTGTTTTTTCTCCCAAATCATATCCCTTTTGATTTCTTTCTCTTATTTTATTTTTATTTTTATATATATCCGATTTTGATGAATATATAGATGTGTGTATATAAAATATACGCGTGCACATACTTATGTATAGACTTCACTTAATGAGCTCAAAATTCTTATGCCCCCGTGAAGTTTTCCATAAAAAGTGAAAATTTCAGTAAATTAATGTTTTCTGGAATTATATAGGCGATGAGATATCAGATACAGCCGTCATTGTTTAAATCTTTATGAAGCTCAGTACTATTGTTCAATTTAACTTAATCTGCTTATTCGCTCATGAGCATGAGCTCATTCATGTTAATACATTTGGTGTGGTCATTATGCAAATTCACCAAGTTACTAAAAATATATACTTGTAGGTTTTACAGACAGTTGAAGTGATCCGAGCTTTGTGATTTTCCTATATATGCTATTGCAAGATATAAGGGTGGATGAACTAATGTTGCTGTGAACTATATAGTTTGAATCGAATCAATTTGATGCAAAGTTGTAACATACTCTTACTGAACTAGCTAGGCATGTCTTGGTACTTTCACTCCAGAACATGGTAGTCTTACATCGTGGAACTCTAGATTTAGTGACCCAAATATTTGTTTTTATTTTTATTTATGAACTTCTAGTTGCACAAATTTTCAATATTATAACTTAGTATTAGATGTTCAAACTTAACATTTGTAATAGATTTATCTCTATAACAATCAACTTGCTTGTGTAGATAAAAGTCTTCCATAATAATTGCATTTATATTCGTAGAAAATCCTTAACTATAATCAATTAAGCCTTAATATAAAGCTATCCTTAGGATACCATGTTTTAGCCTATTTAACATATAGCATACTCTTATATGTTCCCAGGTCTGAAAAACGATCCACGTTCGAGGTCACGTAACATTGATATGAAGAATGAGTTGATGTAGTGTCACTTGAATTTATTTTATTGCTTGAAAAATTGGATTTTCCATCACACAAACACACACACATATATATATATATATATATAGGATTTCCTTTTTCACGATTTATAATGGTTTTCCTTACAGGTTCAATGAAACTTTTGATGGCGTCTTATTGGCTTATGAAGTGAACGTCCTTAGTAATTTGGCAAAGATTCTTCCTGGCATTCATCCTTATTTTGAAGTGAGACTAAGATCAAAGCTGCTGCTTTTTTATCCGAAGCCAAATATGCTTTTAGGTAATTTTGATGTTTAACCTTCTCATGGCCTGTAGCATGACATATATTTATAAGTATAAAGCAATATGAAGTTGCTGTTTTCGGTTTCCCTCATTTAAACGATTAATTGAGTAACACTCGTCTTATTTATTCACTTATTCACCACACACGTCGCTCTCTTAATTCTGGACACGCCATTGATCATGGGAGAAAAGCAGCATTGGGGAAGGGGTGGTTAGGTTGTATGTTTATACTTTTGTCAAATTGCTGGTTACATGCTTCTAGTTTACTTTGATGATACACATTGGTATTCTATAATCTTCAGAAGGAAAGGTAGTTAAGCTTAGCCAACAGTCGATTCACATCATTGTTCTTGGTTTTTCATCTGCTATTATAATAGAGGAAGACATTCGTGAAGAGTTTAAATATAAGATTGTAAGTTTGTTGAAGTATATTTATTTACAAAACTGTTTATTCCGTTCTATTAGATGAAGAATTGGTTGAAATTTACACTTTACCCTAAATGTTTATTTTGTTGCAGAAACATGGTAGGGAAGTGTATGTTAGCACGATTCACAAGCAACATAAGATCAAAGTTGGAACTATTCTACGCTTCATAGTCAAGAGGTGATATATATTAAAAATATTTGTTATTCATTTAACTGTATTCATCTTAAATAACTTTTTCTATCTGATTACACAAAATCCTTTTATGGCTTAATAACTACCTGATTGTCACGATTTTGTTATATTATAATGTAGAGCAGGAAACTGATGTAAATTCAATTCTCTTTAGGTTGGATATAACCATGTAATCATTTTACCAGATAGATAAAATTATCGATGGATTTTTGATATGTCATATTATTTGATTGACTACACTTTTAATTAAAAATACTCACTTCTATATACCTATCAAAAGTATAATGTACTTTAAGAAGAATTTGAAGTCACTAATTAGTCATTTATTATCTGTACAAGTAATTTGCTCGGGTTAGAACATGAAGTTATTTGATTGGTCTTCAAAATGGCTCTTAAAGTTTGAAGGAAGCAGACTTTTATTCAATAAATATATTATTGTGTGCAAATGGATACAATTGTATTCCAAACTTGGGTAGATTAAATAGAAATTCACGAACGCTTTTTATCTGGTTAATTCAATTAATTTATGTTGTTTATTATTATTCTCTGTATGTCAATTTTAGTTTTAATAATGTAAATCGAGTATGGCTTGTGCGGTTTCACTACGTATATAAGAAGCAATAGTGAGATCCACCATTTTTCTCAATTTTATTTTATAGACTAACTAATGATAAAGTCGCTTTAGAAACAAACATTAGTATAATTGTCTTTTCAAGTATCACATGACTTTATGTGGGAATTATCCGTGTAGTTTCGATGAGGAGATACTTCATATTTGTGGTTCTTTGCTTCCAACTAATACGGGAAGTGCCTGCTGGCTGCATACAAATTCAGAAGATTGGTTGCAGGCTGAAAGGTTGCAATCTAAACTTCATTCTGCCAACGAAATTTAGTTTTTCTTTTTCTTATGTATGTATATTTAAAAATAATCAAGCTACTGACCGTACTGTATAATTATCTGTGTTTGAGGAACAATTCTACAGTAAAACCAAAAATTGGAGAGAAAATGATGGAAGATGGGAAATGATGGAGCTTAACAACGTAATGGTTGATGGGGAAACATTTTCCTTGAACACCGATAGACAAACTAAGAAGGCGAAGAGAAGGAAAACTAGTGAATCTTGAAGATTTCTACGGAGGGCAGATGTTTAGTTGATTCACTGGTAATGTAATTCCTGACTAGAACCTGTTCAAGATAGTCCTAGTATAATGCTTTATATTATATCAATGAATATATGGCCAATATTTGTGTGTTTCCTTTTCCATTTTTCTTCTTTCCGTTTTCGTATCAAATAAATACAGGTAATGTCAAACACTACAAAGTCTACAATCTTTTAACCCCTTGACTTCAAATTATTACTTTTGCAGCCTAAGAATGAGATTGTTGTTGGAAATATAGTTGTGAATTACTTTGGAGAGGAGAGGGGGGGGGGAGGGGGTAGCTATAACAATGGAAGTGCATAGGAATGAGATGGTTGGGTGGAAGAGAGAGTTGGTGTTAGGCTTAGTTGGGAAGATAGTATTCCCTGATCAGATTATCTGATATTCCTATTTGAAGCATGCCATTTTTTGTGCCACTGGTAATATAAAACTCTGTGAAAACTTAAGAAGCACAAAGTGTGATTTGACAAGGAGAAGTTTAAGTAACTTTTTTACTTCCTTTTTCACTTGTTAAGGTAACATGTGAGATGCTATTACGTGGTTCTTAATATTAAAATAGAGCCTTAATTAGTTGTAGGGATATATGCAACCCTTTACGCAAGTGGAAGCTCTTAACTCTGTGTGTACATTTCCATGTCAATTATGATAGAAGAAGAAAACAGAAACCAAGGGAACACAGAAGAAGAATAGCTCAATGGACAAAGATCTTAAAGTGATTCAGAAAAATGTCTTGCGTGCATCCTCAGATAAAATCATCTTTACTAAACTTAAAGAACTTGCTGGGGAACATTGGCAAAAATTTGACTTTCTACCCAAAATAAATCGTGGGAATTCGGATGATGATTCTAGCCTTCCTCAATCCCTAGGTTATTATTTACTCTCTTGTTGTCTCAAAATACTCCAAGTACCAAAGAAGGATCATGTTGACGAATGAATTCCCTTCAAAAGGAGTCCTCAAACTCTCTATTTGAAAGCTCAACAAAATACCAGGGGGAATAACTAAATGTTATATTTGAGTTTGAAATTACAGGCACAAATATGTGCCGACCAGCAGTCAATTGGAGCCCAGCTGGCTTTCAAGATAATTGTTCCTGGACAGTGTTAGGTGGTCTAAAGGGAACAGAATATGAGAACAATGTTGTGTTTAATAATCTGTAGAGACTGCTGGCCCAGACTTGAAGGTGGCGGAAATTTTCCTTTATTCCTTTGGCTTCAGGGGGAACTCTAAACCCTTCCCCGTTATCTTAGCTGGTGATTGGCATTATTGTTCCTTGTGAATTTTATTTTGTTTCTCCTTTTAGAATGGACATATTTTCCAAAGAAATTTAAAGATAAATTAGATAGGCATTTTGAATACTTTGCTGTGCTTGTCCTACAGAGTTTACAATATTGTTTTGGCCGATTGAAGATGAAAATCTTTGGGTCCTTGGGGGATGTATAATGATGACAAAACTTGCGGTGACAAAATTGACCTGTGGAAACTGAATATCTTGAGGGTTTTTCTGCGCTTATTGCTAGTTTATAGCGGAGTTGTTTTTATGTGGAAATCACCATACCTGTACTTGAAATTCATCCGAGCAGCTTGTATTTCGCTTTTGGTCATCTTGCTTTTGGGTTAAAGCTCCCTCTTTGGAATGAGTGCATAGAAGTTTTGCTTTCTTTCTTCTTAGAGTTTTAGCTTTTATGCATTCAGGTTCACTATATCATTCATTGGAGGATTTTGGAACCAATTGTACAACAATACAAGGATAACAATATATTTTTATTGTGGGAATGAAATTGTTATTGTTATGGTGTTTGTTTCTGTCTAATATTCTACCGACCTAGAAGTTAAAGTATGAGGTGCTAGGTTAATTTGAAATCCGCTTCTTTCCCCTTCCTTCCCCCACAAAAACATATTTCTACCTAACCAGTGTTGAGAATTAAGCATCCAGCTATTGAGGAGTTGTGAGACTAGTGGATGGCGAGTCAAGCAATTAGAGTGGCCTGAAGTAGTGGTTTAATTCAACACCATTATCTTTGGTTAGAAGTGATTTCTTCTTAAAGTTGTGTGACTTGTGATACTACTGGTCACCAACGGCCTTGTCCTGCGGGTAAAATCAGATATTGTGCAGCAGAGATCGTATCTTGGTTTGGACCAATAATGACTTGCCGACCCTTTTGAGGTGTACAACTAGATTAAACAGATGTCAAAAATGTGTGGGAATCATTGCTGTAAAATCGATTCTATTTGATAAATATGATTAAAAATAGAAAGAAGCCCGCCCAGGAATTATTTGGTTTTGATTTTGTTCAACCATTATTATTGGATTTGGGCTATTGTGCATTTTGCAAGTACATTCCACTTGTGCCATGTACTTATGATTGGTATGGCACCTTCCTTATATGGGTGATGAATATAGGGACAATTACATATATTAGTACATTTTTGAAAATAATTACAAAATTCATACAGTTATAAAATAATTACAAAAATACTACACTTCATCATTTTTATTTTCAAACCTAATACAATTAAAAGTCCTTAAATTAAGGGATTAGTATTAATGGGTTGATATAACAAATTAGTTTTCTCTCTCTCCATCCGCCTTTATTATTTCTCTCTCTTCTCTCTTACTATTTCTATGTCTCCCCTCGAAGCATCTCGTTGTCATCTACTTAATTCTTGTCGCCGCCATTAACATCGATCTCTCAACTCGTCGCCGCCGCAACACCAGTCTCTCAACTTGTCGTCGTCCTCTTCTTCATCTACTGGTATTTCTTCATCTACTGATATATCTTCTTCTTTTTGTATTGTTATTTCTACTGGTATTTCTTCTTTTTCTTCATCTTCATCATTAATTAATTAGTCTTCTTTTTTTCTATTAATTATGGCTGATATTTTTATTTTTATTTTTTTCTTTTTTGTACTGATATTTCTACTAATATTTCATTTTTTTTCTACTGATTAGTCTTCTTTGTTTGGTGGCGTAAATTAATTAGTTAATTATTTTTTAATTTACTTTTGTTGCACTTCTTGATTCACAGGTTGTTCATTTTAGTGAAAAAAAGGTTTTGGATCAGAAAGCATACATGTTGTTCTATTATCATATAATTTTTAAAGGTGTGTTAATTTAAATTTTGTTAGTGTTACTATCATATAACTGTTTAGTTACTTCTGCATTATGTTTTGGTTACTGTTAATTTGTGATTCATATATGATTTTTGTTACCTTGATTTTGTATTTTGGTTATTTTTTTATGTTGTTATGGTTACCATGTATTTGCTTAGTATACATGATTGACTAAACTGGTTTTGGTGTACATGTTGTTTATGTATTGGTTACCATTATTATATGTTTTGATTCTTAACATATAACCTTTTTTGGTTTTTTCATTAAGTATATTTTTATTCTTTGTTACCTTATGATTTGGATACCATTCTTTTTTCTCTCAATTGGGATTTTGATTACTTTTATATGTTGGTTTTGGTTACAATGTATTTGCTTAGTATACATTGGTTGACTAAACCTGGGTTTGGTCTACATGTTGTTTATGTGTTGGTTACCATTATAACATGGTTTGGTTATTAAGATATAAATTTGTTTGGTTATTTTTATTCTAATATGTACATTATGTACCTCACGTATGTACATTATTTTTTTGTTAGTAATATATAATTGTTTGTTCTTTGCATTAGTATATTTTTTATTCTTTGTTAGCTTATGATTTGGATACCATTCTTTTTCCCTCAATTGGGATTTTGGTTACTTTTATATGTTATTTTGGTTACAATGTATTTGCTTAGTATACATTGATTGACTAAACTGAGTTTGGACTACATGTTGTTTAGTATATTAGACTAATTTATGGGGGCTTGATGTAATGCTTACGTTGTAGATCGTCAAAAAAAAAAATAGATCTTATCATATAACTTAGTTTGGTTCTTCGCATTATGTTTTGGTTACTTCTGCATTATATTTTGGTTACTTCTGCATTCGGATACCATGTTTGTTACTTTGATTTGGTATTTTGGTTACTTTTTTATGTTGTTATGGTTACCATTTATTTGCTTAGTATACATGGTTGACTAAACTAATTTTGGTGTACATGTTGTTTATGTATTGGTTACCATTAAAATATGTTTTTAGTTCTATCATATAAATATTTGGTTACTTATTTAGTATATTTTTTAGTCATTTGTTAGTTTCTGATTTGGATTCCATTTTTGTTTCCTTGAGTTGGGATTTTGCTTACTGTTTTTTGTTGTTCTGGTTACAATATATTTGCTTAATATATGGGTGGACTAAACTTTGTTTGGTCTATATGTTGTTTATGTATTGGTTACCATTAATATATGTTTTAGTTACTAACATATAAGCTGTTTGGTTACTTCATTAGTATATTTTTGTTCTTTGTTAGCTTATGATTTGGATACCATTCTTTTCCCTCAATTGAGATTTTGGTTACTTTTATATGTTGTTTTGGTTACAATGTATTTGTTTGGTAAACTATTTATGATATAAATATTGTTTATATCAAGTTACTAATACCAGTCTGATTTTTTTTATTTGCAGTTATAGAATCTTTACTATGGGGAATGCAATAGAAAATTCATTGAAAAAGTTATATATTGGTGTGACATGGAAGTCCTCGACATTATCACCAAGAAATTGAATCCAAGACAGTTGAAGAAGTTTAAGGCATCATTAGTTTGTGGATTTATTATTTTGTAAATAATAAACCCAAGTCATAATAAACCATGTATTTGCTTAGTATACATTGATGTATTATTTTGTAAATTCCTTCAAATATATTCTACAAGGTTTATGCTATTCTATTTCTACTTTATTTTCACAAACACATCTTACATGTTCAGTTACTTTCATATAACTATTTGGTTACTTCTTTATTATGTTTTGATTCTTTGTTACCTTATGGTTTGGCTATTATTATTGTGTCCTCAATGTGGGATTTTGGATACTTATTTTTTTTTATTCGGTTAATATGTAATTGTTTAGTATACATGGATTTACTAAAACTGGGTTTCATTACATGATGTTTACATTTTGGTTACCATTAAAAACTGTTATGGTTACTTATCATATAATTAGATGGTTCTTGTTTTTTATTATGTTATATTATAGTTATAGTATACATGGATTGCTTAAACTAAGTTTCATTACATGATGTTTACATTTTGGCTACCATTAAAATATGTTTTGGTTCTTATCATATAAGTATATAATTCTTTGTTTTATTATGTTACATTATAGTTATTGTTATTAGTAACGAGATAATTCTAAGCTTATATCGGGACAAACATTAATTGTTAAATGTACATGTGTGAGTGTCCTATTTATCTACAAGCTTGTTAGTAACAGATAATTATCATGAGATAATTCTTAGATTGTTAGTAACGAGATAATTATAAGCTCATATCAAGACCATTATAAAGCTTGTATATGTTTACTTTATATTGATAACTCATGATGGAATCAAAAATAAAAATATTAATCAACATCAATTTTGGTTATCAGACACCATCAAAAATGTTACCAACCATGTGGTTAATAATTACTAACGAAGAAACAATTATATATTCCTGTAAATAATTAGATTTGTTGTATTGATTCTTTATGGGTCTCCATTGTCTAACAACCTGAATAAACATTATAAAGTAACCAAATCAATATTGAGACGGTAACCAAATTACATAATATTAGTAACGTAAAATAAACCAAATTTTTACATGCAAATTTGAAGGCCTAAATGATGGAATTGACGAAAAAATCATGCAGTTCACTAGCAAAGCTAGTGACTTTTTGATCGTTGACCGTTTCCAATGAAATTAGGCTA
Organism: Panax ginseng; assembly: GCA_020205605.1. Taxonomy (NCBI): domain Eukaryota; kingdom Viridiplantae; phylum Streptophyta; class Magnoliopsida; order Apiales; family Araliaceae; genus Panax; species Panax ginseng. Next base: position 1,087,375 of record CM035137.1, on the reverse strand, counting down.
AAAAAACACCAAAATCGACACTCCAAACTTGATGAGAAAATTGCCAAATTGTCACTACAACCAAATAAACATTATCACGTAACCAATTAAATAGTATACAACAACCAATATTTAACAGTTGTATGAAGGTAATGTAGTCGATAAGTAACTACCAATATAAAATAAACAATTATAAAACTCAATAACATTATAGAGTAACCAAATAAACACCTTTCAAAGTATCTAAATACATATTATCTGAGAAACAAATATATATGTAATTAGTAGCCAAGATTATAAAAATATTTTTACATTCATTTTACAACCAAAATAATCAAGTAATGACTTTGTTACAAATTAAAGACTAACAGGTGTATAAAGGTAACTAATGTAGTTAATCAGTAACCATCAATATAAAAAAATCAGTATAAAACACAGTAATATTATGTAGTAACCATGGTAATATTACACAGTAAACAAGTCAGCATTATAAACTAACCAAATCTAGATTAGACAGTAACCAACATATATTTACTTAGTATCCATAACATAAAACATATTTGACAACATTTTATAGCAAAAATAAATAATATAAAAAATATCAATATGTCTTAAAAGGTGTATTAGTTCTTATTAGTTTAAACATCAAATTTGGTGTATTGGTTACTATTAGTCCATGTAACCAATACAATGTAGTCAATAAGTAACATCCAATATAAATGAAACAATTACAAAAGAATATAACATTATAATTTTACACGAGAATCAATTCAAGACTATTGAGTAACCATTATAATTTTACATAGTAACGATCAAGATTAGACAAGAACCAATATAATGTAAAAGCGAAGATCCGTGTCGGTATTAGTCATTAACCATTATAATTTTTACAAAGAACCAACTCAAAGCAATATTCAAGGTAACCATATAATGTTACACAGTAACCGAATCGACATTAATCAGTAACCAAAAACAACCAAGAAAATAGGGTTTTCCTTGCGTTTTACAATAAAAGTAACCAAGTCAACAATATAATCAAGAACAAATCCATTTTAAATTGTAACCAAAGTAACCAAGTCAACATTCAATCAATAACCAAGTTAGCATTATAATTTTACACAAGAATCAAGTCAAGATTTAACAAGTAACCATTATAGTTTTACACGTAGTTAAAGTCGACATTAATCAATAATCAAAATAATGTTACATAGTAACTATATCGAAGATTAATCAATAACCAATTCAACAATATTTAGTAATTTTATACGCAATAACCAAGGCAACATTAACAAGAACTAAGATAGTAATAGACATTTTAATGTTTTACTGATAATCAAAAGCAAAATTGTCGATAAATAAAACTGACATTGACAAAGAATCAAATTATAATGTTAATCAAGTAACAAATAAAAATTAGTCAATAACCAAGTTATCATTTTCAATAACCAACCAAAGATTGTTCAAGAACTCGATTCAAAGATTAATTAGTAACCAATATATTGTAACACATAATCCAATATATTATGCTAAAGTAACAATCTGACAAAGAGGCGACAAAGAACTATTCAACATTTAGAGAGTAACTAATAGTGTAATGAAGGTAACCAAATTATTTGATGAGTAACAATTAATATAAAAAAATCATCGGTAGAACTCATTTAAAAATTATAAAGCCATTAAAATAAATATTATTTAGCAAACAAATACACAATAAAGCGATAACAATTTATATCTATTTAGTAACCATAATAGAAAACATATCAATGATTCAACAAATCGTTATATGAATTTGTAGTAAACATTTTAAATCGTGAAAAAAGCAGATGAAACTATATGTATATCGATTTTTAACCTCACATACCTCAATATTGATTTTTGTGTGAGATTCTTTGCGATTTTGTTTACGAACTTCAACAATGACGGTGAGTTCGATTGATTTTGTTTCATTGGAATTGAAGTTGATGTTTATTTTGTATGCTATTTTTCGGTCTTAGCATGCCGTCATGACAAACAGCTTTTGTCTTCTCCGATCTCACTTCCGCGCGTAGAAATTCTTTGTGATCTTAGTTGTTGATGATGATTTTGTATTCTATTTCGTCTTCTTGATCTTAGTTGTTCTTTGTGAACTTGAAGTTCTTTGTGATATTAGATCTCCTTTCATGCATGAAGAATTGGATTTCTCGATTTCAAAATATGAATGTTATGTTCCACTCGCTTGATTTTAGGGAGCGGTTTGGGGATGAGAGAGAATGTAACCAAGCGTGTATATGGAAAAAAAGATCCGCGTAATATTATGTTGGTGTTATTTTTGTAATTATGTTGTTTGTGTTTTATTTTTGTAATTACTTTTTATTTGTTGTATCTTATGTAAAGGACCCATCAATATAAACAAATACAAATGACAGATCCACATATATAAGTGGGTATGGGGTTTCTCGTAAACAACTCCATTTCCCATCATGGGACCCTCTTTCCAAATCCAATATAAAATGAAATAAAGTTGTAAAGGAGCTATAAATTTATTCTGAATACTTCAATGATGTTATATATATATATATATATTAGAGGGGAGGGGGAGGGGGAGGGGGAGGGTAGGGGTGTTGGTGAATGATGGTCTGAGCTGCATCTTCCGCCCATGTGCTAGTGTGGATATAAGAAAAGGGGTTGTGACAGAAACTTCCGTGTAATCCGGCCTTGTAACATGCTTTCATATCCTCTCTCCTAATTAAGACCGACCCACGCCACGACTTCCTTTTCTCCTTTGAATCTTAGGAATAAGCTTTTTGTTATTAATTCCGTGTTGATAGAATACTTATTTCTCCTGTCCTGTGAAATACTAAAAAGAGTATTATAGTAGTAGTAGTATTGGTTATAGTTACAGTTAGCCCACGAATCTTTGTTTGGTTTAACCAACCCTAGCTTTTCATTAAGTCTCACCCACCGTCTGAGTTCTGACATTCTCTCTCTCTCTCTCCAGATCTTTGTGGATGTGACGATTCTAGTTTTCAGCCCAACATAAATATGATCAATTATAGGTGTATTATTTACTACTATTAATTAATAATCATTCAATTCAATTCATTCATCCCATTAATTAAAATCTGTTATTTGGGATGGGTTCCATCAGCCATGCCAAGGTTTCAAATAAATATGAGTGTTAGCTAGGTTAGTACTAGTTGGTAAACCATTTTTTTCTTTATCAAGAAACAATTAAGAAGAGCGGATTAACATTTTGAAACGAAACAAACAAGCTATATATATATATATATATATATATATATACATATATATATATATATATATATATTCTCTTATAACGGAAAGCTAGATGATAATTGTAGTAAACATGCATGCATGCTTAATGAATTTGCTCTGGTTTATGTTTAGTTTCATGGTCATGTGATTATGTGAATAAGTATATGAAATCAATCTCCAAGGTCTACCCGATTGGATCATAATTTCTAGTACTTAAACTAGAATAATAGGAGGTATACGTATCGGTAGGTCAATCATTTGCAGCAGCAGCTAGCTAACAAAATTAAATCTTGGAGAATAGTTAAAGCGCTTTCATCTCTTCCTCTCTAACCAGATTTTAAATGTCAAAGCGCTTGCTTTAGTCTGCACCTCTATATATATGTACTACTACTGTCTTCCTCTTTTCAGTTATAGTAGCAACCAACTCACTTCACTTCCCTCCCACCTCCGCCCTATGGATCGAAATATTGAAAATAATAATACATGCTATATAACTTAACTCACTACATGCTGGAAATATTCAAACAAACATTACTATATAACTTAATATATATATATATATATATATATATATATATATATATATATATATACACACACACACACACACACATATACATTGGTTTATTATATACTGTAACAATCATTTTTTAAACAAAAATTAATTTCTCTCTCTTTTATTAAAGAAAATTATACCAAGAAAGCTTGATTCTAGGATGACTGCATGTTAATTATGACAACTAGGTATTTATTTGTTTTTAAATTCAGGCCTAATATTCAAACTTTTTTTTTTTACCAAATAAGGTTTGGACCTGGAATTGTATATTCATATCTTACAATAATATAATAGATTATAGGATACCTGCGCTTTTACCATTTATTAATTAAGACATACAAATTTCAAGATTCTTTTGGCTTTAGTTTCGTACTTAATTAAGACACGTCTACTTATCCCATTTTCTTATTATCTAACAATATCTTAATCAAGTAAAATATACTATGAGCAAAGCAATTATATATATTTGGCTTTTTTGATGCTTCCAAAGTTGAATTAATATATATATTCTTTTAATTTAAGTAGTTATATATGAGATCGACCAACTACATAAATTAATTTTTGAGTAATGCTACAGACACAAACTATTTTATAAACATTTTACAAATTATTGATGTGACATATTCCACCTCAGCATATTAATTTACAAATTGTTTCAATGTATCTCCACTCACACTGATATCTTGATGTGGAGTATGCCACATCAGCAGTTTGTAAAATGTTTATAAAATAATTTGTGTCTCTAACATTATTCTTAATTTTTTATGTCAAACTTGAACCGGTTTAGCATCTGTTAAATATTTGTGCAACGTCTTATTGCAATCTACTGTATATATATATATATATATATATATATATATATATATATATATATATATATATATATATATATATATATATATATGAGGACATTAATGTTAAGTGTCCCAAACTTTTTATCTTAAATGATAGTATAACATACATTTTTCTCCTTAAATACATCGCATACAATTAATCACTGTTACATTATTTAAGACATCACCCCTAATTAATATTTTCCTATACATAGACCACTTGTCAACTTAAATTTCATTGAAAATATAAAATATAAAAAAGAAAAAAATACAATTGATCATAATTAGCTTAGTAAATTTCCAATTTACTACTCAAAATAATTAAGGTTAACAATACGTACAATTGCAATTGCAATTGCAATTACAACAAAGGAGTATGAGTCAAATATTAAAAGATAAAGGCTTAAATATGAATTAGTACCTTAAACTATAGATTATATTCTATTTCGATGATCTACCTTTTAATTTTGTCAATTAGATGATTGAACTATTAATTTTTTTCAATTGCAACAAATTAAACTGTCACGTGGCTTAAACATGTGGCATGTAAAAACTGATGTGTTAAAGAGACTCAAATTGTAATGAATTTAAATCATTTTATATGAAATTAAAAGGAAAAATAATTTTATATAAATAACTATAATACTTCTTACAAATTCACCAAATTATTATCATCTTTAGTGCAGCACCGCCCTAGCCGTGCCACCAGATTCATAATCAGTCACAAAGGTGAGGTGTTGCAGATGTCAAAACCATAGCAAACCTTAACCACCACCATCACCTCCCTTAAGTACGCAAAGATTAGAGAAAAAATAATATGAAAAAAGGAAAAAAATGAGAAAATAAATCAAGCAAACAAAACTAAATTCCAACACCAGATTTCCTTTTTTGATCGGAGGTAGACTATTAAACCATAAATGTACTATTTTTGATCGGCAATTGTTAGCGGCTCGATGGAACGATGGTGTCGATCGTAGGTTATGGCGGTGGAGCTAGGATTCCACCCTCATCAGGATGCACCAGAAACCCACCCACACCCTAGATTTGTCTTAGTGGCATCTTATCTGGGATAACAAAAAGAGAAATAGAAGAAGAAGATGAATCATTTTCACCATCAAAGTATACCCACCACCTCTCTCTGCAACAATTTTGGAAGCTGAGGAATTCAAACACTTTCCCCTTGTTTTGATAATACCAGATTTAGAACTTTTAGATGATGAATGGATTGACTAGTTTGCAGATATGTTCTAAGTTTAAGGGTTTTTGTTTTGGGAATTTTTACTTCAAAAAGTGAATCAAGAGGAATATGAGGAAGCGTGGCTTTGATTTTGATTTGTTTATATGTTTAGTTATTTAATACTTTTTGTGTTGAAGAATGAAGGTTTAATTTGATTTTAAGTTTAATTGATATATTATCAACTAAATTTATAAGAACCTGCTTTGATTTTATAATTTCTGTTATGCTTTATTATGTTTATTTCCTTTGAAAACATTAAAATTGTAAAAATAAATAATTTTTAAAACACATTAACACTGATATCCTACGTGTCCTATTCTCGTCATCAATTTATGACATGTCAATTCTACATGTCCTAACCACATCAACAATTGCTGACGTGGCAGTTCAATTTGTTACAATTGAAAAAAAATTAATAGTTCAATCATCTAATTGACAAAATTGAAAGATGGATCACCGAAGTGGAATATGACTTATAATTTAGGTTATTAATTCATATTTAAGCCAAAGATAAATAGTAATTTTTTAAAAAATACTATTACTTACGAAATGTAACCAACAAAAATTCTTAACCGTTTTTCACGATGGATTGAATATATTTATTATAAATAGATTTGGAAAAAGAATGAGAAAAGGGTAGAAATAATATTGTAAGAATTTTTTGTGGTCATTTAAAAAGTCACTATATGTAAAACTGTTAAGATCATTCAGAAGAAATTTAGCACTCAAAGATGAAAAAGATAGATATTTATTGATAACAAACTACAGGCATATATATAGTGTGACGCCCCCAAAATAGGTATACATCACCCATTACGAGTTGTCAATACACTGCATGAAACAACTACAACTTTATTATTTACGATAAAGCGCTGTGAGTTTAAATCTGAGATATTGCTATCTAAACAATATCCACATACAAATAAATTCTCATCATAATTATTGATACATTATTTTACAAAATGGTGAGGACTACTAAACAACTCTCTAAAATCATCATTCCATACCCGACCATTGCACTAGCTACATTACATTCTCGCCTCCGAGAAGAAAAATGGAACAAAAAGGAAAAGGGTGAGCTCAACTAATTTGATAAAGAATATTATGACTAAGATAATATACAACAAATTATCGTTAGTCTTCAACAGGGAAAATTTAATAGAATACAATAGCAACAAGCTTTAAATCAATACTCATAACGGAAAATATTAATTCATAGAAGAGTTACGTAGAGGATGAAATCTACTAATATCAATGAATTTAACGGTCCATCATCAATATTTTTATCCTGTAACATCAATCAATATATATCGGAATCATATATTCATCCTTGCACTACTGAGCCGAGGACATTCACCACGATTGGTCATGTTCATCTAAACACATTCATCTTTTTGCACTACTGGCCAAAGATATTCATCAAAAATCATTCATCTTTGCACTACTGTGCTAAAAATATTCATCGAAATCATTCATCTTTGCACTCACTGGGCCAAAGATATTCCATAATATCATCATTTAAGACCGAGGATGATGAAAATATTTTTAAAAAAGCGAATCCAAATTGAATCAAAATGACAAGGATTAAGGATTAAGGATTAAGTACTTTATTTTATCCACGCCCAAAAATACCTCAAAAATAATCATAGTGGTGTAAAATTCAAGAATGATCAAAACATGGATACAATCAAAGCTAGTATCCACAATAGATATTTTAGGCGAAAAAGGAAAATTTTTATTTTTCGATGAATAGTCTTAAGTATTCGTGAATAAGATCAGTATCGTGAAATAGTCCAGTATCGTGAATAGTAACTCTCAGAGCACCAAAAGTTTCAAATTTGATAAAAACTTCAGATCAATATTTGACATAATGATATTAAAGAAATAATATCATTACTGAAAAAAAATAATATCCCTTACCTCTGGAAAAGCAAGACTTTTTAAGCTGGAATCTTTGGATATAAGCTATAACTTGAACTTTCATAGTATAGGAATACTCAAAGTATACTCAAAATACTCACAAGAATACGCTCGATAATATAGAGAGAAAACTTGATTTACGGTGTGATTTTCAATTCTAACCTAAGCACCTATTTATAAGAAATTGCTTAGAACACCAAAGCAGAAAATTTAATAAATTAATAATATATTAATTAATATTCCTACGCAAACATTTGAAGAACTGAAATCAGTCATTAACATCACATGCAAGACCCACCATTAATGACAAAAACGTTTTTCTTATTTAAATTATTTTAAACTTCCAAAAATTAATTATTTCAGAGCTTTGGAACTTCAATAATTCACAATAAATAGCCCTTTTGTCAGAAAATTCAAATCTCGCGTTTTTTTATAGGAAATTCAATTCTCTACAACTTTGCAGAAGGAAGTTTTCCAAATTCCAAAAGCGAAATTGGACAAAAAAATCCACAAACGGACGATTTTACATACTATAATCAAATTTCAGTCAAGAAATGGGGTCCACCGACATGAAAAACATGTTTTAAATATTTTTGGTAACAAAAATACTCCTCCTCCACATATACTCATATATCCCACATTCGTTGTAAAAATATCAGCATTATTAAAATATAATAATATATATATATATATATTTAAATGAATTATTTTATCGAAAAAGATAAAATTTTAATTTTCAACAATTGTCACATTAAAATTTTCTCCATCTATATCCACATAAAATCAATATTTTCCTCATCATATAAATCAATAATTAATTATTCACAAATAATATTCTGAGAATCACAATATTGAAAACGATAGCCGGTTCAGGAAGAGGGGCTTTCAATAAGAAATTTCTCCCATCAAGCGCGCAATTAGGTGACCAAACCTCTCCTTAGAGCAGAACTTTCTAGACATTGCCAATAATGTTATCTAATAATATTATTCAGATAATATGAATTATTGCTTCGATAATGAAAAATCTTGTGTAATGACAATTATTGAAACAACAAAGAATATAAAATATCAACGCAACAATTATTGAACCAATAAAATCTTGAACAATAATTATCGTAACCATTATTGAGTAGTGCCTTCTTACATAAGAGTCAATAATTGGTGCAATACCGTGTGCTACTGTGCAACAACGCGTATTACCGTGTTTTAACCACTTGGTATTCCAACTGAGTGTAAACTGTAACAATTACGCCATTATTTTTAAACAACTTATATTTGTCGTTTTCTTCCTCAATCGCTTCAAGTTATGGGGCCCCACACGATCAGGCTTGTCGTCATCTGAATATTCCCGAAGCATGTCGAATATTCCACGACCAAACGAATATTCCCCGACAACAATGAATATTTTATAACCACTTGCTTATTTTGAAAGATTTGCGTATTTTACCCATAACTATCCACATTAATCACATCAACCCTTACTATTTCAAAATAATAATTAGAGGAAATTAAATTTTATTTATTAATTATTTGGGGTCTTACAACCTCCTCTCCTTATGAAATTTCGTCCTCGAAATTGACATACGTATACAGTGTTTGAAAAAGATGAGGATACCTCGCTTTTATTTCCGTTTTCAATTCCTGGGTCATTTCTTCTATAAGCATGGTTCCTCCACAAGACTTTAACTTGTGGTATGACCTTCGTCGTGGGGACATGCTTCTTCCTATCCAAGATCTTGCAAGTACCTCCTCGTGACGTTAAGTCTTGACTATCTCGTCCGGTTCTAACTTCAATAACGTGGTTTGGGTCTTTTCATATATTTCTGAAATGCGATGATATGTGAAACACATTATGAACACGAGACATACTTGGAGGTAAAAGCGAGTCTATAGGCTACATTTCTACTCGGTCAAGAATTTGAAATGGACCGATAAATCGTGGATTGAGCTTTCCTCTCTTCCTAAATCTTATAACTCCCTTCCATGGGGCAACACGCATGACAATACATGATCCCCTATACTAAACTCCACGTCCTTTCGATGAAGATCCGCATAACTCTTTTTGTCGATCTGTGCCGTTTGTATCGTTGTCTAATCATTTGGATCTTTTTTGTGGTCATACGTACTAAACTCGGGTCCCAACAATGTTGCTTCACCCACCTCGTCCCAACATATTGGAGAGCGACACTTTCGTCCATATAATGCTTGAATGGGGCCACACCTATACTTGCTCGATAAGCATTATTGTAGGATAATTCCACCAATGGTAAATACTTATCCAAACCGCCTTGAAGTCAGGACATGAGTCTTAATAAATCTTCAAGAGTTTGAATCCCTCTCTCGATTGTCCGTCGTTTTGAGGATGGTATGCGAATAGAATCGTAAATCCGTACCCATAGCTTTTTGCAAGCTAACCCAAAATCTTGAAGTGAATCTTGGGTCACAATCCGAAACTATAGATCTTGGCATGCCATGCAACCTCACAATCTCATTTACATACATACTAGCAAGGCGTTCAAGAGAATAAGTCTCCGTGTCGGCAAGAAATGTGCGAGACTTGGTTAATCTATCAACAATAACCCAAATAGCATTTATGCCTTGAGAAACCGTGGGAAGACGTGAACGAAATCCATGGTAATGTGTTCCCACTTCCATTTTGAAATCTCAAGTGGTTGCAATGGTCCCTTAGGCACTTGATGCTCCACCTTATATCGTTGACAAGTTAAACATGTTGAGATAAACTTTGCAATCTCTCTCTTCATATTGTTCCACCAAAATGTATGTGAAGATCACGATACATTTTAGTACTTCCAGGATGGATTACAAATGGTGTATTGTGTGCCTCCATCATAATCTTGTACTTCAAATCAGAGTCGTTAGGAACACAAAGTCTAGAGTGGACTCAAGTATTCCTTCTTCATCGATTCTCGCTTAGGAATAGCACCTTCTTGTACTTTCTTCTTCATATGCATCATTTCAAGATTCGGTGGCTTGAGTAACCTTAACTTTTTCTATTAAAGTTGGCTCTACTCGCGTATACTTGACATCATCGCACTCGTTCTCGCATATGATCTTTCTACTCAACGCGCGTCACTACCACGTTCGCTTTTCCGGGATGGTATTGAATAATGTGGTCGTAGTCTTTCAATAGCTCAATCCAATGTCATTTGTAGCGTGTTAAGTTCTTTTGAGTGAAGAAATATTTAAGGCTTTTATGGTGCGAATATATCTCCACTTTCTCCCCATAAAGATAGTGCCTCCGGATCTTTTAGCGTGAAAGCTTATTCACGCTAACTCTAGATCATGAGTAGGATAATTCCTCTCATATTCTTTAAGTTGTCGCGAGGCATAAAGGCTATGACTTTCCCATGTTGCATGAGAACACATCCTAACCCTTTTGCCGAAGCATCATTGTAGATAACAAATCCATTCGAACCCGATGGTATTGTTAAAGCAGTCTTAGAAATAAGTCTCTCTTAAGCTCTTGGAAACTCTTCTCGCATTCTTCACTCCAAACGAATTTTTTATCCTTCCGAGTCAACTGAGTTAGCGAGATAGCGATTCGAGAAAACCCTTCCACGAATCTCCGATAATAACAATTTAGACCCATAAAGCTACGTACTTCATTCACCAAGTCTTGGTTGCTCCTAACTTTGTATTGCTTCAATCTTCATTCGGTCAGTCGAGATACTCCATGTTTTGACACCACGTGCCCAAGAAATGCTACTTCCTCGCCGAACTCGCATTTCTTTAACTTGGCATATAACTTATTTTCACGAAGCCTTTGTAGTACCAAACAAACAAATGGTGCTCATGATCTTCGCGGCTTTTGGAATATATGAGGATGTCATCAATAGAGACAACAACGAATTTATCCAAATATTCTTTGAATACTCGATTCATCATATCCATGAAAGCCGCAGGAGCATTAGTCAATCCGAAAGACATAACTAAGAATTCATAATGTCCATACCGAGGAGTTCGAAGGCGGTCTTTGGAATATCCTCGATTCTAATTTTAAATTGATGATATCCGGAGCGAAGATCGATTTTGAAAAGAATTGTGCTCCTTGAATTGGTCAAACAAGTCATCAATACGAGGGTGAGGATACCTATTCTTGATGGTGACATGGTTCAATTCCGATAGTCAATATAAAGTCGTATACTCCGTCTTTCTTCTTTACTGAATAAAGCAGGAGCACCTTGAGGAGATGTCTTAGGGCGAATGAAAGCGATGTCCAACAATTCTCAGTAGTTGGACCTTTAACTCACGAAGTTCAATAGGAGTCATTCGATATGGGGTTTTAGAAATGGGCTTTGTACTGCAGGTTCAAGGTCAATAAAGAATTCAACTTCACGTTACGGGGTAGGCGGGAAGTTCTTTGAAATCGTCAGGAAAGTTAATAACAACAGGAATATTATTCAATTTTGGCGTGTCTTTATTCAAATCCATAACATGGGCTAAGAAAGCTTGACATCCGCTTTTTTAATAAGCGAATAGCTTTATGATTAGATATGATGGTGATTGATTTTAATGGTTTAGTTGCTTGAATTCGTACAACGAGTTGTTTAGGAATATGAAAGCTAAAAACCTTTACGAAAATAATCAATTTTGGCATGATGAGTAGTTAACCAATAAATCCCTAAAATCACATCAAAAGCAAGTATCTTTAAAGAGATAAGGTCAGCGGTGTAAGGTGATGGTGCCAACTTGAATCAAACAAGATTTATAAGCAGTGGATGTGATGAAAGTTTCTCTAACGGAGTTTCCACGAGATAGGTCAAAGTCTAATTTCTCCCGGAGTCAAGTTTAAACATTGAGCACAAGCGGAGAGATAAATGAATGGGTAGCACCGGTATCTAGTAAAGTATAAAATTCACAAGAATTTATAAATAGCTTACCCGTGATCACCTCGTTTGGGTTCTCGCATTTTAACCGATCCACAACAAACGCTTCTTCGAGGCAGTTGACTTTGACTTTTACGGGACGATCTTTTGAGTCACCGTCCCCATTGAAATAGGTTTATTCTTGTGCAATCTCGGCGATATGTCCTTCCTTTCCACAATTATAGCATACCAGGCTGTTAGGGGCGGTTTGGTCGATATGTCCCTCTTTCCGCATTTATAGCATATAATGGGGTGGTCGTTCTCCTCCCTTGGAACCGATTCTTCTTGCTTTTGCCTTTGTCGTCTTCACATGGTCATTGTTGAATCTCCTCTTTTAAAATCTCCTCGACTCGCTTCTTTATTTTCATGGACATGATTACCACCGAGTGGTTACCATTTTTGTCCGTCTTTTTCTTTCTCCTTTGGTTATTATTGTTTTGTTGATCGCATATCTCGGTATGATCCTAATTGTGGTACCTCGGTTGGTAGTACTCGTTATCTCATTTCTAACAATTGAGCCACGTTAACAACATCCGAATAGAGAGAAAATTTATGAGAGATGAGATCTTGGCGTATCTTGGGTTTCAAACCTCTCGAAACATCCAGCGTCATCGTTCCTCATTCTCCATCAAATGAGGTGCAAACTGGATAACTCTACAAACTTCGTCTCGTCTTTGAGACACCGCGTCGTATTATTCGCTCGGTCTAATAAACTCCACTTCCTTCGTATAATGAACACTTTTCGGAAAGTATTTGTCATTAAATAGTTCTGAAATGTTTCCCAAGACACGCTTTGAGTCTTGGTGGATGATGACGCTTCACAGACTCCCACCGTGATAGTCTACCTCGCCACGCGGAACATAATGGTGGCGAATGGAACTCTCTTTCTCTGTGCATCCCAAGACATCGAATATCTTGGTAATTTGCTTGACCCATGTTTACGCCGTGATCGGATCGGCTTTCCCTTAAATTACGGTGGTCCCAACTCTTTGAGCGCTTTTTTGTGATAACCCGTGAATTCTTATCATTTCTCCTATGTTTTGAACACGAGTCTCCCTCATCGATTTTGCTTGAACTGCAAAAAGCTTCTAAACATTGCGTCGTTCATCGTCTGATCAGTGGTGTTGTTCATAGGAGGAACATTGCCAGCCTGTTACATGTTCTCCTCGTTGGTGAGTACTGAGGCGTCTCCACGATCTCATTTCCATTGTTAATATTCTCGATTCGACATTCTCAAATCTTGCATAATAAAACAAGGGTCGATTAAGGAAATCAATATATCACATAATATCCCTATATCTTGACCAATTATCGAATAAGCTTAGGTAGGAAACACTAGCGAAGGATTTACTCGTCTCTCCCTCCTAGATTATTCCCGATCTCCATGGAGATCATATCCCTAAGCTACGATACCAACCGTGGCGCCCCCAAAATAGGTATACATCACCCATTACGAGTTGTCAATACACTATGCGAAAACAACTACAACTTTATTATTACAACGAAGAAAAGCGTGAGTTTAAATCTGAGATATTGCTATCTAAACAATATCCACATACAAATAAATCATCATCATAATTATTGATACATTATTTTACAAAATGGTGAGGACTACTAAACAACTCTTTAAAACCATCATTCCATACCCCAGAGCTCGTCTTATCTACATTCTCGCCTCCACGAGAAGAAAAATGGAACAAAAAGGAAAAGAGTGAGCTCAACTAGCCCAGTAAAGAATATTATGACTAAGATAATATACAAAAAATTATCGTTAGTCTTCAACAGGGAAAAATTTAATAGAATACAATAGACAACAAGTTTTAAATCAATATTCGCAGCGGAAAATATTAATTCATAGAAGAGTTACGTAGATGATGAAATCTACTAATATCTATGAATTTAACAGTCCATCATCAATATTTTTATCCCTGTAACATCAATCAATATATCTCTGGAATCATATATTCATCCTTACAATACAGGCCAAGGACATTCACCAGTTGGTCATGTTCATCTAAACACCTGTTCATCTTTGCACTACGGGCCAAAGATATTCATCAAAAATCATTCATCTTTGCACTACAGGCCAAAGATATTCATCAGAAATCATTCATCTTTACACTACAGGCCAAAGATATTCCATAATATCATCATTTAAGGCGAGGATGATGAAAATATTTTTTTAAAGCGAATCCGATTGAATCAAAATGACAAGGATTAAGGATTAAGGATTAAGTACTTTATTTTATCCACGTCCAAAAATACCTCAAAAATAATCATAGTGGTGTAAAATTCAAGAATGATCAAAACATGGATACAATCAAAGCTAGTATCCACAATAGATATTTTAGGCGAAAAGGAAAATTTTTATTTTTCGATGAATAGTGCCAGTATTAAGTGAATAATCAGAGTATCGTGAATAATGTCGTATATCGTGAATAGTAACTCAAACACCAAAAGTTTCAAATTTGATAAAAACTTGGATCAATATTTGACATAATGATATTGAAGAAATAATATCATTACGAAAAAAAATAATATCTCTTACCTCGGAAAGCAAGTACTTTTAAGCTGGAATCTTTGGATATAATTTATAACTTGAACTTTTTCGAGTATAGCAATACTCAAAGTATACTCAAAATACTCACAAGAATAAATTTCGATAATATAGAGAGAGAAAAATTGATTTCGATGTGATTTTCAATTCTAACCTAAGCACCCTATTTATAGGAAATTGCTTAGAACACCAAAGCAGAAACTTTAATAAATTAATAATATATTAATTAATATTCCTATGCCAACATTTGAAGAACAGAAATTAGTCATTAACATCACATGCAATGTAACGACCCCAAAATAAGTCCATTCAATCCAACCCATTCTGAGTCGCCAAATACATGGTACAGAATACAACTACAACTTTATTACAACAATTGTCGTGCAAAATACAACAACACATATCTTTGTGAGTTTGGATACAAATATATACCAAATGTGACACATGTCCCAATTGTGGACAACACCTCACAAGTGACACCTTACATAAAGGTATAGTCAAAAAGGCATTTTAGAAACTAAAATCTTTGGGAAGTGCTCAAGGAAACCTTCGTACATGGGAGGCCATGCGTGTAGGTTATGATAGATATCATATGTCCAGAGAATTATCCTTGGTTGACCTAATAGACCCCAAAGAAAAACAAGAAGATTACTATCATATTCTTCCCAATGGTGAGTCTTCTCTTGATTTATCATTATCTCCACTATCTCAAATTGAGAATTATACTTCAAACAAACACCAAGATTATATAGGTAGTGCTCGTATATATACTCAGCAAGTGGATGAGCACATCCCTGTCTTATGATGATACGTGGTTGTATGTCATTAGACATCTTGTATGATAGTGACAAAACACCCTTCCAACGTTGGGTTCGCCTCACCCTATTAGATTCACCAAATATAACTACTAAACGATGACCACCGTTCTATTCCTCTGTTACCCCCGCTCGACCCATCTACACTCTTATTACCTGAAAGGAATTGTAAAGCAAAAGGGTGAGCACAACTAGCTCAGTAAAGAATATCATGACTAAAGATAATTAAATTATCAATAGCCTCCATCGATAATAAATCGAGATTTAGAACATATGGTAGATGATAAAAATTTCAACCATAGTTGCGGTGAACGAAGCAATCCATTAGAAAGTCAAATAGACTATAAAGTCTATTATCTTCTCCATTTAAAAATCCACCAACAATGTTTTATCCCTGTAACATCAATCAACAATTCTGGTCCACAATCATATGAATAACTCATAATCATAATTGTAGTTCTAAATTCCTCTTCTCATCCAGGACGAAGATAATTTTCATCACCTATCTTTACCTAAAACATCAAAGATCATGGTTACACCAAATCACATTTCCTGTTCATAATCATACTAATAATTTCATCTTTTCACCACGGCCAAAGATATTCATTTGTATCACCAGTTGATCATGTTCATCTCAACACCTGTTCATCTTTCCACTACTGGCCAAAGATATTCAACAACATATCATCTTGCAGACTACGGGCCAAAGATATTCATCAACAATTCATCTTTGCACTCTGAGCCAAAGATATTTTTTAACGATTCATATATTTGCACTACTGGCCAAATATATTCATCAACGATTTATATTTGCACTACGAGCCAAATATATTATTATCTCGAAAAGAAATATATAATCATTTTAGAATTTATATAAACAATAATTATAACTGGGTTGATCATTTCACCTTTGCACTTAAGCTAAAGATATTCAATTATAAATTCAATGGTCACGATCATACCAATCAACGATTCAACTTTTACCTTCTTCGCCAAAAGAACCCCTAATCGCGATCGTACAATAATCTACCCATCTTTATACTCAAGTCAAAGAGAAATTTCAACACTAGAATTATAAAATATTATATATGATAATAAAAACAATATTATCAAAATATGGATTCAATCAAAGATTGTAACCATAATTGTCATCTTTAACAAAAAGGAAAATTTCATTTTTAAATTGAATAGTAACCCAAATAAAAAAGAGATAAAATTTCAAAATAAAATCCATATCAATATTTATAACACCTTAATCAAAATGTTATAAATCACTTAATAATATCAAAATCTTAATATTCTTAACATTGTAACAATATTTAATAATTTCTTAAACTTATAAAAAATTTATTTAAATTGTTTACACTTTACTAATTAATGCATTTAATCATCATAAAATGTCAAATACATAAGATTTCATCACCAATAACCAAAATCCTCATCAAAAATCTGCATATACCTCATATATGATTCTCAAGCCATAAAATCATATTTTCCAATTTTCTTCATTCATATAACATATTTAATTCATTTACTCATAACTAGAACATTTTCATGAAAAATACCAAATCAGTTTCAAAAATATTTTTTTTTTGAAATTTAGTACAATATAATCCCATGTTGAACATATATTTTTCTCAGAATTTTTAAAAGTCATTTACTATTTTTCATATGGCCAAAACCACCGAATATTTAAACATTTATCATAAATTTTACTTTTGTCCAAAAATTCTGAAATTTACAGAATATACTCATGTTATATACATGTACTCCCAATAAAAATTTTACCAATTTTGGAGTTAAGCACAAAGAGTTATAAGCGGTTACTTTTAAAATAGTCTTTTCCCGTAAAATTCATAACTCTTAATCTATACATCCAAAAATCGCCATTTTTGGACACAATCAACAAAACTCATCAAATTATCATTTCAAATTTTTCCAGAATTTTGAAGGTCTGAAAAGTTACGAAACATGAAAACATCACAACCCTTAAAATCCACACCTCTCAAAGAAGCAAAGTATTTACATTTGGAATAACTTATTTGAACGAACTTGCACCGTATAGCAACACTCAAGATACAAGAATACACTTGATAATATAGAGAGAAATAGAGAAAACTTGGTTTACGGTGTGATTTTTAATTCTAACTTAAGCTTCTATTTATAGGAAAATCTTTAGAAAGCATGAAAGGAGACTAAAATAATAAAATATTAATTTTTTTTTCTACACACCAACCATCCAAGACCAGCCATCCAAGCATGCCAATTCTGAAAAAATATAGTAGCCCACATGTTATTAACACCAACCAAAGTGGGTCCCACCATATAATTTAATAAAAATTATTTTATTTTCTGAAACTTCAATAATTCATAGAAAATAGCCCGTTTATCAGAAAAATTCGAAACTCGCATTTTTCCATGGGAAATTCCATTCTCTACAACTTTACAGAAGAAAATTTTTCTAAATTCCAAACGAAAATTGACCGAAATCAACAAACGAGCGATTTTACAGTCTATAATCAATTTTCGGTCAAGAATTGTGTCCACCGACACCCAAAACATATGTTAAATATTTAATGCCACAAAAATACTCTTCCTCCTCATATACTCATATATCCCACATTCATTGTAAAAATATTACAGTTAATATATTATTAAAATAATATATTTAAATGAATTATTTTATCGAGAAAAAGATAAAATATTAATTTTCAATAGTTGTCACATTAAAAATTTCTCCATCTATATCCACAATAAATATTTTCTTTATCATAATAATTAATAATTAATTATTCACAAATAATATTACAGACTCACACGATCTTGACAACCGGTAGTTCCCGGGATAGATGGGGCTTTTCGATAAGGATTTTTCACTTCTTGGCGGTATGATTAGGTGACCAAACCTCTCTCTTTAGATGAGAACTTTCTAGACATTGCCAATAATGTTATCGATAATATTTTTCAAATAATTTGAATTATTGATCGATAATAGAAAATCTTGTGCGATGACAATTATTGAAACAATAATAATATATAATATCAACCTTGACAATTATTGAATCGATAAAATAAAATATTGAGCGATAATTCTATCGTAACAATTATTGAGTGAAGTGCCTTCTTACGTAAGAATCAATAATTCAAAAAAATCTTTGTATGTCTAAGTGTCTTCTCTTTGTGCAACAACGCGTATTACTTTATTTTACCAAAGGGTATTCCAACGAAAGTGTTAGCTTGATAGCGATTACTGTAGTTATTTATAAAAACTTAATTTTGTCGTTTTCTTCCGGTAAGCGGTTATTACATTATGGGGCCCTAAATGGTCATTTGCTGTGGTAAATACGAATATTCCAAATGAAAGAATATTCCACAACCAAATGAATATTCTCAAAACAACAATGAATATTTTATAGCCATCTTGCGTATTTTGTAAAATTTGCATATTTCACCCATAACTTTAAACTTTTATCAATTTAACCATTTCTTGAATAATAATTATAAGAAAAATTGAATACTTTTATTTCATAAAATTCGGGGTCTTACATGCAAGACCCACCATTAATGCCAAAAACGTTTTTCTTATTTAAATTATTTTAAACTTCCAAAAATCAATTATTTCGGAGCTTCAGAACTTCAATAATTCACAATAAATAGTCCTTTTGTCAAAAAATTCAAATCTCGCGAGTTTTTATAGGAAATTAAATTCTCTACAACTTTACAGAAGGAAGTTTTTCCAAATTCCAAACAGAAATTGACCGAAATCCATAAACGGACAATTTTACAGACTATAATCAAATTTCAGTCAAGAAATGGGGTCCACCGACATGAAAAACATGTTTTAAATATTTTTGGTAACAAAAATACTCCTCCTCCACATATACTCATATATCCCACATTCGTTGTAAAAATATCGGCATTATTAAAATATAATAATATATATATATATTTAAATGAATTATTTTATCGAGAAAAAGATAAAATTTCAATTTTCAACAATTGTCACATTAAAAATTTTCTCCATCTATATCCACATAAAATCAATATTTTCCTCATCATATGAATCAATAATTAATTATTCACAAATAATATTCTGAATCACAATATTGACAACAACTGTGCGAGTTCTCGAGGAAATAGGAGGCTTTTCAATAAGAATTTCTCCTTCTTGGCAAGCAATTAGGTGACCAAACCTCTCCTTAGAGCGAACTTTCTAGACATTGCCAATAATGTTATCTAATAATGTTATTCAGATAATATGAATTATTGCTTCGATAATGAAAATATCGTGTGTAATGACAATTATTGAAACAACAAACAATATAAAATATCAACGCAACAATTATTGAACCAATAAAATCTTTGAGCGATAATTATCGTAACCATTATTGAGTAGTGCCTTCTTACGTAAGAGTCAATAATTGGTGCAACATCGTGTCTTCTTGTCAACAACGCAGCGATATTCTTGTGTTTTAACCAAGGGTATTCAACGATTGTAAAGCAGTAATAACTACTGCCGTTATTTTTAAACAACTTATATTTGTCGTTTTTCTTCCTCCAATCGCTTTTACGTTATGGGGCCCACACATGGTCGCTACTTGTCAGCATTTACGAAAATTCCGAAAGCGATCGAATATTCCACGACCAAACGAATATTCCCAAAACAACAATGAATATTTTATAACCACTTGCTTATTTTGAAATATTTGCGTATTTTACCCATAACTATCCACATTAATCACATCAACCCTTACTATTTCAAAATAATAATTAGAGGAAATTAAATTTCATTTATTAATTATTTGGGGTCTTACATATAGCTTTTTACAACGACATAAAATTGAAATAACAACCCACAACCCACGTTTACAACATCCTAGAACGTGGTAACAAACTAAGAGGAGTTCATCAAAGCACTAACCACTAGTCCAGAAGAATAGGACTTATTAACAAACTGAAATAACTAAAGATTCGGAACTAACATTCCCTCCCTTAAAGCGTATGCAGAATGCATTCGGTTTATATTAGAACTTCACACACTCCCAAAGAACTACTAAGCTTCAAAAATACCTCCAACTGAGTGGCTTTGTCATAATGTCATTTATCTGGTCTTGAGTATTACAATGTCTTAAATCTACCACACCATCTCTTACCAGTTCACGAAGAAAATGAAACACGATGTCAATGTGCTTTGCTTCTTCCATGAAGAACAGGATTCTTGGAAAGTTTTATAGTTGAATCTGTTATCACACAAAATTGTAGTACATTCCTCCTTGCACGTAACCAAGCTCTGTTAAAACTCTTCTTAACCAAACACACCGACAAGCACATGAAGTAATTACCAATATATTAAACCCTTGGTGGTGGATAAGCTAACCACAAAGTTATTTTTTGGATGACCACGACACCGGCTCGAGAATTAAACATGAATACACACCCGTTTGTGGCGCTTCTAAAATAGGTATACATCACCCATTACGAGTTGTCAATACATGATACGAAACAACTACAACTTTATTATTACAACAAGAAAGCGTGAGTTTGAATACAAATATTATCTTCTAGACAATATCTATACTCAAATAAATCCTCATCACATTTATTGATACATTATTTTACAAAAATGGTGAGGACTACTAAACAACTCTCTCTAGAACCTTCATTTCATACCCCAGGAGCTAAATTCTTATTTATATTCTCGCCTCACGAGAAGAAAAATGGAACAAAAAGGAAAAGGGTGAGCTCAACTAGCCCGAAGAAGAATATTATGACTAAGATAATATACAACAAATTATCGTTAGTCTTCAACAAGGAAAAATCTAATAGAATACAATAGACAACAAGTTTTAAATCAATATTCACAAGTGAAATAATAATTCATTAGAAGTGTTAAGTAGAGAGAATGCAAACTACTATCTTACATGTATGAATTTAAAAGTTCATCGTCTATCTTTTATCCCTGTAACATCAATCAATATATATCCGAAATCAAATATTCATCTTTGCACTACTGGGCCAAAGATATTCATCGATTGGTCATGTTCATCTAAACACTGTTCATCTTTGCACTACTGGGCCAAAGATATTCATCGAAATCATTCATCTTTACTTCTGAGGCCAAAGATATTCAATATTATCATCATTTAAAGGCGAGGATGATGAAAAATATTTTAAAGAAACAAATCCGATTGAAACAAAATGACAAGGATTAAGGATTAAGGATTCGTACTTTGTTTTATCCATGTCCAAAAATACCTCAAAAATAATCATAGTGGTGTAAAATTCAAGAATGATCAAAACATGGATACAATCAAAGCTAGTATCCACAATAGATATTTTAGGCGAAAAGGAAAATTTTCATTTTTGATGAATAAGGCCGTGATCGTGTGAATAGTGTCGTATACTTGAATAGTGCCATTATATCGTGAATAGTAACTCTCAGACACCAAAAGTTTCAAATTTGATAAAACTTCAGATCAATATTTCAAAGATAATGATATTGAAGAAATAATATCATTACGAAAAAAAAAAAATATCCCTTACCTCACAAAGACAAGTCTTTAAAGTAGAAACACAGGATATAAGCTATGACTTGAACTTGCAATCAGAGTATAACAAGATTACTCAAAGTATACTCAAAATACTCACAAGAATAAACCGATAATATAGAGAGAAAATTTCAGTTTCTGGTGTGATTAGAAAATGCTTAGAACACCAAAGCAGAAAATTTAATAAAATATTAATATATATAATTTTTATTCCAACGCACAATTATTTTGCTTCAAAACCTCAGCCACCAAACAGCCCACCTCACAAGACTTGCACAAAAAACGTTTTTGTTAATTAAAACAATTAAAACTTCCAAAAATCAATTATTTCGGAACTTCGGAACTTCAATAATTCATAATAAATAGCCCTTTTGTCAGAAAATTCAAATCTTGCATCTTTTAATAGAAAATTCAATTCTCTACAACTTTGCAGTAGAAAGTTTTTCCAAATTCTAAACAGAAATTGACCGAAATCCATAAACGGGCGATTTTATAATTTCAGTCAAGAAATGGGCCCACAGACATGTTTAACATGTTTTAAACAACTTTTGCAATAAAAATACTCTTCCTCCTCATATACTCTTATATCCCACATTCATTATAAAAATATCATCATTATTATATTATAATAATATTATAAAATATTATTTTATCACAAAAGATAAAATATCGATTTTCAAGAATTGTCACTTTAAAAATTTTCTCCATCTATATCCACATAAAATGAATATTTTCCTCATCATGTAAATCAATAATTAATTTTTTCACAAATAATATTACAGAATCACAAAGATCTTTGTGACCGGTAGTTCAGGAAAGAGGGGCTTTCAATAAGAATTTCTCCTTCTTGGTAGCTTGATTAGGTGACCAAACCTCTCCTTGATGCAGAACTTTCTAGACATTGCCAATAATGTTTTCTAATAATATTATTCAGATAATATGAATTATTGCTTCAATAATGGAAAATATTGTGTAGTGATAATTATTGAAACAACAGTAATATAAAATATCAACGCAGCAATTATTGAATCAATAAAATAAAATCTTTGACGATAAGAATTCATCGTAACAATTATTGAGTAGTGCCTTCTTAAGTAAGAATCAATAATTGGTGCAATACCGCGTGCTACTGTGCAACAACGCGTATTAATGTGTTTTAACCACCGGGTATTCCAACAGTGTAAACGGTAACAACTACGCCATTATTTTTAAACAACTTATATTTGTCGTTTTCTTCATCCAATCGCTTTCCGTTATGGGGCCTATACAAGGCTGCGCCGTCGTACGAATATTCCCCGACAGTAAGAATATTCCCCGACCAAACGAATATTTTCCGACAAAAATGAATATTTTATAACCACCTGCTTATTTAAAATATTTGCGCATTTTACCCATAACTAACTACATTAATCAAATCAACCCTTACTATTTCAAAATAATAAATAGAGAAAAATAAATTTTATTTATTAATTATTTAGGGTCTTACACCGTTGTACTCTTAGATCATCTAGATCTCCAAAGAAAATCACCATCCGAATAAGTCGTGAGTTCTTACAGGTCTCTTTTTATAGAAAATTCCCAAACTCTTTCTTTCTTGAGCCAATGTTGCTGTAGGACACGACATGATGAACCTCTTGATAAGACTCACACCATACATCAAATCAGGTCTGGTTGCAGTTAAGTGCATGAGATTGCCAACCACCTGCTTGAACAAACTTGCATCAACCTTAGCTCCCTTCTCATCCTTTGACAGTCTGCAACCTAGAACTATGGGGTTCTTCACCAAATTGCTTTTGTCCATGCCAAATCTTTCTAAAACTTCATGAGTATATTTCATTTGACACACATAAATCCCATCAGAATGTTGTAGTACTTCAATCCCCAGAAAATATCTCATTTTTCCCAAGTCAGACATGTCAAATTCTAACATCATTGACTTCTTAAACTCTTCACACATGCTCTTGTCATTCCCAGTAAAAATTAAATCATCAACATAAAGACCGAAAATTAAGAGCTTACCTCCTTCCTTCGACTTTGTGAATAGGGTGTGTTCATAATGGCATTTTTCGAAGCCCTCTTTAGCAAAATAGCCTTTAATTTTACTTTACAAAGCTATTGGGGCTTGTTTAAGGCCATACAACGCCTTATTCAACTTATAAACCTTGTGTTCCTCGCCCATACGCTTTCATATCCACGAGGTCATTGGACATACACTTTCTCACTAAGCTCACCATGCAAAATGCGCTTTTTACATCAAAGTGAAAAATATTCCAACCTTCTTGAGCTCTTTAGAGCAATTACTAAACGTATATATATAGTCTTATTTGGAGCAAAAACTTACGTGTAATCAATCCCATATTATTGTGTGTATATCCTTTGCCACAATTCTAGCCTTGTACTTGTCTATCTCACCATTTTCATTTAATTTTGTTTTAAAACCCATTTAACTCCAATAGTTTTCACTCCTTCAGGTAGAATAGTCAGGTCCCATGTTTTATTACGTTCAATGGCCTCAATCTCTGCATTCATGGCATCTCTCTATTTCTTGCTCTTCACAGATTCCTCGAAAGTAATGGGATCAACTTCTGTGAGAACCGCCATGGCACTCAAATCTTCTTCTTCTGACAAACCTTCTCCGGTTTCATAATCTTACATCCAACGTGGAACTCGTCTTGCCCTCCCTTGAACTGAACCCGGGGAGTTCTCATCATGTGACTCACTGGAAGGTTAGTTAGTGTTACTTGAACCAACTCCATTTGTGTTGTTTGAACCTGCTTCCCCATTTTTCGTTAGTCTCTGCTCCAAATTCCTCTTCATTCTCGGTTGCATCTCTCTTTTCTTCACTATCACCCCACTCTAACACATCTGAAACCATTTCTTCACTGCTCATGTTCTAATTCCATCCCTCATTCTCCTCAAAAACAACATCCCTAATGACAATTATTTTTTTAGAAAGTGGATCAAACAATCTATAAGCTTTCGATTCATCACTTACTCCCAAAAAAACACATCGAACGCTTTTGTCATCTAACTTGATTCTTTTACAGTGCGATGCGTGCACATGAGCCAAGCACCCAAAAACCTTGAAATATTCTCTTTGTAGGCTTTATACCACTCCATGCTTCCTTTGGAGTTCTGTTTTGCATGGCTAAAGTAGGGCACTGTTGAGGACATGCACACACCATCTCACGCCTTACGGCGCCGAAAACCTTTGGAACTCGCTTCTCGGTGAGCATACAACGTACCAAATTCATCACAGTTCTATTTTTCTCTCTCAAGACTCTCCGTTTTCTTTGAGGAGTATAAGTAATGTGGTTAATTTACTGGTTATGCCATTTACCTTGCAAAACTCCCCAAACTCATTTGAGGTAAACTCACCACCTCTATCAGTCCTCAGACATTTAAGGTAAGCACCTGATTCCTTTTCAACATAAGCCTTATAACTTCTAAACATGGTAAAAGCCTCTGATTTTTCAGGCAAGAAGTAAATCCAAGTCTTACGACTAAAATCATCAATAAAACTCAAGAAATACCTCTTGTTGCTGTTTGATGCAGGCGTTATAGGACCACATATATAAGCATGCACCAGCTCCATCTTCTGTGACGCCCTCCAAAGACTTCTTTTTGGAATGGATTCCCTGTGTTGTTTTCCAACCAAACACATCGTGCATAACTTTGTAGGTGTTTTAAGTGAAGGCAAACCACTCACCATCTTTTTGTATTGAAGGGTTATCAACCCTTTGAAGCTCAAGTGTCCGAATCTGTAATGCCACAAATAACTCTCATCTTCTATCACGGCTTGAAAACAAGTAGTAGTTTTAGGCATCATTGCTGCAAGTACAACAAACATCCTGTTTGCGCTCATCTCGGACTGAATAATTAGACCCTTACTAGGATGAAAAACTTTGCACTTTCCCTGTTGAATCAGAATTGCCACACCTTTTTCTTGAAGTTGCCCCATGCTTAACAAGTTTATTTTCAACTCAGGAATGTAGTAAACCTCAGAGATTACCCGAGTGAAACCATTCACTTGCATTCGAATGTTTTCTTTCCCCATAACTGCCATCCTTGAGTTGTTGTCTAGTTTCACAGTTTGCCTGAATTGAACATCCAAATCCGAAGACCATTCTTTATTCCCACTCATATGATTACTACATCCTGAATCGAAGAACTAGACCGCTTCTCTCTGAGCATGATTAAGCTCTACATAGGACATTAATAGCAACTCTTCTCCTTTGTCTAGCTCAGCATAGTTGGCTCCATTCTCTTCACTGGGACACTCATATTGGAAGTGTCCTAATCTGTGACACTTAAAGCACTCGATAGTAGTCTTGTTGAAAGGTTGTCTGCCACGACCTCTTCCTCTTCCTTTGAACACCCCTCGACCTCTTTCTTCGCTACTGTGACACCCCCAAAATAGGTATACATCACCCATTACGAGTTGTCAATAAGCAGTGATGTAAACAACTACAACTTTATTATTACAACGAAGAAAGCGTGAGTTTAAATCTGAGATATTGCCATCTAAACAATATCCACATACAAATAAATCCTCATCATAATTATTGATACATTATTTTACAAAATGGTGAGGACTACTAAACAACTCTCTAAAACCATCATTCCATACCCAGACTCGTACTTTCGCATTACATTCTCAGCCTCACGAGAAAAAAAATGGAACAAAAGGAAAAGGGTGAGCTCAACTAGCCCGGTAAAGGATATTATGACTAAGATAATATACAACAAATTATCGTTAGTCTTCAACAGGAAAAATTTAATAGAATACAATAGACAACAAGCTTTAAATCAATACTGCATGACGGAAAATATTAATTCATAGAAGAGTTACGTAGAGGATGAAATCTACTAATATCTATGAATTTAACGATCCATCATCAATATTTTTATTCTGTAACATCAATCAATGCACCTCTTGAATCATATATTCATCCTTGCACTTTTTCTGCCGAGGATATTCATCGATTGGTCATGTTCATCTAAAAACACATTCATCTCTTTACTACGGGCCAAAGATATTCATCGAAATCATTCATCTTTGCACTACTGGGCCAAAGATATTCAATAATATCATCATTTAAGACCGAGGATGATGAAAAATATTTTTAAAAAAGCGAATCCGGTGAATCAAAATGATGTGAGGATTAAGGATTAAGGATTTGTACTTTGTTTTATCCACGTCCAAAAATACCTCAAAAATAATCATAGTGGTGTAAAATTCAAGAATAATCAAAACATGGATACAATCAAAACTAGTATCCACAATAGATATTTTAGACGAAAAGGAAAATTTTCATTTTCGATGAATAGTGTAAATGATAAGTGAATAGACAGAGTATCGTGAATAGTCTTTGTATCACGTGAATAGTAACTCAGACACCAAAAGTTCCAAATTTGATAAAAACTTCAGATCAATATTTCAAAGATAATGATATTGAAGAAATAATATCATTACAAAAAAATAATATCCCTTACCTCGGAAAAGACAAAGACTTTAAGCTGGAATAATTGGATATAAGCTATAACTTGAACTTTCACCGTATAGCAATACTCAAAGTATACTCAAAATACTCACAAGAATACGCTCGATAATATAGAGAGAAAACTTGAGTTTACGGTGTGATTTTCAATTCTAACCTAAGCACCTATTTATAGGAAATTGCTTAGAACACTAAAAGTAGAAAATTTAATATAATAATATTATTTATACAAATATTATCGCATCATTTGAAATCTGAATTTCAGCTCTCAACACATTTATATCACATGTTAATGATGTCCCCAAACATTCCAAAAACGTTTTTGTTATTTAAATCATTCAGACTTGAACTTCAATAATTCATAATAAATAGCCCTTTTGTCGAGAAAAATTGAATCTCATGAATTTTTATAGGAAATTCAATTCTCTACAACTTTGCGGAAGAAAGGTTTTCCAAATTCCAAATGAAATTGACCGAAATCCATAAGCAGGCGATTTTTACATTTATAATCAAATTTCGATCGATAAATGGGGTCCGCAGAGCATGTTTAACATGTTTTAAACATTTATTGCAACAAAAATACTCTTCCTCCTCGTATACTCATATATCCCACATTCGTTGTAAAAATATCACCATTATTATATTATTAAAATATAATAATATATATATTTAAATGAATTATTTTATCAGAAAAAGATAAAATTTCAATTTTCAACAATTGTCACATTAAAATTTTCTCCATCTATATCCACATAAAATCAAAATTTTCCTCATCATATGAATCAATAATTAATTATTCATAAATAATATTATAGAATCACAATATTGACAACCAGGCAGTTCCCAAGAAAGAGGGGGCTTTCCAATAAGAATTTCTCCTTACTGGCGCGCAATTAGGTGACCAAACCTCTCCTTAGACAGAACTTTCTAGACATTGCCAATAATGTTATCTAATAATATTATGAGGATAATATGAATTATTACTCGATAATGAAAAATGTGTAATGACAATTATTGAAACAATGACAATATAAAATATCAACACAACAATTATTGAACCAATAAAATCTTTGAGCAATAATTATCGTAACCATTATTGAGTAGTGCCTTCTTACGTAAGAGTCGATAATTGGTGCAATCTGCAAGTGTCTTCGCAACAACGCCAGCGTATTCGTGTTTTAACCACCAAGGGTATTCCAAAATGTAATAGCGGTAACAATTACGCCGTTATTTTTAAACAACTTATATTTGTCGTTTTCTTCCTCCAACCGCTTTTTAGTTATGGGGCTCACATTATTGGTCGCTGGTCGTAAATACGAATATTCCCCGAAGCGATTTGAATATTCCCAAACAACAATGAATATTTTATAACCACTTGCTTATTTTGAAATATTTGCGTATTTTACTTATAACTATCCACATTAATCACATCAACCCTTACTATTTCAAAATAATAATTAGAGGAAATTAAATTTCATTTATTAATTATTTGGGGTCTTACAGCTACTGTTGTCTTCATGAGTCACCTTGAGAACCTGCTCCTCTCCACGATGGCCATTCATTCTTTGTTCATGGACTAGCAAACTGCTCTGCAACTCGTCAATGGTCATTGTGTTTAAATCATTGGATTCTTCATTGAGCAAACCACATAATCAAATTTTGAGGTCATGGACCTCAAAACTTTCTCATTAATAATGGTTTGGCTCATTGTCTCACCACGAGCCTTCATTTTGTTGGCTATAGTGAGAGTACGAGCAAAGAAGTTATCAACAGTCTCACCATCCTTCATGTGGAGAATCTCAAAGTCCCTCCGAAGTGCCTGCAACTGTGCCCTCTTCACCTTGGTAGTGCCTTGGTATTTCTGTTTCATTGAGTCCCAAATACCCTTTGATGTGTCTTTGTCAAGTATAGTCTCCAAGATATTTCGGTCTATAGCTTAGAAAAGGTAGTTCTTTGCCTTTAAATCCTTCAGGTTCTGTCCCTCGATCACTTTGTGTTGTGCTTCTGCCTGGTCCTCGACCCCTTGTGTCACCACTCCTGAAATCCCATTCTCTATGAGATCCCAATATTCCTTGGAACGAAGAAAGTTTTTCATCAACATCGCCCAATGATCGTAATGTCCGTCAAATTTGGGAATAGCCGGCTGCACAAAAACACTACTATTGTTTTCCGCCATTGTGCTTGACTCCCTTACTCTGAAAGAAAACTGAAGTTTCTTTCCACACACACTCACAATTAGGCCCCTGTGATGGAGCTTTGATACCAAATGTTAAGATTACTCAGAAGAAATTTAGTACTCAAAGATAAAAAAGATAGATATTTATTGATAATAAACTGCAGGCATTTATATAGCCTTTTACAACGACATAAAATTGAAATAACAACCCACAACCCACAACCTATATTTACAACATCCTAGAACGTGGTAACAAACTAAGAGGAGTTCATCAAAGCATTAACCACACTAACCACTAGTCCAGAAGAATAGGGCTTATTAACAATAACTAAAGATTCGGAACTAACAAAAACGACATCAAGCTGTCCATAATACCAATAGAATAAACAAAATTGTGAATAATGACGATGGGCTTTCTTAATTGATCTTTCTTCCCAAAAGGAACTGACTTCAAAATTTTTTGTTATAGTTTTCTTTTATTTTGTTGAAACAAGATTTTATTTATATTCATTTTATAGCATTAATTTTAATATATTCATTTGAGATCCATCTAAGTTTAAAAATTGGAGAACTGTGATACTACCTCCATCCCTTAATATAAGACTTATTAAGGACGTTTGAATATATAATTATATTAAAAAGAGTAATTGCAAGAGAGTCAAATAAGGAGAGAAGAAAAAAAAAATAGAGAGAGTGAGTCGCATAGAAAAGGAGAGAGAAAAAAAAGATGAAGGAGCATTGAAATTATAGATAATTTATTTTAAAGGTAATTTGAGAAAAATAATAACTAATTTTCTTGAAACGACATCACATAAATAAAATTAAGAAAGTACAATTATTTTTTTAATATTTATATACCAAACTTTTTAAATAACTTATTAATATTTATGCACAACTCTATTCTATTCTACTTTTAAAAATTCAACTGGAACCAAGGATAGGGCCGTGAGGTAAGTACAACTAATCGGATCCGTCGAACCTAGTCCTAGACCTTCTTCTTTTGTTAAAGTAAATGATTACCCAACTCAACTGTATTCACCTCCGTCTCCGTGGCCTGTTACTATTACATTTCCCGAACAATGCTACGCCGGACAGAAAATTAGGATCAAAAAATTGGACCGATTCAATTTATTATTATTTTTTTTTATTGTGACTCTTAAAAAATATATAGTATTTATTTTAAAATTTTTTTATAAAATATTATATTTTATGTGTAATTTGAATACATATATAAATACAGAATTATACCCAAAACACTATATTTTATAAAAATTTCTGTTAAAATAAATACTATACATTTTTTAAGAGTCACTATAAAACAGCTTCTGACTTATAACGGTCACTTTGCATCAGAAACCGTCCGGTAAAATAACAGTCTCTTTAGGGGGGAAAATATTTTTTTTTTCTTTGACTCTCAAAAAAATATAAAATATTTATTTTAACTAAATTTTTTACAGAATTAAGTTATTTAAGTATAATTTAAATACATATAAAAAAATAATATTACACGACACAGATTAATATAATATTATTTTTTATTTGTATTCAAATTATACTAGAATCACTGAATTTTATAAAAATTTATTTAAAATAAAATTTTAATATTAGAATATTTAAAACAAAAACTAAAAATATAAATTAAAATACAAAAACAGTAAAAGATAAATAAAAGGCTAATTCAATTTTGTTATAAATAAATAAATAATTTTTTAAAAAAAATTAATATTATTTTAAGGAAAAAAATTTAATTTTTTTTCAATTTTTAAAAAATGAGTAAAGTTTATAAAATATATATTTAAAAAAACACACACAAAACAAAAATAATTTTTTTTGACGATGTGTACATATTTGTAAAATAATTAAGATTTCAAAAATTTAAATTTAATTTTTTGAATCTATATTTTATGAAACTTTACTCATTTTTGAAAAAAATAAAAGTTTTAATATTTTTCCTTATAATAATAATTATTTTTAAAACTTTTTAAAAATAATATTTTATTTTAATATAAATAATTTTTATTTTGAAAAGAATATTTTATTTTAAAATATTAAAAATAATTATTATTTTTAGATTATTTTTAAAAATAATTTAGTTTAAAATATTTAATTTAATTATTATTTGAATTTTTTTAAAAATAATATTTTCTTTTAAGATATTAAATATAATTATTATTTTAAAATAAAATTAAATTTAAAATGTTTAAAATAATTATTATTTAAAATAATTATTTTAAAAATAATAATTTATTTTAAAATATTCAATATAATTATTATTTCAGAATTAATATTAAAAATTAATGTTTGGTCAAATTGAGTCGGATTGTGGTCAAATTGTGTAGAAAGAAAGGAAACGCAAAAAAAAAAAAAAAAACCCACTTTAAAAATTTAATTAACGAAAAATAAATTTTAAGGACAATTTTAAGAATGAGTGACAACTAAGAGTGATAGCTAAAAGTGTCATTCAGCCTCTCTTAAATTGTCTATTTAAAGTACCTCTTCACATATACCATTTTAGCGTAGGGAAAAAGAATTGCTGGAGTAATAATATTTAGTGATCATTCAAACTATTGAATTATATATATATATATATATTTATATATCTTTTTCTTTTTGGGTAAAACATAATAATGCATTTCAAATTATTCAGGTACATGCATGCGGCATAACAAGACGTAGTTTGATGCTATATATATATATATTTTTTAAGTCCTGAACCAGAAAAGATGATGGGCATTAATTAAATAGAACAATAATTAATTAAATTTGGGAAATCGATCTATTTGGATTATTGTTCTTGGTGGGCATTCAACTTTATTCTGGCTAAAGATTTACTAGAGATTGAGATGATAGGTTTTGATTGAAGAAATGAAATGGAGGATAGAATGATTTATTTCATTGTACGTAATTTGAATGACTTATTTTATACTCTCTCTCTTAAGAATAAAATTCATAAATTTAAGAGAAATAAGAATGGTTCAATACATTCTAATTATAACAAAACACAATTTTTTTCATTCTATAAAAATAATTTATTTTATTCTCGTCTTTATATTAAGGGACGGAAGGAAGGAGGGACCATATAGCAGTTACCAACTAGCATTATATTCCCCAAATCGTCCCACAATAAATGACATAAAAGTGTAAATAAATCAATGAACAAAACAAAGTAGTAGCAAATACAGTACTACTAGTCCTTTTTTAATACTCCTTTCGTTCTTTAATATAAATCATTTTAGAGCTGTGCATAAGTATTAAGGAAATGATTATATAATATTAAATATAATATTAATTGTCTATATTGCTCTTGTATTGTAAGACCCCAACTTTTTATAAATAAAAATTAAATTTCCTCTAATTATTATTCTTGATTAATAAGGTGGTAATTTGATATAATGCTTTGGTTATGGGTGAAATGTGCAATTTTTGCAAAATAAACAAGTGGTTATTAAAATATTCATTTTTATCGGGGAATATTCGTTTGGTCGTGGAATATTCTTTGCTCGCAAAGGGAATAATATTCGCACGACTGCCATTACCCATTTGGGGCCCATAACGGAAAAGCGGTTGGATGAAAGAAACGACAAAGATTGAGTTTTATAAATAGCGTAAATTATTCTTTATTAACTTTGTTAGGTTACCCGGTGGTTAAAATACGAGAATATGTGTGTTCTGCATGATGAAGACACGGTAGATTGCATGATATTGTTGAATTATTGATTAAATGCGTAAGAAAGGCACTACTTAATAATTATTACGATAATTATTGTTCATTATTTTATTTTATTGATTCAATAATTCTTTGCGTTGATATTTATATTATTATTGTTTCAATAATTGTCATTTCCTGATATTTTCCATTATCAAATCAATAATTCATATTATTTGAATAATATTATCAGATAACATTATTGGCAATGTCTAAAAAGTTCTGTCTAAGGAGAGGTTTAGTCACCTAATTGCGCGCCAGTAAAGAGAAATTCTTATTGAAAAGTCCCATCTTTCCTGGGAACGGCCTGGTTGTCATAATTGTGATTCTGTAATATTATTTGTGAATAATTAATTATTGATTTATATGATAATAAAATATTTATTTGAGATAAATGATGGATTTATTTATTTTATATGGTTATGATTGAAGGAATTAATGCTGAGGTGTTTTATCAGTTTTTGGTCGGACTGGAAGTATTAAAAATAATCCGTTTGTAAATTTTGGATATTTTCGGTTTGGAATTTGGAAAAACTCAAAACTACAAAGTTGTAGAGAATTCGATTTCAGGCAGAATGGACATAAAATTCGTATTTTTCTGATAAACGGTCTATTTTCTATGAATTGTTGAAGTTTCGAAAAATAAAATAATTTTTATTAAATTTATGGGTGGGACCCACTTTGGTTGGTGTGATTACACATGTGGGCTGCTGGAAATGTTCCAAGGTGGTGGCTGGTCTTGGCCTAACAAAGCATGCGTAGGAAGTTTGAATTAAAATATTAATATTTTATTATTTTAGTCTCCTTTGGCGTTCTAGCATTTTCCTATAAATAGAGGGCTAAGTGAGAATTGAAAATCACAATTGAAACAAGTTTTCTCTCTTTTCTCTCTATATTATCGAAAGTGTATTCTTGTGAGTATACTTTGAGTGTTGCTATACGGTGCAGAGTTTCATAGAACTTATATCCCAAATTGATAAGAAATGCGGTTATTTTGAGGTAAGGGATGTTATTTTATTCGAAAATGATATTATTTCTTCAATATCATTATGCCGAAATATTGGGTGGAATTTTTTATTAAATTTAGAACTTTTTCATGTGAGATTCTTATTCATGAGCATTCTTATTCACGAGTACTATTCACACGAGCGTGATGATGTTTTTGTGAAATTTTTATCTTTTGGTGTCAGAGTTCTTATTCACGTATGCGACTTTATTCCAGATATCTGAGACTATTCATCGAAAAATAAAATTTCTTCTTTTGTCCAAAATATCTATTTTGGCTACTATATTGATTGTATCCATGTTTTGATCGTTATTTTTGAGTTCGCTTCAAAATCGGTTGTTATGAAGTATTATTGATCTTGGACAAACTATAGTACGAATCCCTAATATTTGTCCTTCTATCTCATTGGACTCGTTCTTAAAAATATTTTTCATCATCCTCCATCTTAATGGTGATATTTGATGAATATCTTTGGCACGTGTAGCAAAAGATGAATGATTAAAGCGATGAATCTCTTTGGCCCGTAATGCAAAAGATGAGCAGTGTTGAGATGAACATGACCGACTTGTGATTTAAATGAATATCTTTGGCACTGTAGTGCAAAGATGAATATTGATTGTTATTACTGAGGATAAAATATTGATGATGGACTTTTAAATCTTAGAAGATAGTAGAATTCATTCTCTACATTGACTCTTCTAATGGATTCTTTATTTTCATTGCATTTGTTTGATCTAAAACTTGTTGTCTATTATATTTTATCGATTTTTCCCTGTTGAAATGAGCGATAATTTGTTGTATATTATCTTAGTCATAATATTCTTTCTTTGGGCTAATTGAGCTCACCTTTTCCTTTTTGTTCCATTTTTCTTCTCGGGAGGTGAGAACATAAGCGAGGATCGAGTCGGGGTATGGAGTGATGGTTCTACAGGAAGATGTTTTAGCAGTCCTTACTATTTCTATAAAATAGTGTTTGAATAATTGTAATGAGGACTTATTTACGTGTGGATATTGTCTGGAAGACAATATTTGTATTTAAACTCACAGTTTATATGTTGTAATAATAAAGTTGTAGTTATTTCTGTACCATGTATTTGGCGACTCAGAATAGGTTGGGTGGAATGAACCTATTTTGGGGGCGTCACATTATTTTTTTTATAAAATTTTTTAAAAAGGCAGTTTTTTTAAAATGCAGTTTTTTATAAAATTTTAAAAAAATGCAGTTTTTAAATAAATGCTGTTTTTTATAAATTTTTTAAAAAATGCAGTTTTTTTATAAAAATTTTAAAAAATGCGGTTTTTTTAAAATGCAGGTTTTAAAAAAATGCTGTTTTTAAAAAATGCAGTTTTTTTATAAAATTTTAAAAATGCAGCTTTTTTTTAAAATTATTTAAAAAACTGCATTTTATAAAAAAGTAATAATTTTTTTATTTATTAAAAACGCTGTTTTTTTAAAAACTGCTTTTTATTATTAAAAAACTACATTTTTTTTCATAAAAATAAAAAAGCCAATTATTTTATTAAAAAATGTATTTTATTTTTTTTTTAATAAAAAATAAAAAACTGCTTTTTAATTTTTATTAAAATAATTATTTTACTTATTTATTTATTTTCTTGTTTTTTGGATAATTTTTATAATTTATATTATACTTTAAAATATTTTTTTCCATTTTTTCATCTAAATCCACATCTTCACTGCCACGTCGCATACTAACTGCCACATAGATTTTTTTTAGACAAATCAGTTGCCACATCATCATTTCCGTTAAGTCTGACTTAACGGTTTTTGTAACTTTATGTTAATAAATTAAAATTCAATGAGTTGACTGTAAAAAAAATAAATTCAATAACCCATTTATAAGTCGACGTATAGTAGAATGATCTAAAAAAGCATTTAACCCATCAAAACATTCAACAATTAATGTTCTAGATATGCTTCTTAAAGTTTGACCAGTAGGGTGCTTAAGAGTGCCTGGACGATTGCGTGGGGGTGAGGGGGGGTATTACTAACTCTCCTTAACATGCACGTGGGCCCTTCCTTCAATCGATCCTATTGATTGCCCCTTCTTGAGTGGGTTTCAAATTGGCCTCTCTTCACTATAACTATCAAATATTATTTTTCTTCTTCTTGCCTGCTTCACACAATTGGCAAGTTTTATTAGCTAGCTTCTTTCTTTCTTTTATACATATATTAATATATACATACATACATCAAATGGTGAAGACTAGCTCTGCAATTTCCCAAATCCTTTGAGCGACCACCAAAAGTTAATACTGATTTAATTTAATGGAGGAAAATTTTGGCTTCTTGTAATGGAATTTTATTTTATTTATTAAAGAGAAGGTGAAGGAGGAGATGGGGCCCGGCATACATGCACATGGGCAATGGTCATAAATTAATGGAG
The DNA here is from genome assembly GCA_020205605.1 of Panax ginseng. Taxonomy (NCBI): domain Eukaryota; kingdom Viridiplantae; phylum Streptophyta; class Magnoliopsida; order Apiales; family Araliaceae; genus Panax; species Panax ginseng. The sequence goes on along the minus strand of CM035137.1, from coordinate 1,049,995 downwards.
AAAACTAATTAACACACACTCAAAACAAATAAAGATTAATTAATAATATTATAATTAGGAATAGAAGAAAAGCATCTTAATTAATTTGTACTTAGAAAGAATATAGACTAAACTAGACTAGACCCCAACTACGTACCTCTATTCTAATGTGGTCCTTGACGTTAAACCATTGGTTTAGATCTACGTACGTACTGGTAATGTATTTGAATTTGATAATTAATAATAGTAGTATTATATATTATTATTGTATTAATAGTATACTCCATCCTTGTAAAATCTTTAAATAAAATTTTTAAGCCATTTAATTTTAACTTACCTTCCTTTTGGTTAAAAGAGGGAAAGAAAGAGGGAGGGAGGGAGGGAGGGAGGGAGGGAGGAGTTGAATTAAAGTTGAGGAGAAAGATAAACATCATTTCTACAAGTAAAGATAAAAACTATGATTTAATTTTTCTGACCAATTATTATTACAGTTTCGATCTTCTAAAGAAAGAAAGAAAAAAAAAATATTCAGCCATGCTATGCTGCTCGTAATAAAAGCAAGGTTAAGAGAAAGAAAATGATGAAAACCCAAGCGTCCCATTGACTCCTCTGTATTACGTACCCATAATATAAATTAGTAGGAAATAGAATTAAAAAAATAAAAAATAAAAAAAATACTAGTAACCACATGCCAGTAACCAATAAGAAGCATTCATTTGCTTTATACTGGAGTAGTTTGTTTATACACAATCTTGTAATTTTCTCTAAAAACTAAGGCTACACTATAATTTCTATCCTTATAAATCAGTCCTCCCTTCTCCATAATTAAAACCCCCCCTCCTCCTCCCCCTCCCCCTCAACTAAATCCTCAACTCAAACAACCAAACACTCCAAACAACGGACAATATTTTCCCCGGCCCACTCTCTAAATTTTGCTTCAGCAAAAAAAATAATAATGTCGGCGTGCAGCAAAATCCGCCACATTGTGAGGCTCCGCCAAATGCTACGGCGGTGGCGCAAAAAGGCGGCGATGGCCGCCCACTCCATACCCTCCGACGTACCTGACGGACACGTGGCAGTCTGTGTGGGGATCAATTGTAGAAGATTCGTTGTTCGAGCGACGTACCTGAACCACCCTGTCTTTAAGAAGCTCTTGCTCCAGGCCGAAGAGGAATATGGGTTCACCAATTCCGGCCCATTGGCCATTCCGTGCGATGAGTTGGTCTTCGAAGAGATTATCCGATGCTTGGCCTGTTCTGACTCTAAGAACTCTGTCCGCTTCTCGAATCTGGAGGAGTTACAGAGGCAGTGCCACGTGGGAGTCCGAAGCAACCTTGATTTCCGGCCGGAGGAGTCTCCTCGGCCTCTGCTTAATGGGTTCAGTGAGAAATCAATTTGGTAAACCTAAGATCTAAATTAAACGAGATATGATTTTGACCCGGGTTGAGTCGTCCAAGTTGTTGGTTCGCCTGCACTGCACTGCACTGCACAGTGATATAATGCGATCGAGTGAACCGAGAGCTAGCAGGGTTTACTGATTCAATATTCTACGTACTATACTACTAGTATTTACATGCCAATTGGTGAAGCTATTAAATATGTTTTGTATTTGAGTATTTTTTTAGTCGGGAAAAGGTGATGGAGATGGCAAGTAGGTGGGCGAGTTTCCACCGAGTCGTCCCGGGTCAAATCCGATTAGAAAGAGAGGCATAACTTTTGGGAATTACTAGTATTAATCAATAAATATAAATAGTACGTACAATTTGAACTTGATTTTTAGTAGTAATTGGGAAAGTACGTAACGTGGGTACGTAGCAGTTGTGGGAGTTATAATCGCAACAACCCATGTGAAATTTGTTCTGTTTCACCAGACCTGACGGCTGACGAGGAGATTCATTTCTTGCTCTTTTTTGTTTGTTTGTTTTAACTTACAGTCAGTGACATCTAAACATCTCCTAAACAAATTAAAGTGACGTTAATTAGTGTGGAATTACAATTACATCCGTTGTCGTCGTTGATGTGATGTGATGTGATGATGTCTACCTACACTTTTGTATTATTATTATTATTATTATTATTGCTGCTACCTATATATATACATACACATACATTAGTTTGTTTTTTTCCTCCTCAATTTCTCCTTATGTTCAAAATTTGGAATGATTCATACCAAAATTCGTTAATTACTAGCTCCCTATATATACGGAATAATTAGAAATGATTGTTATCAAAATTGAGGCAGGGCGCTGTTTATATATATATATATATATATATTAGGGTTCATAATTAATTAACTAACTGTTTCGTATTTTTTAATTAGGTTTATTGTTGATTTATGGTATAATTGGGAGTCAATGTTGGAAGTTGAGTAGATAGATTTTGTATTGTTAGAAAAGAAAAGGTAACATAGTATAAATGTAAAGATATCATTTTAAACTCCAAATTGCAAGATCTACCCCCAAGAACATACCTCCAAACAATTACTACTAGTACTATTTTTTATAGATAGTTAGACCAAACACGCCTTGTAAATAAATGGTAACCACTAAATAGGATATTATTTGTATTTATTTTAAACGGATATTATTCGTATTTAATTATAAATATTCGTAAATAAATAGATACGAATATGGATCGATACACGTATATTTGTATAAGTTCAACATCCGTCCGCCAATATATTTGTCGAATCAGATATGTGGTATCATAATCCTAAACAAAAAATGAGTGTTTTTATAAAATTCTAATATTTTTTAATATCTTTCATAAAGATATATATTTTATTAAATAGAGTGATTATTTTTTTTTTTTTGAATGTTATAATTTAGTCATATAATTGATAACTATGTTATGTTATATTAATATCGTAATAGCAAATTTTAAAATATTTATTTATCAATTTCAATTAATTATGTTGATGAATTCAAATAGTTATTCAGAAATAGATATTAATATTCAAATATCGAATTCGAATGGCACTCTAAAAAATTTGTCGAATATCAAATAGAATAAAATATACTTTTTGGGATATGGATACATATATCACTGTATTTGGATTTGAATATGTCCTTTTACAACCTTATTTATAAGATGCTATTATAGTCATCTTTGCGGATTTTTATAATTCTTGATTTTATTTTAAATTTTAAATTTAATAGTCAAACATTGTAATTTGAGTCAAATGATTATGTTTGTATTCAATATCTATTAATTTATGTTTTTTGTTTTTCCCTTGTTTTTAAATTGGTTCATAATTAATGAAGGCAGCTAGCTAGGTGTTTGGAGTATTAGCAAAATAATCCTATCCTTAGAGAGGCTTGGCTTAATGATTAAGCTAGCATTGCAATGACTAATTACTTAATAAAAGGTCCTACTTAATTAGTGGGTAAAGGTAATGCTCAATAATATTGGGTCATAATATTTCTCCTATTTTGGGCCGGATAGATTGGGCCCATTTATCAGTATAATCTGTTGGGCTTTCATTATTAAGCCATAGGACTCTTTGAGCCCATTTATTGTGTCAACTTTATTTAATCTGTTGGACCCAAATTCAGACCCAATGGATCGACCCATTAGATATTTTAATATCTCATTACTTTGACTTGTGAAGATGAAAAAAAGCATAATGATTGACTAAGGATCGCCATGCATTAATGTGGATGGGATCATAACCTACGGCCGTAGAAAAGCAATGACCAAAAGCGGTAGATAAACACGATATAGTCGGCAGAGTCCATCGGATCGGAGGGTGTCGGTAGTAGTGGGTGGTACAATAATCCAAGCAAAGGTAATATAACCATGAGGAAGCCATCGATAGAAGTAATGCGTTTTTCTCATATATTGATTATTCATATTCTCCCATACACACAATCGAGATTTATTATCTCTCTCAATACACTAGACCATATATTCCTCCATTGTTAACCTTGTGAACACGTCATTTAATTCTCACGCTTCGAAGCTATCCCCGACGGAACCGCCAAGCTTTCGGTGTTGTCGTGTTTATCTTGTGCTGAGGATCGGGGACGTCTTACGTGATTGGGACGTGGAGAAAGATCTTGGCGTTAACATTGGCGCTAGAAGGAGGGGTTTTGAGTTCTAAGTGTCATTAAAATTTTCAATCACAATCGTTTAACCTACTTCGAAGATGATGAGAGTAGGATGGTACACTGAAGGGCGGCGATGGGTCATTAGCTCATCAACGCCTCGTGTTTGATGAAGGATCATCTGGGTCCTTCCAAGAGTGCTCACGGAAGCACGACTTCTAAGCATAATTCGAGGATCTCCGTCAAGAAGATTCTGGCGAGGGCGAACGAAGATTGGTTTTCGATCTGAACGAGGAGGCGAGATCATAGTCGAGTCGACGGTGGAAGGCTCGCCAACCAGATTCATCATAAGTAGCCGAGGAGATAGAGCGCCAAGTTGGCGAAGATGGCGGACGAAAAGCGAAGAGCCATGGCGGTCTATTAAAGCAAAAGAAGATATAGCCGAACAGATGCCTTGGTGGCGGAATTTGGGACGAAGCATCCGGTCATGATCAATCTGAAAGACTTGATGGGCATAAGGAGGAGACTCGGCGAAAGGGTAAGGAGTCAAAAGAGTTCCTCATGGTTTCTAGGGATCATTCTCAAGTAGGAGAAGATCGAGAAGCGAGAACTCCCATGGCCTCAAGAAGGCGATAATGGCCGTTACTTCTCAAAGATCGAGATGATTATCAACAAAAGAAGCGGTCGAAGGAGGTCGCGTGCCGAAGTCGGGGTAATGGACTATCAACGTGATCATTCTCACCACAAGGAAAGAGTTGTGTACTGAAAGCGGATCAAGAAGTCCTCAGAGGCGGTAGGATCGGAGGAGGGGTCGATCCTCTCGGAGACATAATATTGTTCATGAGAAAGAGGTTTCCCATGACTCAAGGCGTTGATTTTCTAGTAAAGGAGCTTAAAGAGCTTAGAAAACAATGGCCGAGGTCCAAAGAAAGTGAAGGACGCCTCAGAGAAGAAAGCATCCCTTTTTCCTCGGTTATTCTCAAGGAAAAGCGGATATCACTAAAAAATGCCTCGCATGGAAAGTTACGATGGGAAAGGAGACCCTTATGACCATAGTCAAAGCGTTCAACCGATTAATGGACTATTACGACTTTATGTTGACGCCAAGTGCCACACCTTTGTTACAACTTTCGGAAAAGATGCGAGGCGAGTGGTTGGGAACTTTGCCTTGATTCCATATCCTCATGGACCGAACTTTGTGATAAGTTCCATGCCCGCTTTCGGAGCAAGCAGAAGAAGAGGAAAGCCCACGGGTTCTTTAGGCATGACCGCGCTTAGTTTGCCAACGAATCTTTGGGCGAGATGTAAAGAGGTTCGAGAGAAGCGATCGGTCGGTGTCCGATCTTAATGACCTCCAGGCTGTAGGTTTGTTCCAGAATGGATTGGATCTGGTCAAGTCCGAAAAGTTGGTGAAGAAGTTGATGTTCAATCATCCGAAGAGCTTGGCTGAAGCCTTTGACAAAGCGGAAGGCTACATCGTTGTGGAAGAAGCTATGAACAGCCTGAAAAATCCTCTTTCGGGTCAGTGGAAAGAGTCGATGGCTCCTAAGCCCGAAGTTGAACAGAGGAGAGCGGGGGTATAATGATCGGACGGAGGCGATTCAAAAAGTACAACAATTCTGGCGGCGGGGAAGCGATCATCCTCCGATTCCTACCCGAAGGTGAATAAGATCTACACCAAACTAAACAATCGATAGATCGATAATTTTGGATCGGATCGAAACCAACCTTTCTTTGAGCACCCCGTGATAATTACCGAATCTGAGGTAGGTAACTCTCGTAAGTATTGTATATATCATCAATGGCTGGCCACGACACTAACGAGTGTTGCAATTTGAAAGACTTTGTGGAGAGGAAGATTAAAGACGGCTTGTTGTGTGAAGTATGTGGTAGTAAATAATCGTGAACGTTAACCGTCTTTGTTCGAGGGCGGTTCGAGGGCTAAGATCGCCGCCAAGGCATGTTATCGATGTGTGATAACCGGTGGGTCCACGGGAAATTGATAGGGAAGAAGAGAAGGGCTTACAGAATTGGTCATGACTATGATGATGCTCACCTAAAGCGAGATAGACCATTTCCGGGATCTGTCATATCATTCACCGACCAACGACTCTCCTTCCGAGCCCATCGAGCCGCATGAGGGGGCCTTGGTGATCACAAACATAAGTGGGCACGGTGGACATGAAGCGCATGATGATAGACAATGGATCTTCAGTAGATATCCTGTATGCCCATGCCTATCAGAGGATGCACCTCGACGGGCAGAAAATGGAGGTCGGGCAGGAAGCTCCTTTATACGGCTTCAGCAATGATCCCGTAAAAGTAGCAGGCACTATTGAACTCCGGTTGTTTTCGACATACGGCCAAAGAAGTCGAAATAGTGTAAATTCTATGTTGTGCACGTTGATTCACCACAACGCTTATCTTTGGGAAGACCTACTTTAATCGCTTCTCCAAGTCGTGACCTCCATCCTCATTTCAAAATCAAGTTCCCCACGGCCATGGAGTAGAGAGGTGGCGGGGGACTTGGATCCGCCCGACGATGCTATCGGAATCTTTGTTATTTCCTCGGGAGGGGGGTCAAAGAAAAGCAGCGATGGTAATTGAGATTGAGCCCTTTACCGAAAGTAGTTCGAACCGATGGTGATTCCTCACGGAGAGCGGAGGAGGTCGAGTTGATCATTGGAAAGCCCGACAAGGTAGTGAAGATCGGTTCAGTTTACGAGAACCTCTTGGACAAACCTTATAGAGTCATTCTTGTTCGCTATGCGGATATTTTTTTGCATGGGGCAAGAAGGACATGCCCGAGTTAGAGGAAGATACCGAAAGCAAACTCGAATGTAGATCCTCAAGAAAACCAGTTCCGTAGAAAGGCGGATCTTTGCGCTTGCGTGACGTAAAATCATTGATGAGGAAATAGAAAAATTCGTGGTCGCCGACTTCATCTATGAAATTGATTATCCCAGTGGATGGCGAATGTGGTGTTGGTGCAGAAGCAGAATGGTCCAAGACTTACGTTTATGGTCATACAACCATGCTTGCTTGGTCAGTAGAGTGAAGTTCCACTCTTGAGAAGGATTTTATTCATGAAGTCGCCATCTCTCTCCTCGCGCTTCCGGGGATGTCACCAAGTCGGCAGAGATACGCTCAAGTGGTCCAATCGGGAAGGGAGGAGATTCCAGGACCAGTGACGAAGAACCATTTCTCGTGCCATCCTTTGTTGCTCGAGGGGGTGCTCATCAGGGGCCTCTTCTCGAATTTCGAGTTTGGGCGTGGGGACTGTTTGCTCAGCATTTTGAACCCTCGTTCTCGGGATCTCGCCGGTATGGAAGAGGTAAAGAAGAGATCAACAGAGAGGGTAACCCTAGTTCATGATGCGAAAGCGATGAACGCCAAGATATGGATATAGGAGTTGGGCACCGATTCACATGCCTACTCCAATAAACCCTGGGAGAGGTAACTATGAAGGCGTGGAGGGGTAAGCGAACCCCTTTTCCAGCAGAGTAGTCGGAATGGCGATCCATCCGTCTGGTCGCTGGTACATTCGCTCCTCAGCAGATGGAGCCCTCATAGCAAAGTTATCCGGAACATGATACCGAATCCGGAGAGTTCGCAGTTCAGATTCAGAAACGGTGGAGGTGATGTTGGCATGAGGAAATTGTTCCCCATCCTTGAAGAAATCAGTGGGAGATGGTGGATTGGCACTTGAACCCCCTTGGTTAGGGTTTGAACGAGAAGAACTTGAAGGGTTTTGGCTTGGATTCACCATTGTTAAGTTTGTGAAAGCTAAAGAGAGGTTTTTCTGAGAGAAGGAAGAAAGCTCAAAGGTTCGAATTTCAAATCAGTAGGTAAAACCGTCAATTTTGGTGAGGTTTACCTTTTATACTGACTGTTACACGCGGAGCGAGGCCGACGCATTTAATGTCAGTAATAATGGGAATTAAAGTGGAATACGTTTGGATGACCTTTGAATATCTTGTCCGATTGGGCCTGACTGTTGGATCTCTATCTTATTGGCCCATGCCGTTCAGATTCAGATCCTTTATCAAATTGGGCTTATTGCTCTGGGTATCCACTATCCAGTCCTCCCTTATTCCACTTCGTATGATAAAAGTGGGTATGATCCACTTATTTTCTATTTTTGAGCCTTTATTAAATTCTAAATATCATGAATCTTATATAGTTTTCCATTAAACATTTTGTTTAACTAAAAAACTAGGGGTAATGTTGGGTCATAATATTTCTCTATCTTGGGTAGGATAGATTGGGCCCATTTATCGAGATAATCTATTGGGCTTTATTATTATTAAGCCGTGGGACTCTCTTTGAGCCCATTTATTGTGTCAACTTTATTTAATTCTATTCGACCGGTCGGACGATTGGATCGACCCATTAGATATTTTAATATCATTACTTTGACTTGTGATGATGAAAAAAGCATGACGGTTGACCAATCCTCCCGCCATGCATTAATGTGGATGGGATCATAACTTACGTACGGGGAAAAAAGCGATGGCCCAAAAGCAGTAGATAAACCCGATATAGTCGTGAGGTCCATCGGATCGGAGGGGTGTCGGTAGTAGTGGGTGGCACAATAATCCAAGCAAAAGTAATATAACTTAAAAAGGAAGCCATCGTATGAGGTATGTTCTCTCATATATCGATTACTCATATTCTCCCATACACTGACGGAGATTTTGATTCTCTCAATACACTAGACCATATATTCCTCCATTGTTAACCTTGTGAACACGTCATTAATTCTCACTACCGAAAGCTATCCCCCGAATAACCGTAGTCAAGCTTTGCTTTGTCGATTGTGTTTCTTGTGCGGGGATCGGGGCGTCTTACGTGATTGGGGACGTGGAGAAAGATCTTGGCGTTAATAAATCGTTAACCATGCATTCATTATAGGAGTTATTTTATCTTATTGATTCAATAATTCTTTGCATTGATATTTATATTATTATTGTTTCAATAATTGTCATTACACGATATTTTCCATTATCAAATCAATAATTCATATTATTTGAATAATATTATCGATAACATTATTGGCAATGTCTAGAAAGTTACATTTCAAGGAGAGGTTTGGTCACCTAATTGCGCGCCAAGAAAGGAGAAATCCTTATTCGAAAGCCCCTCTTTCTGAAGGAGCGGCACGGTTCACGATCTTGTGATTTCGTAATATTATTTTGAATAATTAATTATTGATTATTATGATAAAGAAAATATTTATTTTATATGGATATAGATGGAGAAAATTTTTAATGTGACAATTGTTGAAAATTAATATTTTATCTTTTTACGATAAAATAATACATTTAAATATATTATTTTAATAATTTATTAACGGTGATATTTTTATAATGATTGTGGGATATATGAGTATATGAGGAGGTAGAGTATTTTGTGGCATTAAATGTTTAACATATGTTTTTGTGTGTTTGGTGGACACAATTCTTGACCTAAAATTGATTATAGATCGTAAAATCGTCTGTTTATGGATTTTGGTCAATTTACATTTTGGAATTTGGAAAAATTTCATTCTGCAAAGTTGTAGAGAATGGGATTTCCCATGGAAAATCGCGAGTTTCAATTTTTCTCGATAAACGGGCTATTTTCTATGAATTATTGAAGTTACGGAAAATAAAATAATTTTTATGGTGGGACCCACTTTTTGGTGGGTGTTGAATGCACATGGGTCTTTGAATTTTTTCAGCATTGAGGAAATTTGAAAGCATGCGTAGAAATTTTGATTTTAATAATAAAAATTTATTAATTTAGTCTCCTTTTATGCTCTAACATTTTTCCTATAAATGAGAGGCTAAGTTAGAATTGAAAATCTTTTAAACTAAGTTTTCTCTCTTTCTCTCTAAATTATCGAGCGTATTCTTGTGAGTATACTTTGAGTGTTGCTATCTCTGGTGCGGGTTTCACAAGACTATACCGAAATTCGGTCAAGACGATTATTTTGAGTTAAGGGTATTATTTTCTTCTTAAATGATATTTTTTCTTCAATATCATTATGCCAAGTATTGGTGAACTTTTTATAAAATTTGGAACTTGTTGTGTTTGGGGTTCTTATTCACGTATCTGACTTTATTCACGATATCGACCTTTATTCACGAATCGGACTATTATTCAGAAAAATAAAAAAATTTTCTTTTGTCCAAAATATATCTATTCGGATACTAGCTTTGATTGTATCCATGTTTTGATCATTCTTGAATTTTACACCAAAATGATTATTTTCAAGTATTTTTGGACATGGGTAAAACAAAGTACTTAATCCTTAATCCTTAATCCTTGTCATTTTGTTTCTTTGGATTCGTTTTTTTAAAAATGTTTTTCATCATCCTCGATCCTAAATAGTGATATAAATGAATATCTTTGGCCCTGTAGTGCAAAGATGAACGATTAATCGATGAATATCTTTGGCCCGTAGTGCAAAGATGAGCAGTGTTGAGATGAAACATGACCAATTTGGTGATCAAATGAATATCTTTGGCACAGGTGCAAAGATGATTAAAGATGTATATTGATTGTTATTCTGAGGATAAACTATTGATGATGGATTTTTAAACCTTAGAAAGCAGTAGAATTCTTTCTCTACGTGACTCTTCTAATGGATTGCTGTTTCCGCTGCATTTGTTGATCTAAAACTTGTTGTCTATTGTATTCTATTAGATTTTTCCCTGTTGAAGACTAACGATAATTTGTTGTATATTATCTTAGTCATAATATTTTTTACTGGGCTAGTTGAGCTCACCCTTTTCCTTTTTGTTCCATTTTTCTTCTCAGGAGGTGAGAACATAGCAGGATCGAGTCGGGGTATGGAGTGATGGTTCTAGGAAGATGTTTTAGCTGTCCTCACTACTTCTGTAAAATAGTGTATGAATAATTAATGAGGACTTATTTGGGTGTGTATATTATCTAGAAGACAATATTTGTATTCAAACTCACAGTTGTATTGTCGTATTCTACACGACATCTGTATTGTCAAAGTTGTAGTTTGTTTTCTATACCATGTATTTTGGCGACTCAGAATGGGTGTTGTATACCTATTTTGGGGGCGTCACAGAGGTTGTTGAAGAAGGAGATATTTTTTTGGGGTGCGAAAAGAATGCTCAAGAAGCGACGCACGGAGATGAAGCTCGATCGTCCTCCTCGATGATATTCGCGAGATCCTCACTTGAGGTTATCGAAGATAATGCATCTAAGTCTTCCGTCGGCAATTGACACCGCAAACTAAAGGATGTTCCACACAATTCTCCAAACTTCACCAATAGCTCTGTAACAAATAAAATATATACACATCTTAATAATTTTTTCTAAAAATGTACTAGGAAGTGTAAATAAACCAATCAAAATCGACATTCACGAAAAGATCGAAGGATTTGGAAATCGACATTCTACTGCAGAGACTAAATTTTTTTTTATGACTATTTGGTTACCCACAAAAACTGAAATGGTTACTTTTGTATGAATGTTTGATTACCAATTGCACCATATTCAAAATAATTTTATTTTTAAAAGGTTATTCATAAATAACCAGCAGCGACATAAATGGAAACTCTTACATGGCATTTCGGATACCATCAGCACCTTCTGTTAAAAAAAAATCATACATACATTACCATCACTATAAAATTGATCATTCGGGATACCTCAATGAGATTTATTGGTCATTACATATTGGACAATTAGACACATGTTTATTGCGTTGTCTAATTGGGGTATATTATACATTGGAACTTCGACATACCATAACTGGATACTTTCAAATTAAGATTCAGAAAACATTATAAATTGGATAAGTAATAATAGAATTTTTCAATATGTTCAATGTGTTAAAATAATCAAAAGGTAAATAATAGTCAACTTGATGAAGTTATATCACTCACTAATACGCATTTGGTTACTTCTAAAGGAAAGACACCAAAAAATTCAATATGAACAAACAAATAATGTTAAACTACTGGTAATAGAATCAAAGACTAATCAGTAGTATCCAAATATATAAGCACTAGTAACCAAAACACAATTAACAGGTTTTCAAAACTAATTTAATCAACCTCCATATTGAAAATGTATTAATTCTGTAAATATTTTCTGTAAGCACTTTTGTTGTAATTTTTCTAATTAACAATGTACTAAAAAATGTACATAACCTTAATATTTTTATACGAGTCTCTCTCTCAGATGGAGGTAGGACTCACTCATTCATGTGAGAGAGATAATGTAAAAATATTAATTTTTATGTAAAAATATCGCCCCTTAAATTATTAATATTAATTTAACTTTATTAGAGACTATTTTATCTTATAATTAGTTCATTAATCTCATAGACTGTTTATAATCAGTAATTTTTAATACTCTTTGATACGAAAAGGTGATTATAATTCATTCATCAAATATTATGAGATTAAATTGTAAGATAATATAATCATTAGTGAAAATATAAATAATCTCATCACACCCCTTATGGCCTATTGGTTACAATATTAGAATAGGATTAATAATGGAAATGGAATGGGCATTCCTATTCCTAAGGGTAGGGCTGCAAACAATCTGATCCGATCTGAACTTTGTCAAACTCGAATATTTTTAGTCGAACTCAAATATAATTGAGTAACTTAACCGAACCATAAGTTATGTACGAGTTCGGATCGATTGGTGTTCGCGAACATAATTGAGTTCGACTTGTTCGCGAACAAGTCGAACACAAACTTGTTCGCAAACATAGTCGAACACAAGCTTATTCGATAACACAATTTTGTTCATGAACACAAATTTATTTCTTGAACAATTCATGAACATACTGAACGTGATCAAGTTCGCGAACATAAAAAAATACTTTATCTATTTCATAAAAAATACTCCATCTATTTCATAAAAAAAAATTATTTAAGATTTTTTATAATAAAATTGTAAAATTCTAAGATTTAAAATAATGTTAATTTAGATTAATTCAATATCTAATAGACTAATATTATTAACCTTGAAATGTATTAGTACCAAATACTTCTTCCATTCTGAAATATAAGTAATAAGATCAATTGATCAAGTATGAATTTTCAAAATCCATAGAAAAAATTTTCAAATTTACTTTATAAAAAGTTTATAATTTTCATAATTATATTGTTTAACACTAAATAAATTAACTATGATTCTAAGATCAAAAACTCAAAGCTATTAGAGACTTTGTTTCAATTTTTTTTTTTAAAAAGGACCTATTTTAATTTAAATTAATAACTCATTTCAATTTAATGCAAACAGGATTGTGACATATTATTTAATTGAATTATTAAATACTATTTTTTACACTAAATATGATTACTTTATTGCATAAATAATAAATCAAAGTTAACAAGTCACTCTCTCTCTCTCACTTTCTCACGTATACATTGTAAGTCTCTAACAAAACATTTCAAAGATATGAGAAAGTAAGGGGTTTAGAGAGCATAAGAAAATCAACAATCATATATTCATTAAATAAATAGTTGTACAAAATATAAAATAATAATAGAATTGTGTATGCGCAAAATATAATTTTTTTTTATAAAACTACTTACCATAAACCTAAATTCATGTGTAAAATTTTACAAGGATTATAGCAATCTCTTTGTTAAAAAATACAAATATTTTTTTTAATTTTTGAAGTCGATTCAAAATATAATCTAATTCAAAATTGGTATAATTTTTTAAAAAATTAAATACGATAAAGCTTATAGTTAGCACTTCTTTTAATATGTTTAAATTTCTATATAATTATATTAATTAAATTTATCCCAATTATTTAATTTAAAAATGTCTCTATTTAACTTCAAAATGTGAAATTAACTTTTATATTTTAGGGGGTGAAATGGAATATTTTATAAGGACATTTTTTTGGGGTGCAAAATGGATATAATAGTCAATTACGACGAGACTATAATTACCCATTTATAATAGTCAATTGCTTAGTTTTTAATATTACCTTAATATTAAATACAACTTTAATTTTCTCACTATATTTTATTTAATAAATAATACTCTTTTTTTTCAATACATTGATAATATAAATAAATGATATTACATTTAATGTTATAGAATCTTAATCTTAGTATTTGTGAATAACTTTAAAATGACTTATATTAAGTCAGGTGAGATTAGTATATACTCCCTTAAAATCCATTCCAAATAAGAAAAGGTCACGAAAATCTGGAAGAAATTGCTTAAAAACAATGGGAAGATGGACATGCCGCCAATTCCAAATCGTCGTTAACCATGCATTCATTATAGGAGTAATTTATACTCCTACTTCTTAAGGAAGGATATATTACTATTACTACTACTACTATTAAAATCCAAGCCCACCAAAAGATACAGCGAGTATACAACTGCTTATCTACTCTAGCGAAGATCGCTCACATTTCCTTTATTACAACCTAAAATCTTGCTAATGGACAATTTAAATGTTAAAAAAGACAAGTTCCTCGGAGATTTTCCCAAAACAATCTTTCGGATCTCCCAAGATTATCCGACGTGTCGGTCACCTACTCTCATCTCTTACCCCAAATATTCACCGGCTCATCCAGTCAATTTAACTTTTGACTTCATTTATCCGGTTCATTCAACACCATCAGTGCTTATAAATATGCTCATCTAGTACAACCCCTGCTTCTTTCATTTATTCAAACTCTTTCTAACTTTTGATTAATCCGAAAGCGCAGTGTTTAGGTTTAGCCATTGCAATCTTCCCCGAGAGGTTTGTTTCTGCAAATAGTTGCCTAGTTCCTTAATGAATCACTAGTTGTTTAATTGTTCTTAATTACTCTATGTTTGTACTTGATTCCACAATTAACAACAACCAATTTTTTTCCTCTTCTTTGGTTTTTTAAACTGTTTATTGAATTATTTTCTTTCTTAAATGTAGAGCTTTAATCGATATATACATTGCATATGTTTCTGATGAACTTATAGTAGTTTTTAGAGTATAGATGAATATGAGTATGTTGCTTGATTGTATTGGATTTAATTTGCCTGATTTGGCTTTTTAAAAATATTATGGTTTAAGTTTAATTTATGGTAGTTTCGTGCAATGTATTTGGTGTGTTTGTGAATATAATTTGCTGGACTTTCTGAGAGATAAAGCAATTTTATAAACACTTTCTCCGTCCAGCAAAAGATTGCCACCTTTTTAACCCGGAAAGATTGAAATTTCGAGTCACTTTTAAGAACAAAATAAAATTCAAAACTGATGATCTTTGAGATAGGGGAGTATTATATAAGAATGTTTTCACAGTTGTGTTGATTATCTATTCAGACCTTTGATCCCATATATTTTGTGGCTGTTTCTGAGTATTGTTTTAGGATTTTTCAACCCTTAGAATTGGAATTGAGCGCCAAATTTTAACTAAATTTAAATTCTATGGAATTGCATATGTGCATTCAGTTCCAATTCCAAAGCTTAGAATTGGAATTGAGCGCCAAATTTTAACTAAATTTAAATTCTATGGAATTGCATATGTGCATTCAGTTCCAATTCCAAAGCTTAGAATTGAGTTGCCAAACATAGCAAAAATATATTTTGAAGTATGTTAATTCTTGAGCCTGATTTATGCTGATTTATATCTAAGACTCATTTGTTGTTTTTATTCGGTGTTCTTTTTAAATGTTGGAGTTTCAACTCTGTTGCATTAGTATACTGCTGCTTGAGTAAGTTTTTTCTGTTTAAGAACCAATTATTAATCAACTTTTTACAAATTCCATATGCTTTAATTTTAAAGTTTATTGGAGCCTGGTTTGCTTCAGCAATTTAAAAGAGTTTTGCTTTATTTCTGGTTTGCTTTAACAATTTGAAAGTGTTTGCTTTATTCTTTGGGTTGAAGAGAGTTGTCTCGCGCCCTAGGTATTCTCTACCTATCTACTGTATCGGTTTGCCGTGCATGGTACCCTTTTGTTGAAGGTCGTTCGAGCTTTTCACGAGAGTATGGCGTGGGTTACTTCAAATAGCCAGAAGCGTCAGTACTCGAACATTGGCTCGAGGCATTTTCTACCCTTCTTACCTACCAAAAGCGGTGGTCACGCTTAAATCCTTGAACCGATAACCATCTTCGGCTTAACCTAGCCTCCTCCGTCCCTCGGGACCAACAAAGGGTAGTACAGAATATTCACCGTTGTCCATCGACTACGCCTTTTCTACCGATCTTAGGCCCCGACTCACCCTCCGTGGGACGAACCTTGCGGAGAAACCCTTAGGTTTTGGGGCATTGGATTCTCACCAAATGTTTGCGTTACTCGGCCGACATTCTCGCTTCCGCTTCCGTCCCCTTCTGGCCACCATGCTCGTTTGAGAGCAAGCGAAGAAGAAGGAAAGCCCACGGGTTCTTTAGCACAGATTCGGCGGCTTGGTGAATCTTTGGGCGATGTATGAAGAGGTTCGGAGAAAGCGATCGGTCAGTGTCCGATCTTAATGACCTCCAGGCTGTAGGTTTGTTCCAGAATGGATTGGATCTGGTCAAGTCCGAAAAGTTGGTGAAGAAGTTGATGTTCAATCATCCGAAGAGCTTGGCCGAAGCCTTTGACAAAGCAGAAGGCTACATCGTTGTGGAAGAAGCTATGAGCGACTGAAAAATCCTCTTTCGTCGGGGAAAGAGTCGGTGGCTCTAAGCCCGAAGTTGAAAGCAGAGGAGAGCGAGGGGGTATAATGATGAGACAGAGGCGCTCAAAAAAGTACAACAATTCTCGCGCAAGCAGGGAAGCGATCATCCTCCGCTCCTAAGACCAGAAGGTGAATAAGATCTACACCAAACTAAACACTGATAGATCGATAATTTTGGATCAGATCAGAAACCAACCTTTCTTTGAGCCACCCCGTGATAATTACCGAACTGGGCAGGGTAACTCTCGTAAGTATTGTGGCTATCATCAAGCCGCTGGCCACGACACTAACGAGTGTTGCAATTTGAAAGACTTTGTGGAGAGGAAGATTAAAGACGGCTTGTTGGTGCAGTATGTGGCCGTAAATAATCAGCAGAACGTTAACCGTGCTGTTCAGACGGTTCAAGGGGCTACAGTACTGCCGCCAAGGCATGTTATCGATGTGATAACCGGTGGGTCCACGGGGAAATTGATAGGGAAGAAGAGAAGGGCTTACCTGAATTCGGTCATGACTATGACAGATGCTCACCTAAAAGCAGATAGACCATTCCCCGGATTGCTATATCATTCACCGACGACGACTCCTTCCGAGCCCATCGAGCCGCATGAGGGGCCTTGGTGATCACAAGCATGCAAGTGGGGCACGGTGGACATAAGTTTATGATGATAGACAATGGATCTTCGATAGATATCCTGTATATCCATGCTATCGGAGGATGCACCTCGACAGGCGCGAAAATGGAGGTCGGGCAGAAGCTCCTTTATACGGCTTCAAAGAATGATCCCGTAAAAGTAGCGAGCACTATTGAACTCCGGAATTTTTTGACACAAATACCAAATAGTCGAAATAGTGTGTAAATTCTATTGTGCACGTTGATTCACTTTTTACAACGCTATCTTTGGGAAGACTCTACTTTACTCGCTCTCCAAGTCGTGACCTCCATCCTCATTTCAAAATCAAGTTCCCATGCTACTCATGGAGTAGGAGAGGTGGCGGGGGACTTGGATCTCGCCCGACGATGCTATCGGAATGTTATTTCCTCCCGAGTGGGGGTGACAAACAAAAGCGGCGATGACAATTGAGATCGAGCCTTTTACCGAAAGTAGTTACGAATCGATGGTGATTCTGCTTGGGAGGAACGGAAGAGGTCGAATTGATCCTTGAAAGCCGGGACAAGACAAGTGAAGATTGGTTCAGTCACAGAACCTCTTCGGACAAATCTCATAGAACTCTTATTTGTTATGCGGATATTTTTGCATGGGAACCAAAGGACATGCACCGGAGTTAGTCGGAAGATAGCCGAGCATAGCTTTGAACGTAGATCCTTGAAGAAGCGGTTCGGCGAAAAAAAGCGGATCTTTTCTTTGAACGACGTAAAATTATTGACTGAGAAATAAAGAAAGTTGTTGGTGCCGACTTTATATATGAGATTGATTATCCCGAATGGATGGCTAATGTGGTATTGGTGCGAAAAGCAGAATGGAAAATGGCGGGTTTGCATCGACTACTGCAAACCTCAATAAAGCTTGTTGAAGGATTTTTATCCTCTACCCCATATTGACCAAATTTCATCGATGCCACTTTCGGGTATGCATTACTAAGCTTTATGGATGCTTTTTTCGAGTTATCACCAAATATCCATGTGTAAAGAGGACATCCCAAAAACCGCATTTATTACCCACCGTTCGGTGTACGCCTACAAGAAGATGACTTTTGGCCTTATAAATGCTGGAGCCACTTACCAGAGAATGATGAACTTCATCTTCGATAGGCAGCTGGGAAGGAACATGGAAGTATACGTTGATGACATGATCGTGAAAAGCATGCACGTTCAGAGTCATTTGGACGATCTAGAGGAATGCTTTCAGACTGTCCGTCATCGTCAACTAAGGCTTAATCCGGCCAAGTGCACTTTCGGCCTCGGTGCAGGGAAGTTTCTGGGTTATCTTGTTAGCCAAAGGGGTATCGAGGCCAATCCAGAGAAGATTCAGGCCATTCTTGACATGAAGACTCCTCAGTCATTCAAAGACGTCCAACGTCTGACTGGCAGGATTGCAGCATTAAGGAGGTTCGTCGCCAAATCTGCAGAGAGGTGCCTTCCTTTCTTTGATACATTGAAAGGACCGAAGAATGCGAAGACGTTCCAGTGGACTTCAGAGTGTGAAGACGCCTTCCAGAGCATAAAGGCGTATCTTTCTTCGACTCCTTTATTGGTGAAACCCATTCCAATGGAGACTTTATATCTATATCTGGCGGCAAGTTCGTTAGCGGTTGGAAGAAGATCTTTGGTTCGGGAGATCGGTGAAAGACAAAGATCCGATCTATTATGTTAGTCACGTCCTGCGAGATGTGAAACCAGTATCCAAATATTGAAAAATTTTCCTTCATACGATAATTGCTAGTAGGAAGCTTGGCGATATTTTCAAGGTCGAGGCTCACGGTTGTCTACAATCGATCAACCATGAAGAAGGTGATGGGCAAGCCGAAGTTTCGGGAAGGTTAGTGGCGTGGACAATGGAGTTGTCACAGTTTTCATCGAATACCATCCACGAACCGCTATCAAAGGCCAAGCTTGGCCGATTTCATATAGTAGAATGTTCGTTCACCGAAGCAGATGCCGAAGTTCTCGGAAGCGGAATCCTCCGTCGGCGATTGCGAGTTCTTCAATGAGAGAAAGAGAATGTTTGGACTCTATATGCAGATGGTTCCTCTACCATAAGCTGTTATAGTAAGGGGAATTATCTTGACGAGTCCGGACGGGTTCAAAGTTCAACAGCCATCGATTTGGATTTAAAGCGACAAACAACGGTCTAAAGTATGAAGCGGTCTTAGCAAGTGTTCGATTGGCAAAAGAGTCTCAGAGGTTGGAACCTTATCATCTACAAAGTGACTCTCGGTTGGTTGTCAAGCAACCTATCGAGGGGACTATGAAGCTTTGGGAATCGAATGATCAAGTATTTGGCGGAGTTAAAGGAATGGACTTGATGATTTCGCTTCAGATTTAATTTCGGGGCATAGAGCGTAATGACAATTCTATCGCCGATGCATTGTCGAAATTGGCTACTACGGATGCAGATGTTTTTAACGGATCAGTCTACTTGGAAGTTCTGCAACAGCCAAGTGTTCAGCATGAAGCCGTGATGTGTATCGAAGCGATCTAATCTTTGGATGACCCCTACATCGAGTATTTGGCGAGATGGCGTCCTTCCTTCCGGATCGAGATGTTTAAAGAAAGAAGATCAAATACAAGAGCGCTTAACTTTATTCTTATTGATGGCGATCTTTACCGATTGGCCTTTTCTTCACCATTATTGAAGTGCTCGGTCCCATCTCGAGGCGGAATATGCTCTTGGGAAGTTCACGAAGGCATTTGCGGTGATCATATGGCTGCTAAATCTTTGGCTTACAAAGTACTTCGACAAGGAT
Organism: Panax ginseng; assembly: GCA_020205605.1. NCBI lineage: Eukaryota > Viridiplantae > Streptophyta > Magnoliopsida > Apiales > Araliaceae > Panax > Panax ginseng. Next base: position 1,029,895 of record CM035137.1, on the reverse strand, counting down.
ACTATTGGCCTACAATTTTCAAGGAAGCTACAGAGTATGTCAAGAAATGTGAAAAGTGCCAACTCAACAAATTCGATCTCATTATCACCCCGGAAGAGCTATACTCGATTTTATCTCCTATACCCTTCACCGTCTGGGGGTAGATATATTGGGTCCATTGCCTAAAGCTAAAAAGGTCAAGTTAGCTTTGTCATAGTTTCTTATTGATTACATGACTAAGTGGGTAGAAGCGAAGCCACTTGGTTAATTACGAGCAAGAATGTTTGAAGTTCATAAAAGAATCCAGTAGTGTTTCGCCGGGATCCCTAGAGTATTAATATCGGACAACGGACGGACGTTAAATGGGATCAAAATTTGAAGCATTTTAACGGAGTTGGGGATTCAACATAAGAAGACTTGGTGGCTCATCCACAAATCCAAATGGCCAAGTTGAGGTGACCAACGGGAATGACTTTGAATCGGGATCAAGCGCAGACTAGATGAAGCTAAAGGAAGATGGCGGAGGAGTCGCTTCGGTGTTGTGGGCTTACCGGACTACACCGAGGACTACCATTGGGATTCACCCGTTCGATGGCCTATGGTAATCGATGCCTTAGTCCTCGTCGAAATCGGATCTCCAAGTCTTCGTCACCAATACAAAGAAATATACAATGACGATGAAGGATCAAGGCCAATTTGGATCTCTAGAAGAAGTTAGAGAGGTTCTTTCTACTTAAATTGGGTCGCTTATCAACGAAGAGAAAGAAGCATTACAACAAAGGAGTCAAACTTGCAGATTCAAGTAGGAGACTTCATTCCTCGGAGAGAAGAAGCTTCTACACCTCAAAATACGGGAAAGTTAATGCCAAACCTGGGAAGGACCATATGAGGTGATCAAGTATCCAAACCAGCACTTCTAGGTTAAGGGCATTAGATGGTTTCAAATCAAAAACACACTTGGCACTTATTTGGCAGTTTCTAAATACTTTCAATAAAGATCAAGTTAATTCATCTAAGTCTCAGATATTATTGTTCATTATCAATAAAAGACACTTTTTCACCTATCGATCCCCGGTCCTATTTTGTCCTATGGTCACTATGGTGTAAGGAGGTATGGTAGGACTCATTGGCCGCCATTGGCGGACCCATTTTGTCGTTCTACCCCGAGTGGTGAGCGAAGGATCCTATATTGATTTTACCGTGGTGGTAAATCAATGGTCACTATTGGTCCCGGTCCTATTTTGTCCTATGGTCACTATGGTGTAAGGAGGTATGGTAGGACTCATTTGGCCATTCGATGGCGACCATTTTTGTCGTTTCTACCCCGAAAGTGGTGAGCGAAGGATCCTATATTGATTTTACCAGGGTGGTAAGTCAATGGTCACAATTGGTCCTTATATCTTGGTCCTTATATCTCGATCCTTATATCTTGGTCCTTATGTCTTGATCCTTATATCTTGGTTTTCGTATAATTGTTTCATCCCGAGTGGTAAACAAATGACCGATCTCACACTTCGGAGCCGATGAGTATTTGGTACTTTATTTTATTTAAGTGTTGAGTTCGGAATGCCTCGTCCCCTTAACATCACTTTATCTGTTACATGACATGCTTATCTGTTACATGACATGCTTATCTGTTATATGACATGCTTAATCATTTGAAGTGAAATCCTCGAAAGGGTTTTTTGTATACCTGTCCATATAAATTCGTATTGAAGTATTGACGTAAAATAAAAAGTACACTGAAGTCATAAGGAAGAAAATCATTTCTCATTAATATTTAAGTTCATTTACAAATAAGGAAATAACATAAAATTTCTACAAAATTCATAATAATAAGACCTAAGACAATCCATATGTTTGGTGCTTGTGTAGCTCCATCATCATCCAAGAAGAGTCCGGTGAGGTAAGGATCTAAGTTAGCCTTGATCAACCCTTTCTTGCCAAGACTTCGGCAGAGCTCGTAGCTTTCTTTGTGAATCCTCATGATTTCTTCGTTTATTTCGTCCGAGTTCCTATACTCTTCACAAATTTCTTTGCGAAGAGCATCAGTTAAAGGAGGCCCAAGGTCCCGAAGAGCCTTGAGTTCTCGGATCTCTTGCTCGAGCTGCTGCCGTATATTCAGTTGAAGCTTTTCATCCTGCTCCATCTTACGGATCGTCTTGGTCAAGACTTTGGCGTTGGACTTCAACTCCTTGATCTTATCCATCCTCGATTCACCTCCGAACTAAGTCGACATTCATGTTGACAATTTCAAGACATCTTGAGCCTTAGTCGACTTTTAGTTCTTCCTGGAGGCCTTCACTTCTCCCTTAGCTTGGGCCAACTCTTTCGAAGACCTTCATTAGTATGAAGAAGGCATTCACGATGAGTCCTTTCCGAGCCAAAAGTGATTTCGGGAGGAATTTTCCTTCTTCAGCTTCTCCTCGGATTCAACTTGGAGAGAGATCGGGGACGCAGACGTCCAAGAAAGCGACATTTACTGTTCATGTTCGGTGTTATTCAATCGACTTCCAGATGTATATGAAAATAAGTAAGCAAAGGAAGTGAAGAGTCATTTACCTTAGCCAAGTAGTTCATGCCTTATTTGAAAGCGGATCCTCGTTGAAGCTGTTCTCAACCGATGGTCATCGGCCTCATGAACAAAGGCCTCAAACAGTTGAAAGGGAAATTGGCATTGAACCGAGGCCACATAATCGGTGAACCCATGGCATCATCTTTGAAATTCGGATGTCATTGGTCTCGAGGAGGAGGCATAGCCGCTACGAACCGGTGAAGGATCCGCGTGCATTGCCTCTGGAGAAGGTGATCGAGTAGCATTGGCTCAGAGTTGAAGAAGGTTGAAGTTGAACTGAAATTTGACCGTCCAAGGTCATTTTCTTTTCGGAGACGGAGAAGATTAAACGCCGACCGCTTCGGCCGCGCTAGGTGTTGGGGTTTCATTTAAAAAATTTGGATGTTGAAGGAGGGGGAACGCGGAGTAAGAGGAATTATTTTGCTTCTCAATTTTTTAGCACGAAGGACTTTCGACCGATCGTGTGGAGGAATGTCAAGGAGACTCCTCTTTCTTAGATTTGGTTCAGAGGTTGGTGGGTTTGGTTCAGAGGTTGGTGGGTTTGGTTCAGAGGTTGGTGGGGTTAGTTCAGAAGTTGGTAGGGTTGGTTGAGGAGGTTGTTGTGGGTTCGGTTGAAGGAATTGTTTGTGGGTTTACCTCGGGAAGTACCTCTCTCGCTTTCAGGATTTATCTCGCGAGAGTCTCGGCCTTTTGGCGCCTTCTTCCTTCTACATGAGGTCGGAGGACCGCCGGGGATGATAGGATTATCGACTTCAGGTCATCATCCCGAAGGAGAGTTGTTGTTAGCTCAAAAGGCGGGGGTTGGATTCGGGAAGGCTCCTCGTTAGGAGTTCTTCATTTGCATCGATAATCCTCCCGCCAAGAAATCTTCCAAGTCTTTTACTTAGGGAAGTTGGTTTGATCAAAGACACACGCAAATAATCACAAGTTAAAATCTGTACCACATAAATATTTTAAAAATTATATCACAGAATGGTCCAAGACTTACGTTTATGGTCATACAACTATGCTTGCTTGGTCAAGAGAGTGAAGCTCCACTCGAGAAGGATCTTATTCATGAAGTCGCCCATCTCCTCACGTGCCCCTCGGGATGTCACATAGAAGTCGGCAGAGATACGCTCCAAATGGTCCAATCGGGAAGGGAGGAGATTCCGTGACCGATGACGAAGAACCATTTCTCGTGCCATCCTTTGTTCTTTCGAGGGGTGCTCATCAGGGGCCTCTTCTCGAATTTCGAAGTTTGGGCGTGGGGACTGTTGTTTCAAAGATTTTGAACCCTCGTTTCTGGATCGGCCCGGTAGAAAAGAGGGTGAAGAAGAGATCAACAGAGGGGTAACCCCTAATTCATGATGAAGGCGCGATGAACGCCAAGATATGGATATAGGAGTTAGGCACCGGTTATGCACGAATCCTACTCCAATAAACCCTGGGAGGGTAACTATGAAGGCGTGGAGGGTAGCGAACCCCTTTTCCAAAGTAGAGTAGTCGGCATGGCGACCCATCCGTCTGGTCATTTGGTACATTCGCTTCCTCAAAGAATTTGGAGCCCTCATAAGAAAGTTATCCGGAACATGATATCGAATCCGGAGAGTTCGCAGATTTGATTCGTAAACGGTGGAGGTGATGTTGGTACGAGGAAATTGTTCCCCATCCTTGAAGAAATCAGTGGGAGGCGGTGGATTGGCACTTGAACCCCCTTGGTTAGGGTTTGAGCGAGAAGAACTTGAAGGGGTTTGGCTTGGATTCACCATTGTTGAGTTTGTGAAAGCTAACGAGAGGTTTTTCTGGGAGAAGGAAGAAAGCTCAAAGGTTGAATTTCAAATCAAGAGGTAAAACCGTCAATTTTGGTGAGGTTTATCTTTTATCTCGATTTTACGTTGAGCGAGGCCGGCGATTTAATGTCAGTAATAATGGGAATTAAAGTGGAATACGTTTGGATGACCTTTGAATATCTTATCAGATTGGGCCTGACTGTTGGATCTCTATCTTATTGGCCCATCCCGTTCAAATTCAAATCCTTTATCAAATTGGGCTTATTATTCTGGGTACCCACTATCCAGTCCTCCCTTATTCCACTTCGTATGATAAAAGTGGGTATGATCCACTTATTTCCTTTCTTTGGGCCTTTATTAAATTCTAAATATCATGAATCATGTATAGTTTTCCATTAAACATCTTGTTTAACTAAAAAACTAGGGGGTAATGTTGGGTCATAATATTTCTCCTATTTTGGGCCGGATAGATTGGGCCCATTTATCAGTATAATCTGTTGGGCTTTCATTATTAAGCCATAGGACTCTTTGAGCCCATTTATTGTGTCAACTTTATTTAATCCTGTTGGACCGGGTCAGTCCAATGGATCGACCCATTAGATATTTTAATATCTGTTACTTTGACTTGTGATGATGAAAAAGCATGACAGTTGACTAAGGATCCTGCCATGCATTAATGTGGATGGGATCATAACCACGGTGAGAAAACAAAGGACCAAAAAAAAGGTAGATAAACCCGATATAATGGCAGATTCCATCGATCGGAGGGGTGTCGTAGTAGTGGGTGGCACAGTAATCCAAGCTAAGGTAATATAACTTAGCAAGGAAGCCATCGTATAGGGGTACGTTTTTCTCATATATTGATTATTCATATTCTCCCATACACACAACTGAGATTTATTATCTCTCTCAATACACTAGACCATATATTCCTCCATTATTAACCTTGTGAACACGCACTTTAATTCTCACGCTGAGCTATCCCTCGAACCGCCGCCAAGCTTTTTGTCGATTGTATTTCTTATCGTGCAGGGATCAGGACGTCTTACGTGATTGGGACGTGGAGAAAGATTTTGGCGTTAACACTCAAGTTAAGGACGTTTGACTGGCTAATAATAAAGGCTTTAATTGCATAAGTTCCTTTAAAGTTATAATACTCAAGTATATATAAGCCGGAAGGCACATGCTGTAAAGGCTAGAGATTTTGAATGCATTCTGATTTCTATGTCCTAGCTAGCTTAGCAAGCAAGTGTGCTTCTTTTTAGACTCCTTCTATGTGGACCGGATTATTAAACATTTTTAATTAAATTTTTTTTTATGATTTAAAAAAAATATATATTTAATATTTATTTCAACTGAATTAGCAGTATTAGATTTAACTCCATTTTCCACCAACCAGGCCGCCAAGAATTAGTGAAGTACGTACAAGCAAATTGGCACCAACAACATGCTTCTTTGGGAGAATTGGAATGAAGAATACAGTTTTGATCCACCGCATGCGTGCATATACACACAACAATTCTGAAAACTCACTTTACACTACTACAAAACAATAAATAGATAACGCGAAAAAAACGTTATGGTTTCATTCAGAAAAACATCGTAGTTAAGGGTGTCATCTATTTGACACCCTTACACAATGTTTTTAAAACATTGTAGTTAAGCACATTACACAACGTTTTTAAGAAAAAAACGTTGTAGATTTGTTTTCCATAAATTAGCAGGTGCTTAAAAACGTTGTAGAAGGTATGATTTCACAACGTTTTCTGGATAAAAACGTTGTAGTTTAATATATCAGACAACGTTTTTAACCAATTTATACAACATTTTTAAAATATTGTGGATAAAGAAAAAAAGAAAAAAAAAGTTGTGGTTCACCTATATTACCAATGCACCTGCAATATGCTAATGACATGATATATAGCTAAAAGGTCTAAATTCTCATTTAAATTTAAAGCCAAAATGTATTAACCATTCAAAATACATCCCAATAATACCATTCGTTTATAATTTCAAAGTACTACATCCATAAAATATATACCAAACTATCCATATATGCATCTCAAATTCAATCGCTCAATATAAATTACTACTATATTGAATTGTGAATTTGATTACACGATCCACAAAATAAACCAATCATATACACCGTTAACTCGAACCACTTTCTAAGGGTACACCATCATATACCGCCGCTATTATTGCTAAGCTAAACGCGTAATCGTGGATCGTTAGTATGCCAAGCTTCTTACAAATACCATCATATACTGACTAGCACACAAAGCTTAAACAACTAAAAGGAAACCGATAATCCCATCACCAAATTTTGAAATATTTCAATCGAAAATTAAAGCAAGTCATCAAAACAACATTTATGGTATTTGAGCCTCGTAATAGCATGTGACAACAGATTGCATATGGGACAATAAAAAAGCAATAGAATAATACTCTTGCAGGAAAAGAAGAAAGAAAGAAGACAACAAGATTATGACAATAAAATGCAGACCATGGATCATTACCTCGCAGCACCACAAGCCCTTTGAAATATTAGTATTGTTTCACAATTCTAGCAATGTGAAACTATTAACTTCCATAAACCGATAATATTGAAACTTAAACCCAAGTATTTGAGAAGCATGGGACCGCAAAAAAGGCCGAGAATCAAGAAAAGAAATGCTTCCATTAAGCATGAACAATACAATATGTGCTTTGTGTGTATATCAAACCTTGGGAAATATAGGAATCGGATCCGGAAGACAACATTATCAGTGAAGTTCAAAACACTCCAACTACTACTCTAATTAAAATTTTAAGCAGCAGAATTTACCTTCGATTTTAAGATGCTTTGGTTGTCATCAAAATCTTGGTTTGGATGATTGATTCTAAGATCACAAAATGAACTATGTACGGCTTCAAATGTCAACGCATGCCAATTTGTGCATACATTATTGAGAATATAACTCTCTTCTCATCTAAGGAAGATTAAACTTAATATGAAATGTTCGAAAGAACGATACTAATTATCATTTTTCGACACGATAATGTATATTTTGGACTTAATCTATCACATCCTCCAATGCACGATTGCTTCACCCCATTTTACCAAGGCGACTCTCAAATTCTCTTCATTTGTCAAGAAAAGTAACATGCTACAATGTATCAAATATTTGTGAGAATTTTATGTAATTTACTTACATGATACCACCAGGTTTCAGATGTACATAGTAGGAATTTGATAAGATATTATAAGTATAAATAGATCTGTAAATTGGCTCATGGTAGCAAATTTTAGTGACAAATTTATATATCATCACTTGTAGAGTCACCATGACAAAACATGATAGTATATCTAACGCCAGTCAAAAGAAGGTCCTAATTTAGCATACAGATAAAATTTACCAAGTTGAAAGCAAGCCTTCAACAACTGGAAATGTATTTAGAGAAAGTTACCTGAAATAACAATAAGGGCAACCATGATTGTAAGACCCCAACTTATTATAAATAAAATTGAATTTTTCTTTATTCATTATTCTAAATTAATAAGGGTTAATTTGATATAATTCTTTGGTTATGGGTGAAATGTGCAAAGTTTACAAAATAAGCAAGTGGTTATAAAATATTCATTATTATTCGGGGAATATTCGTTTGGTCGTGGAATATTCTTTTTTGTCGAAATCTCCGCGACGACGGCCTTGATCATTGGTGGGCCCCATAACGGAAAAGCGGTTGGATGAAAGAAAACGATAAAGATTGAGTTTTATAAATAACGACGTAAATTATACTGAATTAACTTTGTTGGGTTACACGGTGGTTAAAATACTGATGTCTACGCGTGGTTGCACAAAGAAGACACCGGTATTGCTGAAGATTATTGAATTATTGATCCTTACGTAAGAAGGCACTACTCAATAATTGTTACGATGAATTATCGTTCAATATTATATTTTATTGATTCAATAATTCTTTGCGTTGATATTTTTGGTATTCTTTGTTGTTTCAATAATTGTCATTACACAAGATTTTCCATTATCAAATCAATAATTCATGTTATTTGAATAATATTATCGAGATAACATTATTGGAAATGTCTAGAAAGTTACATCTAAGGAGAGATTTTGTCACCTAATCATGGCCAAGTAGTATGAGAGAAATCCTTATTGGAAAGTTCTCTTTCTGAGAACTACACGGTCACGATCTTGTGATTCGTAATATTATTTTAAATAAGTAATTATTGATTATTATGATAAAGAAAATATTTATTTTATGTGGATATAGATGGAGAAAATTTTAATGTGACAATTGTTGAAAATTAATATTTTATCTTTTTCCGATAAAATAATTCATTTAAATATATTATTTTAATAATATATTAACGGTGATATTTTTATAATGAATGTGGGATATATGAGTATATGAGGAGGTAGAGTATTTTGTGGCATTAAATATTTAACATATGTTTTGTGTGTCGGTGGACACAATTCTTAATAGAAAATTGATTATAGGATCGTAAAATCGCCTGCTTTGTGGATTTGGTCAATTTGTTTGGAATTTGGAAAATTTTCTTCGCAAAGTTGTAGAGAATGGAATTTTCCATGGAAAGTCATGAGTTTCAAATTTTTCCGATAAACGAGCTATTTTCTATTTAATTATTGAAGTTTAGGAAGATAAAATAATTTTATTAAATTATGGGTGGGACCCACTCTTGTTTGAACATGTGGGTTGCTGGAAATTGGGTCAAGGTTGGTGGTGGCTGAAGTGTTCAAATGGCATGCGCGAGAAATGTAATTTTAAATAATAATAATTTATTAATTTAGTCTCTTTTCATGCGTTCTAACATTTTCCTATAAATAGAGGGCTAAGTTAGAATTGAAAATCACACCGTAAATAAAGTTTTCTCTTTTCTCTCTAAATTATCGAGCGTATTCTTGTGAGTATACTTTGAGTGTTGTTATACGGTGCGGGTTTCACAAGACTATACGAAAATTCATCAAGTAATGCGGTTATTTTGAGGTAAGGGTATTATTTTCTTCTTAAATGATATTTTTCTTCAATATCATTATGTCAAGTATTGGTAAACTTTTTTATCAAATTTGGAACTTGTTGTGTCGGGGTTCTTATTCACGTTATCTGGCCTTTATTCACGATATCGACATTATTCATTTAATACGACATTATTCAATCGAAAAATAAAAAATTTTCTTTTTGTCCAAAATATCTATTCTGGATACTAGCTTTGATTGTATCCATGTTTTGATCATTCTTGAATTTTACACCAATATGATTATTTTCGAAGTATTTTTGGACATGGGTAAAACAAAGTACGAATCCTTAATCCTTAATCCTTGTCATTTTGTTTCACTGGATTCGTTTCTTTAAAAATGTTTTTCATCATCCTCATCCTAAATGGTGATATAAATGAATATCTTTGGGCCTGTAGTGCAAAGATGAACGATTAACTGATGAATATCTTTGGCCTGTAGTGCAAAGATGAACAGGTGTTGAGATGAACATGACCAATTGGTGATATAAATGAATATCTTTGGCCTGTAGTGCAAAGATGATTAAAGATGTATATTGATTGTTATTACAGGGATAAACTATTGATGATGGACTTTTAAACCTTAGAAGACAATAGAATTCTTTCTCTATGTGACTCTTCTAATGGATTGATGTTTCCGCTGCATTTGTTGATCTAAAACTTGTTGTCTATTGTATTCTATTAGATTTTTCCCTGTTGAAGACTAACGATAATTTGTTGTATATTATCTTAGTTATAATATTCTTTACTGGGCTAGTTGAGCTCACCCTTTTCCTTTTTGTTCCATTTTTCTTCTCAGGAGGTGAGAACATAGCAGGATCGAGTCGGGGTATGGAGTGATGGTTCTAAGAAGATGTTTTAAGTATCCTCACTATTTACGTAAAATAGTGTATGAATAATTAATGAGGACTTATTTGGGTGTGTATATTGTCTGTAAGACAATATTTGTATTCAAACTCACAGTTGTATTGTCGTATTCTACACGACATCCGTATTGTCAAAGTTGTAGTTTGCTTTCTATACCATGTATTTTGGCGACTCGGAATGGGTGTTGTATACCTATTTTAGGGCGCCACGGTTGGTATCATAGCTTAGGATATGATCTCTGTGAGGAGATCGGGGAATAGAACTAGGAGGGAGAGACGAGTAAATCCTTCGCTAAAGTGTGTCCTACCTAAGCTTATTTGTTGGTCGGTCATAATATAGGATATTATGTGATATGTTAATTTGTTTAATTAACCCTTGTTTTATGGCGATGATTTAAGAATGGGCTGCCGAGAACGTTAACAATGGAGTTTATGAGACCGTGGAGACGCCAGATTTCACCAACGAGGAAACGTGCAACAGTCGGGCAATGTTCCTCCCGTGAACAACGCCACCGAGCAAATGATGAACGACGGGATGTTTAGAAGCTTTTTGCGGTTCATGCAAAATCGACGAGGAGACTCGTGTACAAAATACGGGAGAAATGATAGTAGCGTGCGGGTTTGTCACGGCCAAACAATTCAAAGAGTTGGGACCACCAGATTTCCATGGAAAGCCGGATCCGATCAAGGCGTAAACGTGGGTCAAGCAAATTACCAAGATATTCGATGTCTTGGGGTGCACGGAGAATGAAGGTTCCATTCGCCACCTTTATGTTTCGTGGTAAGAAGCAGACATCGGTGGGAATCGGAAGGCGTGCACTACCAATCGATGCACTTAACATGTCTTGGGAAAGATTTTAAACTGCTCAATGACAAGTAATTTCGTAAAGTATTCATATATATGAAGGAGGTAGAGTTTATTAGACTCGAGCGTAACAACATGATTTTGTCTCAAGACGAGGCAAGGTTCGCAGAATTATCGAGTTTGCACCTCATTTGGTGGAGAATGAGGAACGAATGACGCAGTATGTTTTCGAGAGGTCTAAAACCGGAGATTCGTCAATACCTTATCTCTCATAAATTTCTCTCAGATTCAGATGTTGTCAGCATGTGGCTCGATTATTAGAGCGAGATAGTGAGTATACTCAACCGAGGGGACCACAATCGTGGTAGTCATCGAACGATGATAACCAATGAGGAGGAAATAATACGGACAAAGCGGTAACTACTCGGTGGTAATCGTGGACATGATAATTGGAGAGGTGACTCAAGTGGAAATTTCGTAGAAAGAAGATTTAACAATGACGGGAAGATATCAACGGCAGAAGAAAGACCAACAACAAATGCTTGGGGAGGAGAAGCGACCACCGGTTAGATGTTACAAATGCGGAAGGAGGGACATATCACCACCAAACTAACCACAACAATCCAAGGTATGTTACAATTGTGGAAAGGAAGGCCACATCGCCGAGATTGTCTTATCGCGAAACCAAGTTCAAGCAGGAGTGGTGATTCCAAGGGTCGTCCGGATAAGTCGAAATCGGCCGGTTCTCGGAAGAAGCGTTTGTCGTGGATGGACAAAACGTGAGGAACCCAAACGAGGTGATCACGGTAAGCTAATCTTGAATTCTTGCGAAGTTTATACCTTACTAGAATCTGGGTTCTACCCATTCTTATATCTCTCCCGCTTGTGCTCAACGCTTAAACTTGACTCAGGAGAAATTAGATTTTGATTTATCTGTTGAAACTCCGTTGGGTGAAACCTTCGTTACATCTACGGTTTATAAATCTTGCATGATCCAAGTTGGCACTATCACATTACCGTTGATCTTATCTCTTTAAAGATACTTGCTTTTGATGTGATTTTAGGAATTGATTGGTTAACCACTCATCATGCCAAAATTGATTGTTTTCGTAAGGTGGTTAGTTTTCATATTCCTAACCAACTGTCATACTTAATTCAAACCATCGAACCACTAAAATCACCACTTTGTCATATCAAGCCACAAAGCTATTCGTTTATTGAAAAACGGATGTCGTTTTCTTAGCTCATGTTATGGATTTGAATAAAGACAAGTCGATTTGAATAATATTTCGTGGTTAGAGAATTCTCGATGTATTTCTGAAGAGCTTCCTGGTTTACCCCGTAACGTGATGTTGAATTCTTTATTGACCTTGAACCGCATACAAAACCCATTTCTAAAACCCCATATCGAATGGCTCCTATTGAACTTACGGAGTTAAAAGTCCAACTACAGGAATTATTAGACATCGGTTTCATTCGCCCCAAGACGTCTCCTTGGGGTGCCCTGTTTTATTCGAAAAGAAGAAGCGCGGAGTATGCGACTTTTGTATCGACTATCGAGAATTGAACCATGTCACCATCAAGAATAGGTATCCGCTACCTCGCATTGATGACTGTTTCTACCGATTACAAGGAGCGCAATTCTTTTCAAAGATCGATCTTCGTTCTGGATATCATCAGCTGAAGATTAAAACTGAGGATATTCCAAAGACGGCATTCAGGACTCGATACGGGCATTATGAATTCTTGGTCATGTCTTTTGGATTGACTAATGCTCCTGCTGCTTTTATGGATATGATGAACCGTGTATTCAAGGAATATTTGGATCAGTTCGTTGTTGTCTTTATTGATGACATCCTCATCTATTCCAAAAGCCGTGAAGATCATGAGCACCATTTGAAGCTGGTACTACAAAGACTTCGTGAACACAAGCTTTATGCCAAGATGAAGAAATGAGAGTTCTGGCTTGAGGAAGTAGCATTCCTTGGGCACGTGGTGTCAAAACAAGGAGTATCTGTGGACCCGGCGAAGATTGAAGCAATACAAAGTTGGGAGCAACCGAAGTCGGTGACCGAAGTACGCAGCTTTCTGGGCTTAACTGGTTATTATCGGAGATTCGTGGAAGGATTTTCTCGAATCGCTACTCCGTTAACTCAGCTGACTCGGAAAGATACAAAATTCATATGGAGCGGAGAATGTGAGAAGAGTTTCCAAGAGCTCAAGAGGAGACTCATTTTAAGACTGTTTCTAACAATACCATCCTGGTTCGGATGGATTTGTTATCTACAATGATGCTTCCGGCAAGGGGTTAGGATGTGTTCTCATGCAACATGGAAAAGTCATAGCTTTATGCCTCACGATAACTCAAAGAATATGAGAGGAATTATCCTACTCATGATCTAGAGTTAGCGGCAGCAATGATTCGCGTTAAAGATATGGAGACACTACTTGTATGGAGAGAAAGTGGAGATTTATACGGACCATAAAAGCCTCAAATATTTCTTCACCAAAAAGAACTCAATATGCGCAAGAACGACGTTGGCTTGAGCTATTGAAAGATTACGATCACACTATTCAATATCATCCCGAAAAGCGAACGTAGTAGTGACGCGATTGAGTAGAAGATCATATGCAAATCACGAGTGCAATATTTTCAACGCAAAGGCCCATTTTATACGACTTACAAAGGATGAAGATAGAATTAAAGACTCCGAGGATCCCACATGATGATGGCGAATATACTGAGTAGAACCGACTTTAATTGATAAAGTTAAAGTCGCTTTCAAGCTACGGACCAATGATACAAATGAAGAAGAAAGTGCAAGAAGGTGCTATTCCGTAAGCAAGAATCGATGAAGAAGGAATACTTGAGTCAATTCTAGACTTTGCGTTCCTAACGATTCGACACGAAGCATAAAATCATGATGGAGGCACACAACACACCCGTTTGTAATCCATCTCGGGAGTACCAAAATGTATCATGATATTCGACATACATTTTGGTGGAACAATATGAAGAGAGAGATTCGGAGTTTATCTCAAGATGTTTAACCTATCAACGTGTAAAGGCGGAGCATCAAGTGCCAAAAGGTCCATTGCAACCACTTGAGATTTTGAATGGAAATGGGAACACATTACTATGGATTTTGTTCTGTGTCTTCCCAAAATTTCTCAAGGCGTAGATTCAATTTGGGTTATTGTTGATAGATTAACCAAGTCCGCCCATTTCTTAACGATACGCGAGACTTATTCCTTGAACGCCTTGCTCAGTATGACGTGAATGAGATTGTACGATTGCATGGCATGCCAAGATCCATAGTTTCGGATCGTGACCGAGATTCACTTCAAGATTTTGGGTTAGCTTGCAGTAAAGCTATGGGCACGGATTTACGATTGATTCAAAGATACCATCCTCAAACCGGACGGACAATCGAGAGGATTATTCAAACCCCTGAAGATCTATTAAGACTACGTGTTCTAGATTTCAAAGGAAGTTGGGATAAGTACTTTGCCATGGTGGAATTCTCTTACAACAAAAGCTTATCGTTAAAGTATAGGCATGGCTCCATTTGAGGCGTTGTATGGACGAAAATGTCGCTCTCGATATCTTTGGGACGAGGTGGGAGAAAGCAACGTTGTTGGGACCGTAATTAATACGCATGACTACGTAAAAGATCCAAATGATTCGACAACGATTCAAACCTCACAAGATCGACAAAAGAGTTATCGCCGATCTTCATAGAAAGGACGTGGAGTTTAATATTGGAGATCATGTATTGTTACGTGTTGCTCCATGGAAAGGAGTTACAAGATTTGGAAAAGAGGAAAGCTCAATCCAAGGTTTGTTGGTCCATTTGAGATTCTCGGACCGAATAGAAACGCGTGGCCTATAGACTCGCGTTACCTCCAAGTATGTCTCGTGTTCACAATGTATTCCACATATCTATGCTTCGTAAATATATGAAAGACCCGAACCACATTATTGCATTATAACCAGACGAGATAGCTGAAGATTTAACCTACGAGGAGATACTTGTTGAGATTTTGGATAGGAAAGAGTATGTCTTACGCATGAAGGTTATACCACAAGTTAAGGTTTTGTGGAGAAACCATGCAATTGAGGAAATGACATGGGAGTTGGAATCGGAGATGAAAGCGAGGTACCCTCACCTTTTCGATATACCAGGTACGTACGTCAATTTCGAGGACGAAATTTCATAAGGAGGGGAGGTTGTAAGACCCCAACTTATTATAAATAAAATTGAATTTTCCTTTATTCATTATTCTAAATTAATAAGGGTTAATTTGTTATAATTCTTTGGTTATGGGTGAAATGTGCAAAGTTTACAAAATAAGCAAGTGGTTATAAAATATTCATTATTGTCGGGGAATATTCGTTTGGTCGTGGAATATTCTTTTTGTCGGGAATCTCCGTACGATGGCGCAGTCATTGGTGGGCCCCATAACGGAAAAACGGTTGGATGAAAGAAAACGACAAAGATTGAGTTTTATAAATAACGACGTAAATTGTTACCAATTAACATTGTTGGGTTACTCGGTGGTTAAAATATCTGATGAATGGTCATTGGTTGCAAATACAATACGGATTGCATAGTATTATTGAATTATTGATACTTACGTAAGAAGGCACTACTCAATAATTGTTACGAGTAATTCTTTGCTCAATATTATATTTTATTGATTCAATAATTCTTTGCGTTGATATTTTGTATTCTTTGTTGTTTCAATAATTGTCATTACACAAGATTTTCCATTATCAAATCAATAATTCATATTATTTGAATAATATTATCGATAACATTATTGGAAATGTCTAGAAAGTTACATCTAAGGAGAGGTTTTGTCACCTAATCATTGCTTGCCAAGGAGAAATCCTTATCGAAAGTTCTCTTTTCTGAGGGAACTACGGTTGTCGATCTTGTGATTCGTAATATTATTTTTAAATAAGTAATTATTGATTATTATGATAAAGAAAATATTTATTTTATGTGGATATAGATGGAGAAAATTTTTAATGTGACAATTGTTGAAAATTAATATTTTATCTTTTTCTCGATAAAATAATTCATTTAAATATATTATTTTAATAATATATTAAGCGGTGATATATTTTATAATGAATGTGGGATATATGAGTATATGAGGAGGTAGAGTATTTTGTGGCATTAAATATTTAACATATGTTTTGTGTGTCGGTGGACACAATTCTTGATCAAAATTGATTATAGATCGTAAAATCGCCTGTTTGTGGATTTGGTCAATTTACATTTGAAATTTGGAAAAATTTTCTTACGCAAAGTTGTAGAGAATGGAATTTCCCATGGAAAGTCGCATGAGTTTCAAATTTTTTCGATAAAGCGAGCTATTTTCACAAATTATTGAAGTTTCGGAAGATAAAATAATTTTTATTAAATAATGGGTGGGACCCACTCTTGTTTGAACATGTAATGCTAGAAATTGGGTCAAGGTTGGTTTGGTGGCTGAATTGTTCAAATGGCATGCGAGAAATGTAATTTTAAATAATAATAATTTATTAATTTAGTCTCCTTTCATGTTCTAACATTTTCCTATAAATAGAGGCTAAGTTAGAATTGAAAATCACACCGTAAATAAGTTTTTCTCTTTCTCTCTAAATTATCGAGCGTATTCTTGTGAGTATACTTTGAGTGTTGTTATACTGGTCTTGAGTTTCACAAGACTATACCTTATTGAAATTGTCAAATACGGTTATTTTGAGGTAAAGGGTATTATTTTCTTCTTAAATGATATTTTTCTTCAATATCATTATGTCAAGTATTGGTAAACTTTTTTATCAAATTTGGAACTTGTTGTGTCTTGAGTTCTTATTCACGATACTCAAGACTATTCACGATACGACACATTATTCACGAATACTAAGACTATTCAACCTAAAAATAAAAATTTTCTTTTTGTCCAAAATATCTATTCTCGGATACTAGCTTTGATTGTATCTATGTTTTGATCATTCTTGAATTTTACACCAATATGATTATTTTCAAGTATTTTGGACATGGGTAAAACAAAGTACTAATCCTTAATCCTTAATCCTTGTCATTTTGTTTCACCGGATTCGTTTCTTTAAAAATGTTTTCATCATCCTCGATCCTAAATGGTGATATAAATGAATATCTTTGGCATTCAGTAGTGCAAAGATGAACGATTAATCGATGAATATCTTTGGCTCAGTGCAAAGATGAACAGTGTTGAGATGAACATGACTAACCTGGTGATACAAATGAATATCTTTGGCCAGAAAGTGCAAAGATGATTAAAGATGTATATTGATTGTTATTAAAGGGATAAACTATTGATGATGGACTTTAAACCTTAGAAGACAAGAGAATTCTTTCTCTATGCGACTCTTCAATGGATTCTTTGCTTCATTGCATTTGTTGATCTAAAACTTGTTGTCTATTGTATTCTATTAGATTTTTCCCGTTGAAGACTAACGATAATTTTTGTATATTATCTTAGTCATAATATTCTTTACTAGGCTAGTTGAGCTCACCCTTTTCCTTTTTGTTCCATTTTTCTTCTCGGGAGGTGAGAAACATAAGCAGGATCGAGTCGGGGTATGGAGTGATGGTTCTAGGAAGATGTTTTATTGTCCTCACTATTTCGTAAAATAGTGTATGAATAATTAATGAGGATTTATTTGGGTGTGTATATTGTCTAGAAGACAATATTTGTATTCAAACTCACAAATTGTATTGTCGTATTACTACCGACATCCGTATTGTCAAAGTTGTAGTTTGCTTTCTATACCATGTATTTTGGCGACTCGTAATAGGTGTTGTATACCTATTTTGGGGACGTCACAATGATGATCTCCAACACTGGAGTTGATGATATGATTTTTGACAAGAATATGGTGTATAATCCTCGCAGGTTGCGATTAAAGAAAAAGCTCGAATATAAAAAACACATGATCATCAAAGCACAATTTGAAGGTTTTTCTCGTCAGGTTCTCTCGTCACCGAGAGAAAAGCCGCAAAGAATAAAGCACCATGTATTAATAATACAAACTTCAAAAACATTACTAAAATCGAGGTTGCCGGAATCATGATATGGACCTTTCGACACGGTTAATACCATTAATGACCCTCATTGTAATGAATCAAATAATATTGAAATGAATTTATTAAGAATCGATCGGATCATAGGTAACAAACTCATTTAGTTCATGTCCATTGTACATAATTCCCCGACATCTTCAAAAATTAGATTGATCAGAATCAAGTATGTCAAGAATATAATAATGCAAATTATCTAAGAATTCGAGGATATTATATTATTTTATTTTCCTGCGAAACCATGTTAGATATCAATAATTAACGTGATTCTCTTCACGAATCAATATATTATTGTCAACTATTAGTATTAATATAAGATCTTCTTAAATTCATACCCCCATTCTCTGTTGGTTCAACCTTCCATCAAGAAACACCTCTATAGCTGAGATGATTTGCTCTACAAGAATATAGATACTCAATCCTACAATATTAACTTAAAATGAAAATGAATACAACAGATAAAATCGTAATTACCTTCCTCAAACCTTTGTGTGGAAGCTGCGACTTTGCTTTTACCTCCTCAAAGATCAAAGGAGATCAACAATGGAACCAAGTGGCCAAGTGAATGGTAAGTCAAGAAAGCCGCACGGAAGTTTCCTCCTGGTATTTTGTAAATTGGGTACCATGCTACTAAGTACCTAAAAATTATGTGGAATAATTAGTTCAGTAACTTCTCGCTTTATCTCATGCGGTGACATATTTTGATTTTTAAGATAAAAGCATGCTATGCTTGAATGTCCGTGATCGATAAAAATAGATTTTGGACAAATATATGACATGCTTCACTATATAAATTATTTTATACAAATTATACTGATCGCTTTTCTACTTACCATGGACGTAGGGTGATGATCAGATAGACTCAATCGAATTGAGAATAATCGCATCTCCATATGTTTCTACATTGTGATGGTACATCACCTCAACCAACTCCTTAATCCTAAAAGAAAGGAGTCAGACATAAGATAGGTTCACCAACGTTGGTCAAAAGATAGTTACAATTAAGACAACAGCAGTTCATCCAGATCATCAAAATAATAAATTTACACGCATACATTTTAATATAATTTAAAGGAAACATGATGTATGACTTTGTTTTAATATGAAGGAGGGGGAGAGAAGTTAGCAAAACAGAAGAAGGAAAAAAATAATTGTACTTGTCAGCAGATGGATGCTTTCATGCTTTGCGAACAAGGCCAACCTGTATTTTCAATAAACTAACACTAACTTCTTTTGTGAGACCCCGAATTTTATGAATAAAGATTTAAATTTCTCGAAATATTTTTTTAATATTATGGTGTGAATTTGAGATAATGTTATAGTTGTGGGTAGTATTTATAAATTTTGCAAAGTATGTAAGTTGTTATATAATATTCGATTGGTCGGGGAATATTCGTTTTAACAGGAATATTAACGATGCAAGACAATCATCATTAGTGGACCCCACAATGTAATTATTGTCGAATTGAGAAAATGACAAAAATATTTTTATGAAAATAACTATGGAAGTTTTACCGTTAATGTGAGACCCAGATTTTACTTAATAAAGATTTAATTTTCTCAAATATTTTTTTCAAAATTTTGGTGTGGGTTTAAGATAACGTTATAGTTGTGGGTAATATTTATAAATTTTATAAAGTACGTAATTGTTATATAATATTTGATTGGTCTGGGAATATTCATTTGTAATAGGAAATATTAGATGACTCAACACAATCATTGGTGGAGCCCATTAACGAAATTATTATCGGATCGAGAAAACGACAAAAAATATTTTTATGAAAATAACGGTGGAAGTTTTTACCGTTAAACTGCATTGAACTACCCAGTAGTAAAAGTATAAAGAATAATGGCGTGGTTGCATAGTAGAAACACGGTATTGATTATTGATGCTTACGTGAGAAGTCACTCGCTTATACTTAATTATTGCTATAGTAATTGTTGCATCATATCTCTCATATTATTGATTCGATTATTGTCACGAAGATCATTTGCATTATATGATATATTATTAAATCAATAATTCGAGACGACACGATTATTCATATTATTAAATTGCAATATTTACAATGTCTGTAAGTTACATCGAGGAGAGGTTTGGTCACCTAATTGCGGCGCCAATAGGGAGAAATCCTTATTGAAAGCCCCTCTTTCGGGGAACGACACGGTTGTTAAATATTGTGAGTTATGATATTAATGATGAATGTTATTATAATCGAATTTGAGTTCGGAGTTTAATTTGGAGACGCGAAGGTGATATTTGAGTCCGGAATGATGAAATTAGTAGATATAGACTATAAACACAAAAATTTTCGAGGTTTACGTTTTGGTCAAAAAAAGTCAACAGTTGACTTTTTTGGAAAAGTCAAACTTTGAAATTTCAAAAATGAAATTTTTGAGAAAAATATTTTCATTGTGTTGGGATTGTTAGTGTTAGTGGAAATCGACATTTATTTCGATAGTAATTGATGTCTGGAAGTTATATTGACCAACCGAGTAATTAATCGGGTAAATGAGCAATTAATTGCTACTAATTCACATGCTCATATAACTATTTATTCACATGTGTATACTATTAAATCACATTCTTATACTATTAGGGGAGTTGGTGCAAGATAGATGATACTTGCATGACTAAGTTAAAAATGGAGGTATAGATGGAGGTACTATACTGTAATTAATTTTTTCACATGTTTAGAACTATTGAGTCACATGATTTAATATTAGGGGAGGTGGTGCAAGTTTGATAATACTTGGATGACTGAATTAAAAATAAAAGAAAAGTTGGAGGTATTGTACTGTAATATTTCGAGCCCCAAAACGTGCAATTATCAAAACTATATTTTCCTATAAATAGAAGCTCATTCTTCCTTCATTTCTCACCAATTCACAAAAGCTATAGAGCAATTATTATAGAGAGAAGTTATTGAAAGAAAATCCAGTTTTCTTTTGAGGTAATGGGTATTATTTGTTTTTTATTCATGAAGAGAACTTCTGTTATTCCATTCTTTATTATTACGTTGGAATAACCTGTTTATGCGAAGTACCGCATACATGGTGAACTTCTTCTGTTATTCTATTCTTTATTATTATGTTGGAATAACCTGTATATGCAAAGTACTGCATACATGGTGAAATTCTTTTATTATTCCATTCTTTACTATTATTCATTTAATATCTCCGTGCATGCGCTTTTACGGACCTGGTTCCATTATTTATATTATTTATTATTCGTTTGAATATCATGTATGCAATGCGTACGCTGGATTCGGTTCCATTATTTATTATTCTGTTGGAATATCCTTTCGGTGCAAATTTCGCCTGACTTGGTTCCGTTCTTTATTATGTGAAGTAACAAAGTTGAAAAATAGGATTTTATGGCTTGGAAATCCAATATAAGGTATATGCAGATTTTTGATAAGGGATTTTATCATTGGTGATGAAATCTTATGAGTATGGCATTTTTGAATGATTAAATGCATTATTTGGTAAAGTATAAACAATTGAAATAAATTGTTTATAAATTTAAGACGTGATTAAAATATTGTTATGATATTAATAATAATAGATTATGAATTTATTATGTGATTGATAATATTTGGATAAATTTAAAGTTTTTAATATTTATCCTTGTTTTTAGTTGATTAATATTTATATCATTGTCATCATCCTCATGTGTATATGGTGATGAAAGTTATCTTGGCTTACGTACAAAGATGGACTGTGGATTATTGAATTATATATCTCTGGCTTACGTGCAAAGATGGACTGTTGATTGTTGGTTTTATAGTTGTATATCTTTGGCTTACGTGCAGAGATGGACTTGGTATGATTATGACTAGAGATTATTCAGTATAGTCATGACCATTGATGATTTAATGAATATCCATGGCCCGTATATATGAATGATTCGAAGATGTGGTTTATTTATTAAGCTGAGTCTCAACGATAAAAATTGATGAAAAACTTTTTTAAATCATAGAAGATAGTAAATTTTATTCTCTACTTGACTTTTCTAATGGATTGCTTGTTCCGTTGCAGTTAAACTTGATGTCTATTGTATTTTATTAGTTTAACATTATTGAAGACTAATGATAATTTATTCTACATTATCTTAGTCATAATATTTTTCTTCGGGCTAGTTGAGCTCACCCTTTCTTTCACCGTTTCTCTTCAAGAAATGAGAACGAGTAATGGACTAGTCGGAGAATCCGAGTGTGACGGTCCAAATGATAGCATTAATAGTTCTCACTATTCTGTTAAATAGTGTGACAATAAATGTAATGAGGACTCCATTGGTGTGGATATTGTCTAGATGATAATATTCTTATTAAAACTCTCAGTTTATGTTTCGTCGTATTTTACACAACAACTGTATTATTAAGTTATATTTGAATTCTGTACCATGTATTTGGCGACTCAGAATAGGTGATGTATACCTATTTTGGGTGCGTCACAGTTAATACTATTGAACTACTCGGTAATAAAAGTACAGTAATACGCATGGTTGCATAGTAGCACACGACATTGATTATTGATGCTTACGTGAGAAGTCACTCAGTTTTGTTCAATTATTGCTACAGTAATTATTGTATAGTATCTCACGTTATTTGATTCAATTATTGTCGATATTTTATATATTATTAAATCAATAATTGAGATGAAAAGTTGTTAATATTATTATTTGCACTATTAACGATGTCTGTAAGTTACGCAAGGAGAGGTTTGGTCAATTAATCATGGCCAACAGAGAGAAATTTTATCGAAAGCCCCTCTTTCCGGAACGAATTCGATCGATTAATAGTGTGAATTATAATAATGATGATGAAGTTTTGTTTTATTAGTATTATTAATGTAATAAAAGCAGAAAAGCTTTTTATATAAAATGTAATACTTTTATAAAGTTATTCGTTTTATTAGACTATAAATAGTATATATTATATTATATTATGCATAGTATTTTGCATAGTAAAATCTTTTTATATAAAATGTAATATTTTTATAGAGTTATTTGTTTTATTGTATAATAATTAGAATATATTATATTTTATTATGCGTAGTGTTTTGTATAGTAAAATCTTTCTATATATAAAATGTAATATTTTTATAAAGTTATTCATTTTATTAGATTATAAATAGAATATATTTTATTTTATTTAAAAGATTTGTTTTATTAGAATATTTTATAGTAAATCAATACGGACCGTCTGCTTAAAAGTAAATCAATCTGGACCGTTTCATGGATTAGTTATTATTAGGTCCATTCTTCATAAATGTAAGTTCATTCCTTCATTATTTCTTACTTTAATTCACTTTGAAACTCTGTAGAGATAAACTATGTAGAGTAGAAAGAAGAAAAGTATTCTCGCTACTTCACTACTCCTATATCCAGTTTGTTCCAAGGTAAGGGATATTATTTGTTGTACTCGTAAGGGTATTATTTCTTTTTGTATTAATTAAGAGAACTTTTGTTATTTCATTATTTATTATTCTCATTGGAATAACTCAGATACGCCTGGTCGCCTATATCTTGGCGTAAATTCTTTCGTTATTCCATTCTTTATCATTATGTTGAATAACTCGTCTATGCCAAGTACCACATACATGGTGAAATCCTTCATTATTCCATTCTTTATTATTCTCGTTGGAACATCCCGCATCGCAATGCTTACGCATGACTGGTTCCGTTATTTATTATTCTCATTGGAATATCCCGCCAATGTATATTACGCCCGACCTAGTTCTATTAATTATTATTCTATTAGAATAACTCGTCTGCAAGCCTATCGCATGCGTGGTGATTTATGTTGTTATTCCATTCTTTATTATTCTCGTTGGAATATCCCGCCGGTCTTAATTTCACCGACTTGGTTCCATTATTTATTATTTCGTTGGAATAACTCGTCATCGTAAGCTGCTTCATCGCATGCCCGGTAATTTCTTTTGTTATTCCATTCTTTATTATACTCGGTTGGTTAAAGTTTTAACTTCTATACTTTATGAAATTAGTAGAATATCCTCGATATTCAAGCGCTTCATCCAAAGATCTTTTCATGGAAATATTCTTCCGAGCATTCTTGAATTTTACTCTGCGTATGTCGACAATTTGGACGTTATCAATTCGGATAAATTAATTCTTGAACTTGTTTTATTGGATTCTTATATCATTGTCATCACCCTCATGCTTATATTATGTTGAAAGTCATATGCCCGTGTTGTGCGTAGATGGACTTGGTATGATTATGACCAGAGATTATTGCAGATAATCATGATCGTAATGTTATAAATGATGTGGTAAAAGTCTTCATTGGCAGTAGTGCATTGATGGACGAGTTGTTGGCATGATCACGACCATTGATTAATACACGAATATCCTGGTCCAGTAGTGCATGGATAATTTGTGGTTGTGATACTAATGAATATCCTTGGCCGTAGTCTGACAGAATGATGTGGATTATTTATTGTCGAGTCCCAATGATAAAAGTGATGAAAAACCTTTTAAATCATAAAAGATAGTAGATTTTATTCTCTACTGACTCTTTTAATGGATTGTTTGTTCTACCGCATTAAACTTGATGTTTGTTATATTGTATCGGTTTAACATCGTTGAAGGCTAACGATAATTTATTCTCAGATTATCTTAGTCATAATATTTCTTCTTGGCTAGTTGAGCTCACCCTTACTTTCACCGCTTTTCTTCAAGAAATGAGAATATATTTGGGACTAATCGGGAAGCGGAGTGATTGTCATCCAAATGATAAGATTAGTAGTCCTCACTATTCTGTTAAATAGTGTGACAATAAATGTAATGAGGACTCCTTTGAGTGTGGATATTGTCTAGATGACAATATTCTTATTCAAACTCTCAGTTTATATTTTGTCGTAATTTACACGACAGCTGTATTATTAAGTTGTATTTGAATTTTGTACCATGTATTTGGCGACTCAAGATGGGTGATGTATACATATTTTGGGGGCGTCACATCTTTATCCTTCTCATCTGCTACTTTTTCAGACATTTTCTTCTTCTCTGCAGCAGTTTCTTTCTTCTCCACAAAAACTCCATTATCTCTTGCAACCTTTTTCTTTATGTTTAATAGGAGCAGAGCACCAGTGCAAATGTTCAGAAAATAATTACAAACAAAAGGCAATGACTCAAGATTTTGACTGAAATGATAAACTTAACCAATGAATTCATCACAAACTATTTTTATTCTCGAGTTCCTTCCTCTAAGAAGAGAGATGTATGAGTTATTATGACTGTTGCAAAAATGAAGAAAGGTAACTAAGAAGCCCCAGCCCCTTTTGGTAGATAGGTAACTTTACCCACCACTTTACAAATGAACTTGTAAAAAAGAAAGAATAGAAAGAAAAAATTAAATGTTTGCAAAGCACCAAGGGTTCCTTAATTAGAAAGGGCTCCGCGTCAACCTACTGGATAGCTCCTATTTGGAAACATGAAAGCAATATCATATAAGTTGATTCCCCAAATAAATAAATAAAAACTGGATGTTTCAAGTTTCTGAATTGTAAGTATTTCAAAATTTTGAATAATGTAAATATGTTTTACACCCCAAAAGACATCAAAACATAGATGTCCTATGTTGGACTCTGGAATACCAACTCCTACTAACAACTATTACTATATGCTAGCTAGTTGGCTGCATCTTTAATATATAAGTGTCCACTGACAGTCAAAAGGAAAAAATAAAATAAAAAACATTAAGAACAATCACACAACAAGTCAGATTTACTATAGCAGCAAAAATAATGTATTTTATGAAAGTCTAATGTACTAGAAACGATGAATACATTGAGTTAGATCTGACGGCACAAGTCTCATCTCAGTGATTTTTGACAAGTCTAAAGTGTCATTAGATTCTGAATCTGAGCTCTCTGATTCATCATCCTCATCTCCAGTCTCAATCTGGAATGAAAAACCAAAGATCACAAAACTCCATTCACCAATATAGCAAGTAGCAAAAAGAAATAACAAGCAGCAGGTGCTAAACAAAAATTGCAATGCATCAGCATATATTTCAGTAAGCATAAACACACAAGAAATCCTGAACAACCAAAAAGAATAACCCCTCTGCCCTACCTGGCGAGATATACCAAAATTAAGATCCGTTTTTTTATTTATTATGAAATTGACTGCAAATTAAGCCAAATTCCTATATCCAAATTCCTATATCGACCTGTCCGAATCACTCAACCACAGCAGTTGCCTAACCAAATTAATTGTTCAAACATAAAAAGACAAAATATCAGAATAATCATGTATATTTATAAAGAGGCACAAACAAAATCACTCAACCACACCAGTTGCCTAACCAAATTAATTGTTCAAACATAAAAACACAAAATATCAGAAAATTCATGTACATTTATAAAGAGGCACAAACAGAGAGAGAGAGGGAGTAGTACTTGGAGGAGATGTAGAGAGTGCCCGGGGCCTGAAGAGAGCGATTGCCGAGGACGATGGAGACTGTCGTCTCTACGTGCATCAGTTCCTCGTCGTTGTTGAAGGTATGAAAGCAGGCAAAACTCACTGGAACTATGCATACCTCGTTAAGTTTTGAACCTTATTCCTTCTTTGAAAGAAGAAATGGCCTGCGACTTTAGAGTACGAAGGGGAGAAGCTCAATAATGCCAAATCTTCTTGACGAGCAAAACCATGTCTGTCCTTTTCGCTTCATCTCCTTCAAAGAAGCACCCCAAATCAGATGCAAGCTTAGAGAGGTTCAGGAAATCTAGACAAACCCTAGCTTTTGTTTTCCAAATGGAACGAAAAGAGGCTAAACAGAGAGATGAGAAACGAAGACACTCGGTGACAAATGAGAGAGCGGAAAGTTTTCTTTAAATCGCTTTTTTTTTACCTCCGTGTTTTTGTTCATAGACAAAGTTTTTTAAAAAAAAACGTTATCAAGTTAAAATCAAAAAAATGTCCTTTTAAATAGATAACGTTTTTGCATATATATCTACAACGTTTTTAAAACAACGTTTTTTTAAAAACGTTGTAAAAAAAATACCACAAAATTTTTATAAAAACGTTGTAATTTAAACATTGTCTATTTACTGTTTTGTAGTAGTGTTAGCTCTCTTCAATTATATCGAGTATCTTTTTAATATATATATAGTTATATATATATATATATAACTGGACATTGATATTGATTCAACTAAAGGCAATCAATGGTATGCTGAAAACTAAAGAAGAGTTAAAACCAGTTCGAGTGGTAGCTAGAGAGTGTTTCTTGCGAGTCAATTAAAAGTTAATTTGTTCATATAACACCATCAAGCTTTAGGATTATATATATATATATATATATATATATTCTTCTACCTCTCTTCATAATAAGTAGTCTTATATGTATGTATGTATGTATATCCTTAGTTGGAACGTTGTATAATATTTAGATTTTTGTATTTTTTTAATGAAGTTTATCAATTTAATTTGATTTGAAAATATTTTAAGAGATTATTTTTAAAAGTCAATAATGATATTATAACTTTTTTAATCTAGATATATATTAAAACCGTAATATGTTATAAAAAATGAAAAGATTACATAAGAATAATATTATAATCCTTTTAAACAAAATTACATATAATTAAATAAGAGGGTCAATTGTAGTAAACAGTTAGTGGACAATGGACATCACAGATACTCAAAAAACAATTATATTCCAAAAACAGTAATTAATATATCACACCCAAATCTGAATAATTTATCCTCAAGATCAATCTGCACGTACTAGAAAAATTTTCACAACAAGAAACATAATATCCAAAAGCAGATAAATCAAAATTTTATAAGTGATCAAAGGAAGAAAGAAATCAATCATCTAAATAAATAAAACTCAGAAACACAGTTGCCGGGTGGTTTCATTTTTCTCCCCCAACCTTATTAGCTAGCTTGAATTGATTCCATTGCATTGGCATCTCAAATAGCAGCCTGGTTTTTGGGTATTATAGATGGGTTTGTGCAACCATTAAGGTATGTCTGTCTAGGTCATGGATTTCCTTTGTATTTGGACCATACATATGTGAACCATTTAATTAGCTACAGTACAGACTCTGCAAGACAAGATTTTGCACCAGGCTGGGCCAGAAATTCACCTCTCCGAGTCCGGATTACTACTAAGGTTTAAAGAAGCTAGGATTTTTTTGATTGATGTCAAAATTATTTTAAGATTATAAATAATTTGGATACTCTCGTTGTATTAGAATGTAAGACCGTTATTAACTTTTTTAAATTAATTTAAATATTTTATAATCTTAAATTAATATAAATTTGTTAAATTTAGTCAATATAATGATAAATATTATAAAATGTTTTAAATTTACTATCAAAAATCAATAATAATCCTAAATTGAGGGAGTATTACTTAAATTGTTATCTAATTTATAAAGACGAGTGAAATTAAGACGTGTGTATAAAAGAGAAAAGAGTGATAGCTCCCTAGGGCTGGCTTAAGTAGACCTGATAATATAATTAATTTAAATCATTTGAATCTATTGGGTTGGTTAACTAATTTTTATGTTATGGATTGATTTG
Organism: Panax ginseng; assembly: GCA_020205605.1. NCBI lineage: Eukaryota > Viridiplantae > Streptophyta > Magnoliopsida > Apiales > Araliaceae > Panax > Panax ginseng. Next base: position 1,001,184 of record CM035137.1, on the reverse strand, counting down.
ATTTTGAACTATTTAATTAGTTTTGACTCATATTAGTCTATAATAGTTTTCTGCACTTTGTAGAGCTAATACATCAATATGTATGTATTATTACACTACATCCTTATATAACACATACATTATACATATTACATACTTTTATAATTTATACATTTGTAATTATGTATAAAAAATATTCCACTAATTATGGAATTAGTTCATAATAAAGTTAATACTTTTAGTATAACAAACTACTAATTTAAATAAATTATTTTAATTAATTAGGGGGATATTAATTATTTACCCTTTATGCTGCATCATTACTCTTTATTTAGGTACATAATCATTACTTAGTACTGTATATATATAATAAAACTAATATACGACTCTTCCCTCTATATTCCCCACGTACGTACGAGCTGTAAATTACGATGTCAAGACTCAAAATTAAGGAGAAATATATATAGAGAGAGCAAATATTATATATATATATATATATATATATATATATATATATATATATATATATATATATATATATATATATATTGATTATGCATACACTCTAAAAAATAAATAAATTATAATTTGAAAAATAGGTCTACCTAGATTCGATTGATAATCATTTAAATTCAAACCACATAACCCATATTAAATATAAATAATATAATTTTGATTCCAAAACCAATCCAAACCTATTTTATATAACTCAAACTTATTTTTTTGCCAGGTATACTGCTAAGCAACAAAACAAAAGAAAACTCCCAAAATTCATATATCACTTTGCTTCTTGGGAATTTGTGAAGTACCCATAACAAAAAAACTGAAAGAGAAAAGAAAAATCAAAACAAAAAAAATAAATCCGATTCTAGTTTTTTTATATTTTATGGGATTGTGTGAAAACTGATATATATATATATATATATATATATGGATCGGTAGTGGCCTTTATCTTTCTTTTTTTGCTTCTTTTGTTTTTTTGTTTTGAGAAGCACTACCTTTACCTTTATATATAACATTCTTGCCATGGTAGGGTGATAAAAGTCAATTTGCATGGGCATCTACAAGATGTAATTTACAAGGAATTGGTAGCTTAGAGATCAGGCAAGTTAAGTTTCCTTAAGACTTTTTGTCTGCAAATAGAGTTGCCGGCCACTTTATATGATTTAATTCCCTAGCTACAAGCTTGGTAAAATTATTTTGATTTTGATATGTGTGGAATTTTAGGACCAAATGTCCAATCAAATTGGCATAAAACCATAATTTAATCAACTCATAAGATGCAGATTATATTTTCCACAAAATCATCATCACTGTCGGGACAAAAAGAAATGATTATTAATGTGTCATTACTTTTAACTTTTAGATCGACTGACCTCTTTATATAGAGAAAGAAAGGGTTAAAATAGCTTGCTTGCTTGCTTATATATGAACTAGCTAGTCGATATTAATTTTTCATAAATTTTACGAATAAAAATTCTTATTTTCATATTTAAGAACTAATAATTAAGCAAATTATTTGGAGGAATTTTTTTCTCCTACTCAACCTTATGTAAAAAGTGTATACTAGTAGTACATTCATAAAACTTACATACGCTTATAGGTTGACATGACCTCTATAGGGTTATTCATTCTTACTAGAAAAACCCAAAAGTACACATACAAAAGTTGCAAAAGTATGAATATTGTATATATGGGGTTCGGTTATCATCAAGTTAATTTTATAATAAGTTGGTCAATTGATCAATACAGTATATTGACATGACTTTTATCAGTTATCGACACTGTATTAACTAAAATTAACTTCATATTAATTACTTTCGTATATATGAGTTTCATAAATTTTGGTAATTTGTGTCAACCGCTATATGGTGATGAGAAGGGGGGAGGAGGAAGTTATGTAACACACATTTTGTCCGGAAAATAAGGGAGAAAAAAGAGTAAAAAAACAAATTAGTAGTTGAGAGAAATTAAGACTATTGAATAGTAATATAATAGGAGTTGGGATAATAAATTGGGATAAGTTAGAAAACGAATTGGAGTAGAATTTTTTTTAATTTTGGGTAGAAATAAAGAATTCATTAATAGTCAAACAAAGTACAATGAGATAACCTAACCCTACGAGCCAACTTATAAAGTACAATTAGAAACCACAAGTCCCAATAGTCCATACATAATTGCTACTTTTGCTTTTCCTTAATAATTTAGGAAATTTTCAAAACTCTGAAATTGATATATATATATATATATATATATATATATATATATATATATATTCGTACGATAATATTTTTTCCGGATATATTTTTCTGATTTCAGTCAAATCGTAACCCGTATGGTATGGCTGCATGTGTATCAGTTGGTACGCTTTGGAAGCCTAGAAACCATAAAATTGCTTTTCAGTGTTGGCCCCAACTCCTTGTCCTTGTTTTATTAGGGCTGAGAGCTGGCACGTCAAAAATACTACTATTTTGTTTGTGAGTTTAGAGGGAAAGTACTTTATATTCTTTAACAACTAAGTACTCTTTAATTGGTTAAAAGTAAATACTCCTTCCGTTCTTAAAAGATTATTGTTTTAAAAGAAAAAATTTATTTTAAAAAGTTTATTGTTTGTTCGTACTTATTACAGTATGACATTATTAATACTTGTATATTTGTATTACAGTATAAGACGGAATGCTTAATTCTGTATTTAGTACTTGTAGTATTTGTATTACTACAATATCAAGGAAAATAAATTATTTATTTTTCTATATTTACTCCAAATCATTTCTCTCATCATAAAAACTCACAAATATAAAATTTTGAGGATTTTAATTATTTTTCGTTCCTTCTATTCCCATATTCCTCTCAAATAAAACTTACAAACACTAAAGAAATTCTCTCACTTAGTTTGTTGACATTTAAATCTACGCTATTATTAATAGTTTTAGCTTATAAAAGGGTAGTGATGAAATTTCAAATAAATTTTACTTAGTAAATGATAATTTTTAATCTATGCGCTAAAACCTTAAATTGATCTTGTATGCGTATATATATATATATATATAATCTTTTAAAAAATATATAATGTAGATATTTTATAGTCTTAAGAACATTGTCAAGTTATGGTCAAATGATTTTTAGTTGTGAACCTAACAAGTAGTAATATGGTCATATTAATTCGCTCTATTCCATATTAATTATGACACTCTTTTTGCGCTTGTCATAAAATTTATGTTCTAACCAGTATATTTAATATTTTTAGTGTATATATTTAAATGTTATATATATATATATATTGTATTTATATTAATTACAACTTTTTTTTATATATTTATGATCTGCGTATTCACAAAATAAAACATTTACAACTAATGCGAGACTGAGGAAGTAATTATCACCATTGCGTTGCCCGTTGGGGAAAGTAAGAAAAAAGAGGGCGGGATAAAGGGAATCCAATGCAAAAACCACTTCCTCCTACTCCTACTCCTACGTAAAAGAGAGATTGAATTTGAAAGCTGTCCTCCTTCCCATAATATATAGTAGTAGTAACGTTTTAGAATTTTACACAATAATTAAAAAAATAATTATATAATATTAAATATATTATTAATTATCTATAATATTTTTTATCACATATACTTTTGATCTAGAACTTTCATTTATAATATTTTTTTATAATGAATAATTTTGAAAATATTATGATTAATTCTCTTAGATTATATAAACGTTAAATAATTTAAAAAAATAAATAAAATTATCTAAAATATCGTGATATATTATGGGACGGATTGAGTATATATATAATTGAAGGGTCCCATACCAATTGGTATAATTATTTGTGTTCCATCTTTCTTTCTTTCTATATATCTTCCTCTCTCCACAATGCCCATAGGCCATAATCGAGATGCTTTCGTTTCGTACCAACAAAGCAAAGGTTGAAATTTTTGCATATCAACAGAAATTATTGTCAAAAGATGTTTAGCAATCATTTTCAGCCCACCATCTTAATATCACTTTTTACTTGTGATTTCTCCTTTATAAAACAAAAGGTAATTAATAAAACTTTCTAATTCCTTCTACAAATTAAAAAAAAAGAGTGTCATTTATAAATTTTGTGAATATTAAAATATATTTTTGTTCCGCATATATTTTTAAAAATAAAATAAAAGTTTAGCCGCTCGCTAGTGTGGTAAAATAATAGAATTATAATTATAAACTTGAGAAAATTAAAACAAAACGGGGTATATGCAAAACTCACTAGTAGATGTTTTGATTACATATATGCATGCAATTTGGGTCCTTAATTTTATCCAGAATTTGTACATGAATGATCAGTAGTTGTCCTCAGATCGATTTTTGGAATGTTGATAATTAATAAAGAAATCAATTAAAACTGGTGTAGTAGTTAGTACCTATATATATATAATATATATATATATATATATATATATATTATTATATATGTCCTAGCTATATGACAGCGTACGTGGGACTTGTATATATTGTCTCCTATCCAATACAGTACTATACAATATGACAAACTAATTTAAAGGCTCCAAATAAAAATCTAAAAGCTTATATAACTCAATCAAAGTTGAACGATAAATAATTCACATGTAAATGCATGTCTATATTAGAAAGCACGTACGCATGCATACAGGAAATTAAGGTAATTTGCAAAAGCTTGTTTTGTTATAGAGATGCCAAGAGTAATCCAATAGATTTAATTTCCCAAAAAAAGAAGAGAAATCCAATAGATTAAGCAGCATGCAATATCCCATATATAAATTGATCACCAATAATTAATCATCCATGTCTAGCTGACCAAGGGGCTGTACGTACGTACTACTTTCCTTTATTTTAGTTGGCACTTAATTGCCACTAAATTGGGATGGGACTGACTTGGGAGGAGTACGTACTATATATACAGCTACTTATCAGCAAGGAAGGAACTAGGAACTAGGAAGAGAGAGGCACACCAAAATACTCCTATATATGTGGTTTTTCCTCTTAGGTCCTAGCTAGCTAGCCAAGATATGCATGTTTTATTCATTAACTTTTTTGAAGATTCGAATTAAATATATAGCTAGGGTACGAGTAGTACGTACGTACCCAGCTTCTATTGTTCCCCTCTTTCTTGTGAAACTGTTTCCAAAAGTATTTCCAATTGTTGTTCAGATATCTATGTGTGTGGCAGTGTGTGATTAACCATCGAGCTCGAACCATCAACGTCCCTGACCAACATTGACTACGGCTCATATATATCTCGGGGGCATCAATTGAATTTAGTGGGTCCAGTGGGCTCAACCCTTTGAGCGCTGTAGTCTTGCAGTACCAACCCTAGCAGATTGTCTCAAACAAGCTGTACATGTCTGATTACTGTTATATTATTGAGAAATAGTATATTAATTGGGTGATTAAAGTAGATGTATAAATTAATGTACGTGTAATATTGGTGAAATACTGAACCCCGCCCGCCAACAGTTTATGGAACGCGCGCAGTGAAGAGTAGGAGGGAGGGAGAACCCCGTCTGCATGCCACGTACTGATCTTTTACTATATACGTACGAGTGGCACCGAATTTGGAACCGTTTCTGGTCTCCTCTTTCCTACGTACGTACGCACGCTACCTAGCAGCAATTAATCCGGTATCAACTACTACTACTACTACTGGTGTATTTGTACACTTTAATTTTTAAGTTCTTGTTGATATCAATAACTATTATATATATATATATATATATATAGATGAACTTTATAATTATAATTATATGAGGATTAATTATATACTGAGTATCAATTTTCAACCCCTCACCCTGTCTGTCTGTAGTATCAATATTTCACATTTCAGGCCATGCATAAGTACGTGGACCTCACTCAGACTAGACTCTGTTCCCCCAAATCATTTTGTCTCATGTATGACGTATGGCCCTAATTAATTAGTGTACGTGGCTGTCTCACTACGTGTGAAATTTTATTTTAAAACCTCACTAATTAAATAGTATAAATAAATATACATAAAATTCGTTAGACGATCGACTGGGATCGATAAAAATAAAAGTCAAATGAGATTTGAAATTGGGACAAATGATACTCTATATGGTACGGTGGACGAATCAAAAGTTAAGTTAAGTTGATTTATATTTATATTTTTATATTGTTTAATTTGGTAAATCAAAATTTTGTTTAAAGTCTAGACATTATTATTACAACATAAAAAAAAAATCTAGTAAGTCCCAATTTAATAACAAACATTTAAAATTTTCCCAATTTAATAAATAAATTCATGAATTTTAAAATGGGTGATCGAGTTATGAAGAAAAGAAGGTAGACGAAAAGAAAAAAGGAGGAGGAGGAGGAGGATGATGATGATGATGATGATGATGATGATGATGATGATGATGATGATGATGATGATGATGATGATGATGATGATGATGATGATGGAGTTTCCATGCAGCGGCAGCACATGACACCTGGTGTGGACGCGACACGTAAGTTGTGAGCTGTACTGGACTAGCAAGTGACGGTGGTCCAACTCCAAATTAACATCTATGGAATGGAATGGAGGAGTATCTGTTTGTTTTCTTTTCTTTGGGGGTAAATATGTAACTATCGAAAATAACAGTCCAGTCCAGTCCAGTCCAGTCAACGGTGTATATTTTTGGGCAGTAATCCCTTCTCTTAAAAATTATTTAAAATTAAGTCTAACAAAAATATTCACCAGTGTAATTATTTTCTCCCAATGTTTTTATTCAATTCAACCAATTACTACTTGGATTATAAAGATTTAAGTTAAGTACAGAAGAAAACTTTAATTTAAATAAGAGTAAATAGAAAAAAATAACTAATATGCATTAATAAATTCAAAATGATAATTTTTTGGAAAATTATTTTTTAAACAACAATTTTTAGGAATGTAAGGAGTATTTTACAGCCTTAATTTTAATTATATGTATTCGAAAATTATAAATGTAAAAAAGCATATGTTTTGGAGCATTTTTAAATGACACCTATCGGCCTGCCAGCCAAACTACTCACACCACCACCCTGTTCACCATCTCCACCACCTCCGTCTCTCTCTCTCTCTCTCTCAAATCTCACACAAAACACAAACACTTTCTCTCACCCTCTGTTTCTCTCTCTCTAAAAACCAAACTGTAAAATAAAATCAAGACAGATAGCAAAACCTAATAAATCCTACTGTATTCTCTCTCTCACCTACATTGCCACTGGTATGTCGATTCTCGAATCTCCATACTTCTGATTCTTACAAAACTTCACTTTCAATTTAATTAATACTCACCGTCTGTTTTGTTTCTGTTTTTCTCGAAAATAGTCCCCATTTTTTTTTTAAATATGATAGGATGATTATGATATCTATGTGTTGTCGGTGCTATTCAGCACCGCGATCTTTTCCTTTTCTGGATTCAGCATTTTTTTCGATTTTGTTCACACTGAATCGGATTTTTATATCTTTTGGTTTGCTTCAGTATTCTTCTTAAAATAGTAACCAATTCCCCCTCTATTCATCTGCGTAAAGTTTAAGTTTCTAACTTTAGATTATAATATGGAATGAACTGGTTTACTATTTAGTTTGTGTAGGTGTTTTAGCCATATTTCTCTTTTAATATTGTGAAGGTTTTTGAATGTAAATCTCATTCAAGAGTCTTCATTTAGTTATGTAATTTCGAATGTTAACATGTTTCAAGAATCTTCAATTTTCATACCTCTGTGATTACATATTTTCCGTTTATATATGCTGTAATAAATGCCTTTTTTTCATCAATTAGTATTACGGACCTTCTAACTCACTGTTGATGATTTGCACCAATTAAATACCGATGACCTTTGTGAATGATTAAAATTTACATTAAACTGCTCCTTTTATCCCCCAGAAAAAATGGCTAGATTTTCAGAATGTCAATTTTATGGCTGATTCATTTGCTCAACCCCCCACCCCAACACCACCCAAAAAAAAAAAAAATCCTTTTCAAGCTTTAGTGTAGCTGTGTGTTTGGCTTCTGCAGATTTGGATGGAAAATAAAGGATTCAACATTAAAGGTTTCCTTTTCAAAGCCTTTCCATCTCATATTGTCTAAATTCTCTAAAGCATCATCAATGGAGACTTAAATACCATCAAGTTAACTTTTAAATTGGTCCTCCAATTAATTTACCAATAAGGTCATAAACTTAATTCTGTAAAAGCAAAAGACGGAGTATAGTGCTTTATGTATTCCAAGGTTCCAAATTTCTATACAAATCTATGATTCTCTCTCTTCCCCTCTCTCTCTCTCTGTCAATATTTCTTTCTAGATACATTTTGATTCCTTTCTTTTGAACTGATCAGATTACATTTTTTCTATATGCATCAAATTTGCTGGTTACATTTTTGCTGATCAGATTATTCAATTGTGTAATGTGATGTAAGTCTCTAGTCGGGTAGATATTAAATAATTTTTGAAGGAACAGCCTTCCATTCGTACTGATTATAGGTAATTCTCCGTGCAGAATTAGTGCAAGAATGAAGAGGGGAATTTCAAATGTTTCACCGATTATTAAATTATGAAACCTCTTTTACGCTCAAAAACTAGATATAGAACTAGTAAATAAGAACAATGAAAAAGTCATACACTTTGATGTAGAGCTGCAATTTGATATTATTATAAATTTCCCAGAACATTGTCCCTGTGTGGCACTCACCAACATATCTGATATATTGGTAGCACAAGAGTGCTCGTGTTTATATTCGTGTGTTTACTTAAGTTGATCAGTTAGTTATATTAATTCATTAGTAATATTGTCTACTAATATTCTGCTACTACCCGTATATGTCTACAGTCAATTATGGACCGACGGAGCTGGCCCTGGAAGAAAAAATCATCTGATAAGGCAGCCACCGATAAAGTAATTGCCACATTAGAATCTGCTGGTACTCCTTCAGCTTCAGCTGGATCCCAGGGTGATCAAGTATGTTGTTCGACTTTGTTGTATGATTGTTTTAGTTTGCCTTAACTTTTACTGTATTTGGAAGATTTCTTTTTCCTCTTATTGTGTGAATCTTCCACTTATAAGACCCAACCAGGCAACTGTCAGTTTTGCTTCCTCTCCCAAAGTTCATGATTATTATTATCAATTACATTGACACAAAATAAAAGAGTTTAAGCTGATGTATTTCATTGACCACCTTCTTCAGCATAGAAGGATATTTATTTTTCTCCCAATTGACAAATATCATTCAATATACAATCATCTTCAACTGCTGTCGTTGGTTCTCTGAACTTGTTGAGTGAACATCACATATTTTACTGGGAATATTGGAGAACTTCTGCAGATACCATGTTCTTGGAAAATCTGATAGCTTGGGTCTTTATCACTAGGGCAGAGGTATATGCTAATCTTGAGCTCTGCACCAACCTAGAAATCTTATGGCCACTTCTTTTAGCATTATTTCCTACTGAATGATATCAAACACAGTATGCAAGCAGAATTTAAGTTGCTCATACAGTTTTTGCTGTGTGAAACCACATCAAGTGGTGAAGCTTTGAAATGATTTTAGTAGCACTCAATTAGTTCTTTTAGGAAATTGAAAATGTTTGAACAGACCACAGACTGCAACATTTATTTACAAAAGAAAATATATTTCAGGGTAAAATAACATTTATATGAAAGGGCAATATGGTCACACATAGCTGTGTATGTTTTATTTGTGCCTATCAAAACTATGCTTTTGGCAGATTTTTTTTTTAAAAAAAAATAGCTTCTCTCCTCCTAAATCAGAAATCAAAACAAATTTGTCAATAAACGAACGACAAATAAAATACTTTGTGTATATTTTATTTGCACAATCAAAAACAGTTTTCACACATTGTTTTAAAAAAAAACTTTTCTCCTCCCAAATAAAAATCAAAACAAATCTTAGTTTTGGCAGATTGTATTAAATAAAACATACACAATTGTGTATGACCATTATTCCCTATATGAAATATCATTATGAAATTTTAGCTCAAGCAATTTTGGCCTTCCTTTTTACATTAGTTATTTTCCCTACCTTCTCTAGCTCAATTGGATTTACTGATGCAAATAATTTACCAAGAATAAATGTTTATTACATTATTTTTAATTATATTGTAGTTGATTTAATTGTTTCCCTCTCTTTAAGGCAATGTTTTCCCACCTTCCAGGGTAAGCAGGATAGCTAGCTACAAAAAACCAAAGTATGTCCAAATTTCTGTTGAATCATATTCTCATCTAACTGGGTTGGAGGATCAGTTGAAGTCATGTGAGGATCAAATTAAGACATATGAGGATCAAGTCACTTCGTATGAGGATCAGGTTAAATCTTTAGAAGATGAAGTTAATGACTTGAATGAAAAGCTGTCTGCAGCGAATTCAGAAATGACAACGAAGGAAAACCTGGTAAAACAGCATGCTAAAGTTGCTGAAGAAGCTGTTTCAGGTGTGTTGGCATGGTGATGGTTCTCTATGATATATTAGTTCATGAACTATAATTTTATTTTTATTCTTTTGGCAGCAACGATTTTATAAAATTGTTAAATTTCATTAAACAGGTTGGGAAAAGGCTGAAGCAGAAGCTTTGGCGTTGAAAAATAATTTAGAATCAGTTACGCTGTTAAAGTTTACTGCTGAAGATCGATCATCACATTTAGATGGTGCTTTGAAGGAGTGCATGCGGCAGATTAGAAATTTGAAGGAAGAACATGAGCAGAAACTGCATGAAGTTGTTCTTAACAAAACAAAGCAATGTGACATGATAAAGCTTGAGCTTGAAACACAGATAGGTAATTTAGAACAAGAACTCCTCAGATCTGCTTCTGATAATGCATTAATTTCAAGGTCTTTGCAAGAGCGATCCAACATGCTGTTCAAAATCAGCGAAGAAAAATCACAAGCTGAAGCAGATATCGAACTATTGAAGAGCAATATTGACTCATGTGACAAGGAAATAAATTCACTAAAATATGAACTACATGTAGTTGCCAAAGAGTTAGAGATCCGTAATGAGGAAAAGAACATGAGTGTGAGATCTGCAGATGTTGCAAACAAACAGCATTTGGAAGGTGCTAAGAAAATAGCTAAGCTAGAAGCAGAGTGCCAACGATTGCGTGTTCTTGTTCGGAAGAAGTTGCCTGGTCCAGCTGCACTAGCTCAAATGAAGCTAGAAGTTGAAAACTTGGGCAGGGATTATGGAGAAACTCGGTTAAGGAGGTCTCCTGTAAAGCCTCCGACTAGTCCACACATGTCCCAGTTGACTGAATTTTCCCCTGACACTGTACAGAAGTACCATAAAGAGAATGAGCTACTCATTGAACGTCTGTTGGCAATGGAAGAAGAAACAAAGATGCTGAAGGAAGCTTTGGCCAAACGTAATAGCGAATTGCAAGCTTCCAGGAGTGTTTGTGCCAAGACAGTTAGTAAACTTCAAAGTTTGGAAGCACAACTGCAAGCAAATAATCAGCACAGAAGTATAACAAAATCTAATATTCAGATCCCAACTGAAGGTTCCTTCAGTCAAAATGCAAGCAACCCGCCTAGCTTGACCTCCATGTCTGAAGATGGAAATGATGATGAAGCAAGTTATGCTGGGTCTTGGGCTACAGCATTGATCTCTGATCTCTCCCATATGAAGGAAAAGAATGTTGACAGTCCCATAAAGGCTGAAAAATCAAGCAGCCAGCTGGAGCTTATGGATGACTTTCTCGAGATGGAAAAGTTGGCGTATTTATCCAATGAGTCAAATGGAGCAGTTTTCAGTCCGGATATTTCAAATACCACAAAATCTGAAGTTGTGAACCATGATTCAACAGGAGCCACTACTGCCACAGATTTAAAGCTCATGGAGGTGCCGCAGTCGGATTCATTGGAAACTCAGGAGACTTCAAATAATGATCTGCTGCCTTCTATGAAGCTCCAATCAAGAATTTCAATGGTATTTGAGTCTCTGTCTGAGGAGACTGATATGGAAAAACTTTTGGAGGATATCAGGCATATTGTGCAGGACATGCATGATAGTTTGCATCATAACTCAAAGAGTTCTTTCGTTGAGGAACTTCATTGTTCTGATGCTACAGGTGATCACCAAGCTTGCCCCGAAAATTCTGAGGTAACTGCTGAAAGGGAACTCTCTTTGTCCCAAGATAGCAAAGAATTGACAGAAACTGTGCATGCTATTAGTGTAGAATTGACAGCTGCTGTTTCTCAGATTCACGACTTCGTATTACTACTTGGCAATGAGGCTAAGGCTGTCCAGGGCACATTGACTGATGGGGATGGACTTGGCCAAATATTGGAGGATTTCTCTGTCACTTTTAATGAGGTTATAAACAGAAAAATAAGCTTAATTGATTTCATTCTTTGCCTTTCTCAAGTATTCAGTAAAGCCAGTGAAGTCCGTTTTAATTTCCTGGGTTATAAAAATATTGAAGCAGAAGCTAGTAGTTCTGATTGCATAGACAAAGTTGCTTTACCTGAGAATAAGGTGCTTCAGGACTCATCGGGAGAGAGATATGGTAATGGCTGTGGTCACTTTTCTGACTCCACCTCTGATCCTGACATTCCACATGAAGGAACTTTTGTCCCAACCTCTGAATTAAAAATCTCATCATGGAATCGCTCATTGGAGGAGTTTGAACAATTGAAATCTGAAAAAGATAATATGGCAATTCATCTTTCTAGGTGCACTGATAATCTTGAAATCACCAAGTTCCAATTACATGAAACAGAACAACTTCTTGCTGAAGTTAAATCACAACTGACATCTGCTCAAAAGTTAAATGGTTTAGCTGAGACCCAACTAAAATGCATGGCAGAGTCATACAACTCACTTGAAACGCATGCAGAGGAGTTTCGAGTTGAAGTGACTCTTCTACGAGCGAAAACAGAAGGTCTGAATAATGAGCTTCAAGAGGAGAAAATGAGTCATCAGGATGCTCTTGTCAGATGCAAGGACCTTCAAGAGGAATTGCGAAGGTTAGCACAAAATCTTTTATTCTGCAAAATGTTGCCATTGGATGACAATCTTGGTCTTTCCGATAGTTTGGTCCAGCGGATGCTCTTTATATCTACTGGAAAGACATGAAAAATTAAAAAGTTTTTATTTTTTATTTTTTTGGGAGGGGGGGGGGGGGGACTTGTCATTATATACATTGGTTTTCAGAAAGAATTGATAAACATCAAGTTGCTACCACGCCAATTCCTTTCTCTTCTGAGTATATTATTCCTTCCTTTAATAAGATAATATGCAAGTTGCATAAATAAATAAGACATGATTTGATCGAGCAATTTATATTTGCCGACTTAACTTGGTTAATTGTATATAATTCTGCCTGATGGTTGTGATTTTAAGCTATTTTTTTTAATGCCGACTCTGCTAATAACGCATTACATATAAATACCTATTATGTCCTCTTTCATATCTAGGATGATATATTGAATACTCCTAACTTCTTCCTGTACTAATTATTTCAGGATTAAGAGCTGCCCAGAGGCTGATATTGATGCCAAGAATAGTCAGGTGAGGTTAAGGCCTCTTTTATGTTCATGCATGATGTTAGAAAGTAAATTTTTGTTGGCATGCTTCATCTCTGTAGAGTTTTATTGAATACAATTTAGTTGAATGCTCTTATTCATCTCAATTTATGCATTCTTGCCAATTTTTGCTTAATAAGTAATCAATCTGCCAATTGGGTCATTGATCACCATCGGGTTATGTATTACTGTTCATCTGTGTATCTTGTTCTTGCAAAGGTGAATGAAGAATTTTAAACTAAGTAGTTTGTTTTTTGGTGCAGTCGGGTTTTAGAGTTCCATATAACTCTTAAAAGTAACCTTTCAAATAAAGCTGTTATTATCTTGATTCTAAATTGATCTTTGATATAGTTATCCTGAATTCATTTATTATTGTAAAGAAGTTCATGACATGCATCCCATCTTTAGATGTACTCTCTTCGTCCTAAATGAAGAGTCCAATTTTCTTTGTTGACTTCTTCTTAAATATTGTAGTTTGCATATTTAGATACTCCCTCCGTTCCCAAACGTTCCAAAATATAAGATCAATATTAACTTTTTGAAGTCAACTAAAGACATTTTTAAATCCAAAATTGGCATGATTTCCTACAATTTTAGTCAATCTAACGACGAATATTGTAAACTATCTAAAAAGTATCATTCATTGTAAATGTTTCATAATTTTTAAGGAATCATCTCAAATTGACTTTCAAAAGTCAACAATGATTTTATGATTTGGAACGGAGGTAGTATAATTTTTTTCGGTATTATATTTTAAGTCTAAAATTTATTATTGGAAAAATATCACGTCAAAGTGTGTGAACCTTAATATTTAAGAAAAAAGGTCGACAAAAATTATAGAACTCCTTTTTTAAGAGGGAGTAGTTGGCAGTGTTGGTTCTTCTATTTATGGACTTGTTACACTTACAAGTCACATGTGTATTAGTAACATTTTTCTTTTTGTTTCTTCTGTTTTTTTGACATGTTTTTCATATCAGTTATATGGTATGAGTTTGATGCTAAAGTAACATTTGAGGGTTGTTTTGATATCTAATGAAAACTGAATTGAGGTATTGCGCCCAAGTTGCAGATTGTGCCCTAGTTACAGAAATTACAATTGTTATAGCAAGCAATGTGATCTCTGAGACTGATGCAAATGCGATTAATTGTAGAACTACTTTAATTTTAGAAGTTGTTGATAAGATAAAAAATGTAAATAAAATGCGCCCTCTGATTGATTGATTTCATTTAGGACACTGACTGGTTTATTTTATAGGTGATGTGTAGTTATAATGATGAAAATGATTTTTTTTATATCCTGTTAAACAAGCCTATGTTTGCTAACAAAGCTATCTTTTATGTTCATGTGCTTGGTACTTCATTTCCTCAAATCTTGGGGCCTATCACTAAATGTTGATTCATTTTATTTGAGATCCTGATCCACAATAAACTTTATGGATGAAAATATCTATCTCTGTAGGACGTAGAAGATTAATTGTAATATTGGAAAGAGGCACAATTCATTTTTTGTGCTGCAGAAATTCCTGTACTGAATGGGGGCAACCTATGTTTTAGATTTCTTAGAAAGAAGAAATTAGACCCTCTATGGCGTATACAAGTATATTTATATGGGGTAACACCCCTGAAACATATTTGCACCACCTTAGATGGCACCCCACCCCACCCCCCCCCACCCCTCCCCACCCCCAAAAAAAGAAAAATATATTTGTATTGATTTGCTGATTTGCAATGCTGATTCTTTGTAAATGGTTGGATAGAATTTTGGGGGGCTAAACTAGTGGAAAAGATAAACCGTTTGTTATTTCAGGAGATGGAGTTAGCTGCTGCAGCAGAGAAGTTAGCAGTGTGTCAAGAAACCATATTTCTTCTAGGAAAGCAGTTGAAATTGATGCGACCTCAAACAGAGTCTTTGCGGACTCCATCCAGTGAGAGGACTCAGAAGGGTGAAAGCTTTACTGAAGACGAACCAACAAGTAGTAGCATGAACTTCCATGATGTGGATATAGCTGATGAGAAGGATAGTGCTACTTCTGCCAATATGCATCGAGTTGGTAGTGAGTCCCCCATGGATATATACAACACCCTTTTCAGTCCTGATTCTGAAGTAAACAATTTATTGAGATCACCAATCAGTTCAAAAAATCCAAAGCACCGACCCACCAAGTCAGGCTCCTCTTCTTCTGCTGCTGCTGCTCCAACACCAGAGAAACATTCTCGAGGATTCAGCAGATTCTTTTCCACAAAAGCAAAGAATGACTATTAGGTCATCTGGCTTCCTGGTATTTTGTCGGTTACCAAGCAACGGCTAACCAGAAGTTGGTAAAGAATTGGTATTCTTGCTCTTATCTTCATAATTTGATCTTTCAAATTGGCATGAAATTGAAGCAAGAGTTTGGCTGAAAAGTCAATGTTTTCATTACATACATTTTTCTTGGATGTTAATTCGATCCAACAGTGAAGCCATTTTCAAATGATTCCAGGAAGCTCTAATCCTGCATGCATTTCCATTGGAGAGAGGGAATACTTGGCTACAGTGAGAGGTAGATTTTGTATGAAATGAGTGTATATGATTTCCATTCTCCCCTGTTAAATTTTTTTTCTCTTTTTTCTACACAGCAGTAATGATTTGTGTTTTTTATTGAACCGTGCCAGCCAGTTTTTAAGCTTATCATGGTGTAACTTCCTTTTTGACGTAGAAAGAAACACAATTACTTAAAACTGATAATTTACTTTTTGGTTTTAGGGCCCGATTTTTATTGTTATCGAAATTTTTTCTAGATAGATTTAGTTGGTTTAAAATAATAATAATTTTAAATAATAATAATAATTAATTTTGATAATAATAATAATAATGATTTTTAAATAATTCAATAATTAATAATAATTTCAATAATAATAATAATTTCAAATATTAGATAATTTTATATTTTTAAAGTGAACTTAAAATATTTAAAAATTAAAGAAATATAAATTCATTAATTTTATATTTATAAAAAAATATTATTTAGAAATATTATTATTATTATTTAAAATTATTATTTTAAAATATTTTTTATCATTATTCTTAATATTTTTATTTTTAGTTTTTTATTATTATTTTGAAATTATTATTAAGATAAGATTATTCTTAATATCTATGAGCATGTGCAAAAAAAATAATATAAATATGCACACTCAACAATTCCGTCCGTTTTTTGGATGAAAATTATAAGTAATGATCATTTGATAATTATTTTAACGTATAGTTACGCGATTGTAAAAAAAAAAAAATTGATAACCGCAATAAAAATCGAGCTTTAATAAAGTGATTAAAAAGTCAATTATCCCTTACTTAAAATATGAGAAAGAGCAAGTGTTTGATTAATTTGCCTAAATGCGAAGGAAAATACATATTTTATTTTTAGAGATGTCTAAAAATGAAATAGTGATAAGATAAATTTTCTTCTTACTATTTTATTTTCTAATAAAATTCTGCAATTGCACTAATATTTAAAAATGTATGTTGTTTCTATTAGTTTTGAAAGAAGACGGACGGACTTGGTGTTCCCAAATACTAGTGGTACAATTTTTATTCTACGTTTCGGGTGTATTTAATTTTCTATTCACTCATTCCAAATAATTTACTTGTAAAATTTTTCGACTTTGACCATTAAAAATTTATCTTATTATGCCGAACTTTTTATTAGCACTGTCAAATTCTTTTAGCAACAAAAAAAAAAAATCTCTCCAGTCTCCATATACATACTCATCTGAAAGTAACAATTTCATTATAAAATTACACATTCCTTAAACAAGGTCCGTATATCTGAGTTAGCAAACAGTTGCCAAATAGTATATACACTAGTAATTATGCGTGTCTATGAAGTTACGGTGTAATTAAATTTTCTCTTACTCATCGGGCTTCTCTCTTTTTCTGTTTTAAAAATTTTAAAGTTTGAATGAATTTGAACTGTTCTTATTTTTTTAATCCAAATTCAAATTGAATTCTATCTTATTATTATAATAAATATTCTGTACTACTTTATTTAAATTTTCAGTTATAAAACGACAGTAAAGAAAAAATAATAATAATAATAGTTAAAGAGTGACTGATAAATACAGTGTACTTCCTTCCTAGAGGTAGAGGCTTGAGAACAAATAGAACTTTAGATTGATTGATCTCAAAAGAGTGAAAGAGCCCCCCTAATCTCACATGATGATATGCAAGTATTTTTGAGATCCAATAAAGTTTGAAACGATTGTAGAAAAAATAAATAATTAAGAGAATAAATGTTTTATATGAAATGAAAGAAAAAATAAAAATGGTTTTAATTTTTACACTTAGGTGTTGTTTGATTAGCACTAAATGGCTGATCGATTCAGCCATTCAGTGCGTTTGTTTTGAAAAAAATTAGTCTAAATGGATTGAATCAAATAAATAATTGTTCAAAAAATAATTCTCGATTTGGGTTGAATGACTATTTGAATAAATATTTTTTAAACAATATTAACTATTATATTATATTAAGTAATATTAAATAAATTTACAACAATTTTAAATTTTTTCAGATGGGTAAAATAATAAAAATATGTTATTCAGGTGTTTCAGACATGTCAATTATCAAACAATTTTTTTCATTTAGATTCATATTCAGCTTCAGATTGATTCAGTTTTTATCAAGCAGCCTCTTAGTTAGTTTAACTGTACGAAGAGAGATGGTTTTGGCCCAATTTAAACCAGCCCGGAGCATTTTTTTTATAATCTCCACAGTAGTTATAGGTTAAGGTGTTTCAGACATGTCAATTATTAAATAATTTTTTTCATTCAGATTCATAATTAGCTTCAGATTGGTTTAGTTTTTATCAAACATCCCCTTAGTTAGTTTAACCGTACGAAGAGATGTGACGCCCCCAAAATAGGTATACATCACCTATTCTGAGCCGCCAAATACATGGTACAGAATACAAATACAATCTTAAATATACAACATGAGCTGTGAGTTTTAATACAAATATTATCTTCAGTACAAAGATTCAAACTCAAAATAAGTCTTCAATACATTTATTATCACACTATTTCATAGAATAGTGAGGACTACTAATGCTATCATCTGGACCGTCACTCCGTTCCCCGACTAGTCCCTGCTACATTCTCATTTTCTGAAAAAAATAATGAAAGCAAAAGGGTGAGCTCAACTAGCCCAGTAAAAAATATTATGACTAAGATAATGCAGAATAAATTAACCTTAGCCTTCAACAGTATACAACTGATAGAATATAATGGACAACAAGTTTTAGATCAACAACTACAGCGGAATAAGCAATCTATCAGAACAGTCAAGTAGAGCATAAAATCTACTATCTTCTATGATTTAAAAGATTTATCACAAATTTTATTGCTGAACCTCAGCTTAATAAATAATCCACATCATGAAATCATCCTTGCACTACATGCCAATGATATTCTTTAATATCACGACCACGAATTATCCATGCACTACGGGCCAAAGATAATCGTGTTTTCATCAACGGTCCTGATCATGCCATAAAATAATTCATCGTTGCACCCTTGGCCGAAGAGAATCCATAGCCATAATCATACCAAAAACTGTCCATCAATGCACTACAAGTCAATGAGGACTTTTTCTACATCATTTGTAACATTACGGTCATGATTATACCGAATAATCCCTGGTCATAATCATACTAAGTTCATCTATGCACCAGGTGCCATGTAGATGACTTTCAACATAATATAAGCATGAGGATGATGACAATTCAATAAAACAAGTTCAAGAATAAATTTTAAAGATTTATGTGACGCCCCCAAAATAGATATATATCACCTATTCTGAGTCGCCAAATACATGGTACAGAATACGAATACAATCTTTAATATATAACAAGAGAGCTATGAGTTTTAATACAATTATTGTCTTTTAGACAACATCCACTCTCAGAATAAGTTCTCATTACATTTATTGTCACACTATTTAAAAAAATAGTGAAGACTACTAATACTATCATCCGGACTGGTCACCCGCTTTTCCGACTAGTCCCATTACATTCTCATTTCTCAAGAGAAAACAGGTGAAAGAAAAGGCGAGCTCAACTAGCCCAAGAAGAAATATTATGACTAAGATAATGCGTAATAAATTATCATTAGTCTTCAACAAAGGTTAAACCGATAAAATATAATAGACATCAAGTTTAACTCGCAATGAACACGCAATCCATTAAAAGAGTCAAGTAGAGAATAAAATCTACTATCTTTTATGATTTAAAAAGGTCTTTCATCACTTTTATCATTTGAGACTCACTTTTAATAAATAATCCACATCATCCCTCGTGACTACTGCCAAGGATATTCATTAGTATCACAATCACAAATTATCCACGACTACGGGCCAAGGATATTTGTGGTATTCATCAATGGTCATGATCATGCCAACAATCGTCCATCAATGCACTACGCCAATGAGAACTTTTACCACATCATTTGTAACATTACTACCATGATTACACCGAATAATCCTGAAGTCATATGTGACGCCCCCAAAATAGGTATACAACACCCATTCCGAAGTCGCCAAAATACATGGTATGAAAGCAAACTACAACTTTGATAATATGGATGTCGTGGTAGAATACGACAATACAACCGTGAGTTTGAATACAAATATTGTCTTCTAGACAATATACACACCCAAATAAGTCCTCATTAATTATTCATACACTATTTTACATAAATAGTGAGAGATAAATTTAAAACATCTTCCTAGAGCCATCACTCCATACCCCGACTCGATCCTCGCTATGTTCTCACCTCCCGAGAAGAAAAATGGAACAAAAAGGAAAAGGGTGAGCTCAACTAGCCCAAGAAAGAATATTATGACTAAGATAATATACAACAAATTATCGTTAGTCTTCAACAGGAAAAATCTAATGTAATACAATAGACAATAAGTTTTAGATCAACAAATGCAATGAACAAAGAATCCATTGTAAGAGTCACGTAGAGAAAGAATTCTCTTTGCCTTCTAAGGTTTAAAAGTCCATCATCAATAGTTTATCCCTGTAATAACAATCAATATACATCTTTAATCATCTTTGCACTTCTGTGCCAAAGATATTCATTTGTATCACCAAATGGGTCATGTTCATCTCAACACTGCTCATCTTTGCACTACTGTGCCAAAGATATTCATCAGTTAATCGTTCATCTTTGCACTACAGGCCAAAGATATTCATTTATATCACCATTTAGGACTGAGGATGATGAAAAACATTTTTAAAGAAACGAATCCAGTGAAACAAAATGACAAGGATTAAGGATTAAGGATTCGTGACTTTGTTTTACCCATGTCCAAAAATACTTGAAAATAATCATATTGGTGTAAAATTCAAGAATGATCAAAACATGGATACAATCAAAGCTAGTATCCGTAATAGATATTTTGGACAAAAAGAAAAATTTTTATTTTTTAAATGAATAAGTCTTAAAGATTCGTGAATAAGGTCAGATACGTGAATAAAGGCCAGTATACGTGAATAGTAACCCGACACAACAAGTTCCAAATTTGATAAAAAAGTTCACCAATACTTTGCATAATGATATTGAAGAAAAATATCATTTAAGAAAGAAAATAATACCCCTTACCTCAAAATAATCAGATTTTGATTGAATTTCAGATATAGTCTTGTGAAACCCAGACCAGATATAGCAACACTCAAAGTATACTCACAAGAATACGCTCGATAATTTAGAGAGAGAAAGAGAGAAAACTTTGTTTCGGTGTGATTTTCAATTCTAACTTAGCCCTCTATTTATAGGAAAATGTTAGAACGCCAAAGGAGACTAAATTAATAAATTATTATTATTTACCAAATATTCAAGCCCACCACCAAGGAATCTGATTTTAGCCACCAACCACATGTTAAAGATGCTCACCAACCTTTGAAAAACGTTTTTCTTGAAAATAATAATTAAAATTTCCAAAAATCAATTATTTCGGAACTCCGAAACATCAATAATTCACAATAAATATCCCTTTTATCAGAAAATTCAAATCTCGCGACTTTTTATAGGAATTTCAATTCTCTACAACTTTGCAGAAGAAAATTTTTCCAAATTCCAAACAGAAATTATCCAAAATCCACAAACGGGCAATTTTACAGTCTATAATAAATTTTCGGTCAAGAATCGTGTCCACCTAACACACAAAACATATGTTAAACATTTAATGCCACAAAATACTCTACCTCCTCATATACTCATATATCCCACAATTATTATAAAAATATCACCATTAATATATTATTAAAATAATATATTTAAATGTATTATTTTATCGAAAAAGATAAAATATTAATTTTCAACAATTGTCACATTAAAAATTTTCTCCATCTATATCCACATAAAATAAATATTTTCTTTATCATAATAATCAATAATTAATTATTCAAAATAATATTACGTAATCACAAGATCGATAACCGTGCCGCTCCAGAGAAAGAGGGCTTTTCCAATAAGGATTTCTCCTTACCTACAAGGCAATTAGGTGACCAAACCTCTCCTTGTATGTAACTTTCTAGACATTACCAATAATGTTATCGATAATATTATTCAAATAATATGAATTATTGATTTGATAATGGAAAATATTGTGTAATGACAATTATTGAAACAATAATAATATAAATATCACGCAAAGCAATTATTGAATCAATAAGATAAAATAATGAACATTAATTCATCGTAATAATTATTGAGTAAAGGCCTTCACGTAAGGATCAATAATTCAACAATGCGTAACATCTACCGTGTCTTCTTATCTAACCACGCCAGACATCGTATTTTAACCACTGTGTAACCCAAATGTTGTTAGCGGTAATAATTTACGCCGTTATTTATAAAACTCAATCTTTGTCGCGTTTTCCTTCATCCAATCTGTTTTTCCGTTATGGGGCCCACTAATGATCGCGCTGGCCGCACGGAGATTCCCGACAAAAAAGAATATTCCACGACCAAACGAATATTTCCACAATAATGAATATTTTATAACCACTTGCTTATTTTGTAAACTTTGCACATTTCACCCATAACCAAAGAATTATATCAAATTAACCCTTATTAATTTAGAATAATGAATAAAGAAAAATTCAATTTTATTTATAATAAGTTGGGGTCTTACATCATAATCATACCAAGTCCATCTATATGCACTACTGGTGCCATGAGATGATTTTTAAAAAATATAAACATAAGGATGATGACAATGATATAAGAATTCAATAAAACAAGTTCAAGAATTAATTTATTCAGAACTAATAACGCCCAAATTGTCAACATGATACCTCTTTTAGAGAGTAAAATTTAAGAGTGCTAAGAAGAATATTTCTATGAAAAGATCTTTGGATGAGCCAAGAATATCAAGGATATTCCACTAATTTCATGGAATATGAAGTCAAAACTTTAACCAATTGAGTATAATAAAGAATGAAATAACAAAAGAAATCACAATGCATGCGGTATCAGATGTATGTGAAGTTATTCCAACAGAATAATAAATAACGGAACTAGGTCGCGTAAATTAAGACCGATGGATGTTCCAATGTAATAATAAAGACCGGAACCGAGTTCGACATAAAACGCATGCATGAGGATATTCCAATGTAATAATAAAGAGCGAGAACCAGTCCCCAGAAATAAAATGCATGCAGTGATATTCCAATGTAATAATAAAGACGGAACGGAATCAGTCCTGTAAAAAACGCATGCATATATGATATTCCAGCGAGTAATAATAAAGAATGGAATAATGTAAGAATTTCACCAAGTATAGGGTAGCAGACATACAAAAGTTATTCCAATGTAATAATAAAGAATGGAATAATGTAAGTTCTCTTCATGAATACAAAAGAAATAATACCCTCTACTAGTAAAAGAAACTTGATATCGGAGAAAGGAAGTAGCAGAATACTTTTCTTCTTTCTCTCTATAGTTTCTCTCTCTAGAGTTTCAGTGAATTCGTAATAAATAATGAAGGAATGAACTTCTATTTATAGGAGAATAAAAAGGATACTATGCAATAAAATATTCTAATAAAACGAAATTTTTTATATAAAATATATTATATATTATATATATATAATCTCACGGGACATCACCCCCGTGATCTTATATATTCCTCCCCATACCATTATTTCATTATCAAAGATATATATATATATATATATATATATATATATATATACAATGTTTCACCCACCCGTGAAACTAACTAGATTCCTCTCAATATCAGATTTTCTCCACACATGGGCCCCACATGTGGCCTCCACATGTGGGCCCACCTTTAATATAATAAATAATTTTCTACCGATTATTTTAAAAAATGGGTGAATGAGGGTCCATAAAATAACCCAATTTATAACAAATACATCATACAAATCTCCTCAATATTTTTAACAACATTTATCATCATTATTATAATTCACAATATTAATCGACCAGGTTGTTACCAGGAGCGAGATAACGAGTACTGGCCAACCGAGGTACCACAATCGAGGATCATACCTAGAGATAGCGATCAACAAAACAACAATAACCAAAGAGAAAGAAAAAGACGGACAAAAATGGTAACCACTGGTGGTAATCATGACCATGAAAATAGAAGAAGCGAGTCGAGAGGAGATTTTAAAAGAGGAGATTCAACAACGACCATGTGAAGACGACAAAGTGCAGAGAAGAATCGGGTTCAAGGAGGAGAACGACCAATTTATCATATATGCTATAAATGCGGAAAGAGGACATATCACCAAACCGCCCACAACAGATTGTGTATGCTATAATTGTGGAAAGGAAGGACATATCGCTTGAGATTACATGGTAGCGAAACCTAGTTCAATGGGGGACGGTGACTCAAAAGATCGTCCCTGTAAAAGTCAAAGTCAATTGTTCTCGGAAGAGCGTTTGTTGTGGATCGTTTCAAAATGCGAGGAACCCAAACGAGGTGATCACGGTAAGCTATTTATAAATTCTTGTGAAATTTATACTTTACTAGATACCCGGTGCTACCCATTCATTTATCTCTCCCCTTGTGCTCAACGTTTAAACTTGACTCAGGAGAAATTAGACTTTGACCTATCTGTGGAAACTCCGTTTAGAGAAACTTTCATCACATCCATCGCTTATAAATCTTGTTTGATTCAAGTTGGCACCATCACCTTACCGTTGACCTTATCTCTTTAAAGATACTTGCTTTTGATGTGATTTTAGGATTGATTGGTTAACTACTCATCATGTCAAAATTGATTGTTTTCGTAAGGTTGTTAGCTTTCATATTCCTAAACAACCTATTATTTAATTCAAGCAACTAAACCATTAAAATCAATCAATGTCATATCTAATCATAAAGCTATTCGCTTATTAAAAACGGATGTCAAGCTTTCTTAGCCCATGTTATGGATTTGAAAAAGACACGCCAAATTTGAATAATATTCCGTTGTTATTGACTTTCCCGACGTATTTCGAAGAACTTCCTGCCTCACCCCGTAACGTGAAGTTGAATTCTTTATTGACCTTGAACCTCGGTACAAAGCCCATTTCTAAAACCCCATATCGAATGGCTCCTATTGAACTTCGTGGAGTTAAAGGTCCAACTACGAGGAGTTGTTGGACATCGGTTTCATCGGCCCCAAGACATCTCCTGGGGTGCTCCTGTTTTATTCAGAAGAAGAAAGACTGGGAGTATGCGATTTTGTATCGACTATCGGAATTGAACCATGTCACTATCAAAAATAGGTATCCTCTACCTCGTGATTGATGACTTGTTTGACTAGTTGAAAGGAGCACAATTCTTTTCAAAAATCGATCTTCGCTCGGATATCATCAACTGAAAATTAGAACCGAGGATATTCCAAAGACCGCCTTCGTAACTTCCAGACGGGCATTATGAATTCTTAGTCATGTCTTTTGATTGACTAATGCCCTCGCTTGCTTTCATGGATATGATGAACCGAGTATTCAAGGAATATTTGGATCGATTCGTTTATTCTCTTTATTGATGACATCCTCATATATTCCAAAAGTCGTGAAGATCATGAGCACCATTTGAAGTTCGGTACTACAAAGGCTTCGTGAAAATAAGTTATATGCCAAGTTAAAGAAATGCGAGTTCGCTTCGAGGAAGTAGCATTTCTTGGGCACGTCAGTGTCAAAACATGGAGTATCCGTTGACCGGCAAGATTGAAGCAATACAAAGTTAGAGCAACCAAGACGGTGGATCAAGACGTAGCTTTTCGGGTCTAAATTGGTTATTATCGAGATTCGTGGAAGGGTTTTCTCGAATCGCTATTCAGCTAACTCCGTTGACTCTTAAGGATACAAAATTCGTTTGGAGTGAAGAATGCGAGAAGAGTTTCCAAGAGCTTAAGAGAGACTTATTTTAAGACCTATTCTAACAATACCATCCGAATACGGATGGATTTGTTATCACAAACGATGCTTCGGGCAAAGGGTTAGGATGTGTTCTCATGCAACATGGGAAAGTCATAGCCTATGCCTCGCGACAACTTAAAGAGCATGAGAGGAATTATCCTACTCATGATTCAGAGTTAAAGCAAATGCGTTACTTAAAGATATGGAGGCACTATCTATATGGGGAGAAAGTGGAGATATATTCTGCACCATAAAAGCCTTAAATATTTCTTCACTCAAAAAGAACTCAACATACGACAGCGACGTTGGCTCAAGCTATTGAAAGACTATGACCACACTATTCAATACCATCCCGAAAAGCGAACGTGGTAGCCGACGCGTTGAGTAGAAGATCATACGCGAGGAACGAAAAGTGCGATGATGTCAAGATATACGATAGAGCCAACTTTAATAGAAAAAGTTAAGGTCGCTTTCAAACCACCAATCTTGAAACGATGCATATGAAGAAGAAAGTACAAGAAAGTGCTATTCCTAAGCGAGAATTGATGAAGAAGGAATACTTGAGTCCACTATGCACTTTGTGTTCCTAACGATTCGATTTGAAGTACAAGATCATGATGGAGGTACACAATACACCATTTGCAATCCATCTCGAAGTACTAAAATGTATCGTGATCTTGACATACATTTTGGTGAAACAATATGAAGAGAGAGATTGCAAAGTTTATCTCAACATGTTTAACTTGTCAACGTGTAAAGGCGGAGCATCAAGTGCCTAAGGGACCATTGCAACCACTTGAGATTCCGAAATGGAAGTGGGAACACATTACCATGGATTTCGTTACGGGTCTTCCCACGGTTTCTCAAGGCATAAATGCTATTTGGGTTATTGTTGATAGATTAACCAAGTCTGCACATTTCTTGTCGATACGGGAGACTTATTCTTGAACGTCTTGCTAGTATGTATGTAAATGAGATTGTGAGGTTGCATGGTATGTCAGTATCTATAGTTTTGGATCGTGACCCAAGATTCACTTCAAGATTTTGGGTTAGCTTGCAAAAAGCTATGGGTATGGATTTACGATTGATTCCAGATACCATCCTCAAACGGACGGACAATCGAGAGAGGACTATTCAAACTCTTGAAGATTTATTAAGACTCTGTGTCCTAGACTTCAAGGCGGTTAGGATAAGTATTTACCATTGGTGGAATTCTCCTACAACAACAGAGTTATATCGACAAGTATAGGTGTGGCCCCATTCAAGCATTATATGGACGAAAATGTCGCTTCCAAAGATTATGTTGGGACGAGGTGGGTGAAGCAACATTGTTGGGACCCGAGTTGGTACGTATGACCACGTAAAAGATCCAAATGATTAGACAACGATACAAACGCACACAGATTGACAAAAGAGTTATGCGGATCTTCATCGAAAGGACGTGGAATTTAGTATAGGGGATCATGTATTGTTGCGAGTTGCTCCATGGAAGGGAGTTACAAGATTTGGGAAAGAGGAAATCTCAATCCACGATTTATTGGTCCATTTCAAATTCTTCGACCGAAAGTAGGAAATGTAGCCTATAGACTCGCTTTACCTCTCAAGTATGTCTCGTGTTCATAATGTGTTTCACATATCCGCATTTACTTTGTAAATATGTGAAAGACCGAACCACGTTATTGAGTTAGAACGAGACGAGATAGTCAAGACTTAACGTATGAGGAGGTACTGCCAAGATCTTGGATAGGAAGGAGCATGTCCTACACATCGAAGGTCATACCACAAGTTAAAGTCTTGTGGAGGAACCATGCTTATAGAGGAAATGACCGGGAGTTGGAAACGGAAATGAAAGCGAGGTATCCTCACCTTTTCAAACACTGTGTCGTATGTCAATTTCGAGGACGAAATTTCATAAGGAGGGAGGTCAGAAGACCCCAAATAATTAATAAATGAAATTTATTTTCCTCTATTTATTATTTTGAAATAGTAAGGGTTGATGTGATCAATGTGGATAGTTATGGGTAAAATACGCAAATGTTTTAAAATAAGCAAGTGGTTATAAAATATTCATTGTTGTTTGGGAATATTCGTTTGGTCGTGGAATATTCATGCGCTTGGGAATATTAAACGACACAAATGACCATGTGTGGGCCCCATAACGGAAAAGCGATTGGATGAAGAAAACGACAAATACAAGTTGTTTAAAAATAAGCACAGAAGTTGTTATCAAGTAATAATCTTGTTAAAATACTAAATTGGTTAAAACACACAAGTGAAAATCAGATTGCACCAATTATTGATTCTTACGTAAAGAAGGCACTACTCAATAATGGTTACAGTAATTAATTATATTCAAGATTTTATTTTATTGATTCAATAATTGTTGTGTTGATATTTTATATTACTGTTATTTCAATAATTGTCACCACACAGTATTTTTTATTATCGAAGCAATAATTCATATTATCTGAATAATATTATTGGATAACATTATTGGCAATGTCTAGAAAGTTCTGTCTAAGGAGAGGTTTGGTCACCTAATTGCGCGCCAGTAAGGAGAAATTCTTATTGAAAAGCCCCCTCTTTCCTGAACCGCTGGTTGTCAATATTGTGATTCTCGTAATATTATTTGTGAATAATTAATTATTGATTCATATGATGAGAAAAATATTGATTTTATGTGGATATAGATGGAGAAAATTTTAATGTGACAATTGTTGAAAATTGAAATTTTATCTTTTCTCGATAAAATAATTCATTTAAATATATATATATATATATATATATATATATATATATATATTATATTTTAATAATATAATAATGGTGATATTTTTACAAACTAATGTGGGATATATGAGTATACGAGGAGGAAGAGTATTTTTGTTGCAATAAATGTTTAAAACATGTTAAACATGTCCTGGTGGACCCCATTTATCGATCGAAATTTGATTATACTTTTGTAAAATTGCCCGTTTGTGGATTTGGTCAATTTCGTTTGGAATTTGAAAAAACTTTCTTCGCAAAGTTGTAGAGAATTGAATTTCCTATAAAAAGTTGTGAGATTCAATTTTCCGATAAAAGGGCTATTTATTGTGAATTATTGAAGTTTCAATCTCAAATAATTGATTTTTGAAGTTTTAATTATTTTAAATAAGAAAAACGTTTTTCTTATTTTTTCTAGAAGGTTGGCATGTGTGAATTCTTTGAATTTCAGATTTCAAGGAATACGATAATATTTTTATAAATATTAATATTTTATTAAATTTTCGCTTTTGGTGTTCTAAGCATTTTCCTATAAATAGGGTGCTTAGGTTAGAATTGAAAATCACACCGTAAAATCAAGTTTTCTCTATATTATCGGCGTATTCTTGTGAGTATTTTGAGTATACTTTGAGTATTGTTATACGGTGAAAGTTCAAGTTATAGCCTATATCCAAAGATTCCGGTTAAGTCTTGTCTTTTCGAGGTAAGTGGATATTATTATTTTTTCGTAATGATATTATTTCTTCAATATCATTATGTCAAATATGATCCAAGTTTTTATCAAATTTGGAACTTTTGGTGTCTGAGATACTTATTCACGATATCTGGCATTATTCACGATACTGCAGATTATTCATTTAATACTAAGACTATTCATCAAAAAATAAAAATTTTCCCTTTCGCCTAAAATATCTATGTGGATACTAGCTTTGATTGTATCCATGTTTTGATCATTCTTGAATTTTACACCACTATGATTATTTTTGAGGTATTTTTGGACGTAGATAAAACAAAGTACTTAATCCTTAATCCTTAATCCTTGTCATTTTGATTCAATCGGATTCGCTTTTTTTTAAAAATATTTTTCATCATCCTCGCCTTAAATGATGATATTATGGAATATCTTTGGCCCGTAGTCAAAAGATGAATGATTTCGATGAATATCTTTGGTCTCAGAAGCAAAGATGAATGATTTCGATGAATATCTTTGGCCCAGAAGCAAAAGATGAACAGTGTTTAGATGAACATGACCAATCGGTGAATGTCCTCGGCTCAGAAAGTGCAAGGTTGAATATATGATTCCGTATATATATTGATTGATGTTACAGGATAAAAATATTGATGATGGACCGTTAAATTATATATATATATTAGTAGATTTCATCCTCTACGTAACTCTTCTATGAATTAATATTTTCCGCATTGCAGTATTGATTTAAAACTTGTTGTCTATTGTATTCTATTAAATTTTTTCTGTTGAAGACTAACGATAATTTTTGTATATTATCTTAGTCATAATATTCTTTTTGGGCTAGTTGAGCTCACCCTTTTCCTTTTTGTTCCATTTTTCTTCTCAAGAGGCGAGAATGTAGCGAGTAGGAGTCGGGGTATGGAATGATGGTTTTAGAGAGTTGTTTAGTAGTCCTCACTATTTTTGTAAAATAATGTATCAATAATTATGATGAGAATTTATTTGTATGTGGATATTGTCTAGATGGAAATATCTGTATTTAAACTCACAGTTTATATGTTGTAACAATAAAGTTGTAGTTATTTCTGTACCTTGTATTTTACAACTCAGAATGGGTGATGTATACCTATTTTGGGGGTGTCACAACGAATACAATCTTTAATATACAACAAGAGAGCTGTGAGTTTTAATACAATTATTGTCTTCTAGACAATATCCACTCTCAGAATAAGTTCTCATTACATTTATTGTCACACTATTTAACAGAATAGTGAGGACTACTAATACTATCATATGGACCGTCCGCTCGCTTCTCCCGATTAGTCCCGCCACGTTCTCATTTCCTAAAGAGAATAAAGTGAAAGAAAAGGGTGAGCTCAACTAGCCCAAGAAAAAATATTATGACTAAGATAATGCGTGAATAAATTATCATTAGTCTTCAAAAAGTTGTTAAACCGATAAAATACAATAGACATCAAGTTTAAATCATGACGGAACATGCAATCCATTAAAAGAGTCAAGAGAGAATAAAATCTACTATCTTTTATGATTTAAAAGGTTTTTCATCATTTTATCATTTGGGACTCAAATTTTAATAAATAATCCACATCATCCCCGCATGACTCAAGGATATTCATTAGTATCACAACCACAAATTATCCATGCACTACGGGCCAAGGATATTCATGTATTCATCAATGGTCATGATCATGCCAACAATCATCCATCAATGCACTACGGCCAACGAGGACTTTTACCACATCATTTGTAACATTACTACCATGATTACACCGAATAATCCTGTGTCATAATCATACCAAGTCCATCTATGCACTACAAAGCCACAAATGACTTTCAAAAAATATAAACATAAGGATGATGACAATGATATAAGAATTCAATAAAAACAAGTTCAAGAATTAATTTATTCAGAACTAATAACGCCCAAATTGTCAACATGATACTTTTTCAGAGTAAAATTCAAGAATGCTCGAGAAGAATATTTTCATGAAAAGATCTTTGGATGAAGCAAGAATATCAAGGATATTCCACTAATTTCATGGAATATGAAGTCAAAACTTTAACCAACCGAGTATAATAAAGAATGGAATAACAAAAGAAATCACCATGCATGCAGATCTTGACAGACAAAAGTTATTCCAACAGTAATAATAAAATAACGGAACTGTGTCAAAGTAAATTAAGACCGGTGTGATGTTCCAACGGAATAATAAAGACAGAACCAGTCCGGTGTAAAATGCATGCATGTGATATTCCAATGTAATAATAAAGAGCGGAACCAGTCCCACAGAAACGCATGCATGCATGGATATTCCAATGTAATAATAAAGAGCGGAACCCGGTCCCAGAAAACGCATGCATATGATATATCCAATGTAATAATAAAGAATGGAATAATGTAAGAATTTCACCAAGTATAGGGTAGCTCACAGATACAAAAGTTATTCCAATGTAATAATAAAGAATGGAATAATGTAAGTTCTCTTCATGAATACAAAAGAAATAATACCCCTTACCGTAAAAAGAAACTTGATATCGGAGAAGTGAAGTAATAGAATACTTTTCTTCTTTCTCTATATAGTTTCTCTCTCTAGAGTTTCAGTGAATTCGTAAGAAATAATGAAGGAATGAGCTTCTATTTATAGGAGAATAGAAAGGATACTATGCAATAAAATATTCTAATAAAACAAAATTTTTTAAATAAAATATATTATATATTATATATTATATATTATATATTATATATATATAATCTCACGGGACATCACCCCCGTGATCTTATATATTCCTCCCCATACCATTATTTCATTATCAAATATATATATATATATATATATATATATATATATATATATATATATATATATATATATATATATATATTATATAGTCACATGTTGTAATTTTATATATATATATACAATGTTTCACCCACCCGTGAAACCAACTAGATTCCCTCTCAATATCAGATTTTCTCCACACATGGGCCCCACATGTGGCCCCCACATGTGGGTCCACCTTTAATATAATAAATAATTTTCTATCGATTATTTTGAAAAATGGGTGAATGGGGGTCCATAAAATAAGCCAATTTATAACAAATACATCATAAAAATCTCCTCAATATTTTTAACAACATTTATCATCATTATTATAATTCACAATATTAATCGACCAGGTCGTTCCCAAGAAAGAGAGAGCTTTCCAATAAGGACTTCTCCTATTGGTAGCATGATTAGGTGACCAAACCTCTCTTCGATGTAACTTCTACATCGTTAATATTACAAATAATAATATTAATAACTTTGTTGTCTCAATTATTGATTTAATAATATATAAAATATCGACAATAATTGAATCAAATAACGTGAAATATTATGCAGCAACTACTGTAGCAATAATTGAACAAAACTGAGTGAATTCTCAAGTAAGCATCAATAATCAATAAGTGTAAAGCTACTATGTAACCACGCGTATTCCTGCACTTTTAACACCGTGTTTCAACAGTAAATGATAAAAATTCCGCCGTTATTTTCATAAAAATATTTTGTCGTTTTCTCAATCCGACAATGATTGTGCCGTCGTATGAATATTCCCTGTTAAAACGAATATTCCCCGACGAATCGAATATTATATAACAACTTGCGTACTTTAAAAAATTATAACTATTACCCACAACTATAACATTATATCAAATTTAGTCCATAATATTCAAAAATAATAATTATAGAAAATTCATCTTTATTCATAAAAGTTGGGGTCTTACAATTTACAAATTAATTTATCCAGGAATCAATAATGTCCAAATTATCAACATGATACTGCTTTGTATAGTAAAATTAAAGAATGCTCAGAAGAATATTTTCATGAAAAGATACTGAATGAAGCGCAAATATCCAGGATATTCTACTAATTTCATGGAGTATAGAAGCCAAAACTTTAACCAACTGAGTATAATAGAATATATGAAACTGCAAATGGATATTTGTCCGCCATGCGGTAATCCATGTAGACAAATCATTTCCACAGCTTAATAAGGAATGAATACAAAGGATTATTCACCATGCATGCGGTAATCCACATAGACAGGTTATTCCAACAGAATAATAAAGAATAGAACCAAGTCATGCGTAATCCGCATGCATGTGATATTTTAATGTAATAATAAAGAATGGAACCAGTCACGCGTAATCCGCATGC
This sequence comes from Panax ginseng, assembly GCA_020205605.1. Lineage (NCBI taxonomy): Eukaryota > Viridiplantae > Streptophyta > Magnoliopsida > Apiales > Araliaceae > Panax > Panax ginseng. The sequence goes on along the minus strand of CM035137.1, from coordinate 967,576 downwards.
ATGTGATGTTCTAACAGAATAACAAAGAATGGAACCAAGTCACGCGTAATCCGCATGCATGTGATGTTCCAATGTAATAATAAAGAATGGAACCGTGTCACGCGAATCCGCATGCATGTGATGTTCCAATAGAATAATAAAGAATGGAATAACAACAGAATTCACGTGCATGCGATGTAATCGCATGCAGAAAGGTTATTCAAACAAAATAATAAAGAATGGAATAACAGAAGAATTTCACCATGTATGCGGTACTTCGCATAGACAGGTTATTCCAACATAATAATAAAGAATGAAATAACAACCCTTACGAGTATGGAAAGAAAATAACTCTCTTCGTGAATACGAAAAAATAATATCCCTTACCTTAGAAAGAAGAGTATTCTGACTGGTAGAGCGAGGATATTCTTGAAGAAAACTTATAATGTTTTCTACGCTCAAAGCTTCTTAAAACTCTAAAGAAATATGCTCAAGATTATAGAAGAAGAATTCTCTGAATTTCTGGTGTGTTTTTAATTCTAACTAAGCATCTTAATTATAGGAGAATGAAAAAGATACTATGCAATAAAATATAATATATTCAATTTATAATATATATATATATATATAATTTAAAATCTAATAAAACAAATAACTTTATAAAAGTATTCTCATTTTATATAAAAAGATTTTACTATGCAAACACTATGCATAATAAAAATATAATATATTCTATTTATAATCTAATAAAATAAATAACTTTATAAAAGTATTACATTTTATATTAAAAGATTTTACTACGCAAACACTATGCATAATAAAATATATTATATTATATTTATAATCAAATAAAACAAAACTTTATAAAAAGTATTCTGTTTTATATAAAAATCTTTTTGTTTTATTACATTTATAATAATAATAAAATAAAATTCATCATCATTATTATAATTCACACTATTAATCGACCAGGTCGTTCCCAGGAAAGAGGGGGCTTTCCAATAAGGATTTCTCCATATTGGCGCGCAATTAGGTGACCAAACCTCTCCTTGACAGAACTTCTAAACATCGTTAATATTGCAAATAATAATATTAATAACTTCGTCGTCTTAATTATTGATTTAATAATATATAAAATATTGACAATAATTGAATCAAATAACGTGAGATACTATGCAGCAATTACTGTAGCAATAATTGAACAAAATTGAGTGACTTCTCACGTAAGCATCAATAATCAATACCGTATGCGTGTCTTCGCAACTAACGATATTATTGCACTTTTACTACCGAGTAGTTCAACAGTTTTAACGGTAAAACTTTCGTCGTTATTTTCATAAAAAGATATTTTTATCGTTTTTCTCAATCCGACAATAATTCCGTTGTGGGGTCCACCAATGATTGTACCGTCGTACGGATATTCCCCGATAAAAAGAATATTTTTCGACCAATCGAATATTATACAACAACTTGCATACTTTTTAAAATTTATAAATATTACCCACAACTATAACATTATCTCAAATCCACACCATAATATTAAAAAAAAATATTTCAAGAAAATTAAATCTTTATTCATAAAATTTGGGGTCTTACAAGAGAGATGGTTCTGGCCCACTTTAAATTGGCCCGGAGCATTTTTATTATAATATCCACAGTAGTTATAGGTTAAGGTGTTTCAGACATACCAATTATTAAACAAACTTTTTCATTTAGATTCATAATCAACTTCAGATTGATTTAATTTTTATCAAACAACCCCTTAATTAATTTAACCGTACGAAGAGAGATGATTCTGGCCCACTTTAAACCGGCCCGGAGCATTTTTATTATAATCTCCACAATAGTTATAGGGGTAGACTAAACATTGGGTGGCCCATATGAAAATTCCAAGATCCAACACACTATTTCCCAATATTTTGAATGGTTCCTCTCTTTTTTTTTCAATAAAAAATACGCACGATGCTTGGATAGCATGGAATGTGACAATATTGTCCTGTTTGTGTCCGTTGAAAAAAAATATTATTTTCCTTTTTGTTAAAATTAATTAATAGTCTAATTGAGGATAAATTGATTGTTTGAACAAATTTTTATTATTTTCCTTTTTGTTAAAATTAATTAATAGTCTAATTGAGGATAAATTGATTGTTTGAACAAATTTTACTATGACTTAAAATTATGTTTTTCTGGTTACAATGCAAATTGCATTGCTCAACTCAACTTTACTTCTCACCCAAATAATTCAAATGCTTAATTTGGACCAACTCATTGCTACCGAGCCCGTTTAACATATGAAAATTGTTTTATTTTTTTTCATATAAAAAAAAATAATATTTTTACAAGTATGAATAGTGAATAGGTCTCACATTTATATGAATGCGACTCGTGTAAAAATATTATTTTTTCACGCGAAAATATCAGTTTTCTTAACATATGTTTAGGTTTTCTTCTTCTTTTTTCTTTTATTTGACCTTTTCTTTTATTTAACTTTAATAAATAACCTATATAGGTAATATTGAAATGCAATAATTACTAACCCATTGTAGCTATAATCCTAGGACTAGTGTAAAAGAAAACTAAACTTTCTTAGAAAAAAATAATAATAAAATTATATTATTTCACATTTAAGTTCAATTAAAATATTTCTAACATTTTATATATGTTAGTATTTATAGTAGTAATACTACAATTTAAAGTAATGACTGATATTTTAACATATAAATAAAAATAAATTATGACATAATATATATATAGGGGAATATGGAGATGCACAGTCGTGTAACTTTAAAAGTTATACGGTCTACGATCGTAGAGTGAAATCACTCTACGATCGTAGACCGTGTAACTTTTAAAATTTCTTTTATCATTTGTTAAAGATCAAAAATGGGCATGCATTATATTTATCTTCAATATAGAAAAATGATATTACTTCACGTTCGTTATTAATAGTAACGGTTGACGAGTGTCGTCCGCTATTAATAGTAGCGGATGACACTGAAAATAGTATCGTCGTGCGCTACTATTAATAATTCGTAATCTCGATCATTGATTATTATATTGAATAAAAAAATGATACATGTCAATTTTTGATCCATAACAAATATATAATATAAATTATTATCACACACACATATATATAAATTAAAAAAAAATCCTTGCGCCAGAAGAGAAAAGAACGTAACCACACGTGTAAGACCCCAACTTATTATAAATAAAATTAAATTTTTCTTTATTCATTATTCTAAATTAATAAGGGTTAATTTGATATAATTCTTTGGTTATGGGTGAAATGTGCAAAGTTTACAAAATAAGCAAGTGGTTATAAAATATTCATTATTATTTTGGGAATATTCGTTTGGTCGTGGAATATTCTTTTTTGTCGGGAATCTCCGCGACGACTGTAGCATCATTGGTGGGCCCCATAACGGAAAAAACGGTTGGATGAAGGAAAACGACAAAGATTGAGTTTTATAAATAACGACGTAAATTATTACCAATTAACACTGTTGGGTTACCCGGTGGTTAAAATAAAGATGTCTGGCGTGGTTACACAAAGGCATTACACACCAGTATTGCACAAAGATTGTTGAATTATTGATCCTTACGTAAAGAAGGCACTACTCAATAATTGTTAAAGTAATTACTGCTCATTATTTTATCTTATTGATTCAATAATTCACGCATTGATATTTATATTATTATTGTTTCAATAATTGTCATTACACAAGATTTTCCATTATCAAATCAATAATTCATATTATTTGAATAATATTATCGATAACATTATTGGTAATGTCTAGAAAGTTCTCGTCAAGGAGAGGTTTGGTCACCTAATTCGCTACCAGAGTAGTGAGAAATCCTTATCGAAAGCCCCTCTTTCCAGGAACTACGGTTGTCGATCTTGTGATTACGTAATATTATTTTTGAATAATTAATTATTGATTATTATGATAAAGAAAATATTTATTTTATGTGGATATAGATGGAGAAAATTTTTAATGTGACAATTGTTGAAAATTAATATTTTATCTTTTTTCGATAAAATAATACATTTAAATATATTATTTTAATAATATATTAACGGTGATATTTTTATAATAATTGTGGGATATATGAGTATATGAGGAGGTAGAGTATTTTGTGGCATTAAATGTTTAACATATGTTTTGTGTGTTTGGATTGGACACGATTCTTGACCTAAAATTTATTATGTATCGTAAAATTGTCCGTTTGTGGATTTTGGATAATTTACATTTTGGAATTTGGAAAAATTTTCTTACGCAAAGTTAGAGAAATTGAAATTCCTATAAAAATTTAAGTAGATTTGAATTTTCCGATAAAAGGGATATTTATTGTGAATTATTGATGTTTTGAGTTCAAATAATTGATTTTTGAAATTTTAATTATTATTTTCAAGAAAAACGTTTTTCAAAGGTTGGTGAGCATCTTTAACATGTGGTTGGTGGCTAAAATCAGATTCCTTGGTGGTGGGCTTGAATATTTGGTAAATAATAATAATTTATTAATTTAGTCTCCTTTCAAGGTTTCTAACATTTTCCTATAAATAGAGGGCTAAGTTAGAATTGAAAATCACACCGTAAACAAAGTTTTCTTTCTTTCTCTCTCTAAATTATCGAAGCGTATTCTTGTGAGTATACTTTGAGTGTTGCTATACTGGTGCGGGTTTTCACAAGACTTATACTAGAAAATTCAAATAAGTACGATTATTTTGAGGTAAGGGTATTATTTTCTTCTTAAATGATATTTTCTTCAATATCATTATGTCAAGTATTGGTGAACTTTTTTTATCAAATTTGGAACTTGTTGTGTTTGGGGTTCTTATTCACGATATCACAGACTATTCACGATACGACACTATTCACGAATACTAAGACTATTCAATTTAAAAATAAAAATTTTTCTTTTTGTCCAAAATATCTATTCGGATACTAGCTTTTGATTGTATCCATGTTTTGATCATTCTTGAATTTTACACCAATATGATTATTTTCAAGTATTTTTGGACATGGGTAAAACAAAGTACTAATCCTTAATCCTTAATCCTTGTCATTTTGTTTCACCGGATTCGTTTCTTTAAAAATGTTTTTCATCATCCTCACCCTAAATGGTGATATAAATGAATATCTTTGGCCCTAGTAGCAAAGATGAACGATTAATCGATGAATATCTTTGGCCCGTAGTGCAAAAGATGAACAGTGTTGAGATGAACATGACCAATGGTGATACAAATGAATATCTTTGGCCAGTAGTGCAAAGATGATTAAAGATGTATATTGATTGTTATTACTGTGGATAAACTATTGATGATGGACTTTTAAACCTTAGAAGACAAGTAGAATTCTTTTCTACGTGACTCTTCTAATGGATTGTTTATTTCCATTGCATTTGTTGATCTAAAACTTGTTGTCTATTGTATTCTCGTTAGATTTTTCCTGTTGAAGACTAACGATAATTTGTTGTATATTATCTTAGTCATAATATTCTTTATCGGGCTAGTTGAGCTCACCCTTTTCCTTTTGTTCCATTTTTCTTCTCGGGAGGAGAGAACATAAAGCGAGGATCGAGTCTGGGGTATGGAGTGATGGCTCTAGGAAGATGTTTTTATTGCCCCTCACTATTTCTCGTAAAATAGTGTATGAATAATTAATGAGGACTTATTTGGGTGTGTATATTGCCTGTAAGACAATATTTGTATTCAAACTCACAAATTGTATTGTCGTATTCTACACCTACATCCTGTATTATCAAAGTTGTAGTTTGCTTTCTATACCATGTATTTTGCTGCACTCGAGAATGGGTGTTGTATACTTATTTTGGGGGCGCCATGGGTTGGTATCGAGCTTAGGATACGATCTCTGGCGGAGATCGGGGAATAGAACTAGGAGGGAGAGACGAGTAAATCCTTCGCTAAAGGTGTCCTACCTAAGCTTATTTGATGGTCATAATATAGGATATTATGTGATATGTTAATTTGTTTAATTAACCCTTGTTTTATGGCGATGTTAAGAATGGTCTGCCGAGAAACGATAACAATGGAGTTTATGAGACCGTGGAGACGCCTTAAGATTTTCACCAACGAGAGAGAACGTGCAACAGTGGCAATGTTCCTCCCGTGAACAACGCTTAATCGAAAGCAAATGATGAACGACGGGATGTTTAGAAGCTTTTTGCTTAGTTCATGCAAAATCGCACATGCGGAGACTCGTGTACAAAATACGGGTGGAAATGATGGCAATGCACTTGATCTGTCGTCACGTACCAAGGTTTAAGGAGTTGGGACCACCGATTTCCATGGAAAGCCGGATCCCATCAAGGCGTAAACGTGGGTCAAGCAAATTACCAAGATATTCGATGTCTTGGGGTGCACGGAGGAGAAGAAGGTTCCATTCGCCACCTTTATGTTTCGTGGTGAAGCAGACATCGGTGGGAATCATGAAGCGCACTCCAACCGAGATGCACTTAACATGTCTTGGGAAAGATTTCAGAATCGTTCAATGACAAGTACTTTCCGTAAAGTATTAGTCATATGAAGGAGGTAGATTTTATTAGACTCGAACGTAACAACACGACGGTGTCTCAAAGACGAGGCAAAGTTCGCAGAAGTTATCCGTGTTTGCACCTCATTTGGTGGAGAATGAGGAACGAATGACGCGTATGTTTCGAGAGGTCTAAAACCGTAGATTCGTCAATACCTTATCTCTCATAAATTTTCTCTCAGATCAGATGTTGTCAATGTGGCTCCGATTATTAGATCGCAGAGATAGTGAGTATACTCAACCGAGGGACCACAATCGGGGTAGTCATCGAACGATGATAACCAAATGAGGAGAAAGAATACGGACAAAGGCGCAGAACCACTGTGGTAATCGTGGACATGATAATAGGAGAGGTGACTCGGTGGAAATTTTGAAAGAGAAGATTCAACAATGACGGAAGATATCAACTAAAGACCAAAGACCAACAACAAATGCACAGGGGAGGAGAACGACCGCCGTTAGATGTTATAAATGCGGAAGGAGGACATATCATCAAAGTATCCACAACAATCCAAGGTATGTTACAACCGTGGAAAGGAAGGCCACATCGCCGAGATTGTACTTATCGCGAAACCAAGTTCAATGAGAGTGGTGATTCCAAGGGTCATCCGGATAAGTCGAAATCGGTGGGTTCGAAGAAAGCGTTTGTCGTGGATCGGACAAAACGTGAGGAACCCAAACGAGGTGATCACGGGTAAGCTAATCTTGAATTCTTGCTAAGTTTATACCTTTACTAGATCTACCGGCTCTACCCATTCTTTTATCTCTCCTACTTGTGCTCAACGCTTAAACTCGACTCAGGAGAAATTAGATTTTGATTTATCTCGTTGAAACTCCGTTGGGTGAAACCTTCGTTACATCTACTATGTTTATAAATCTTGCATGATCCAAGTTGGCACTATCACATTACCGTTGATCTTATCTCTTTAAAGATACTTGTTTTTGATGTGATTTTAGGAATTGATTAGTTAACCACTCATCATGCCAAAATTGATTGTTTTCGTAAGGTTGTTAGTTTTCATATTCCTAACCAACTCTGTCATACTTAATTCAAACCACTAAACCACTAAAATCATCCATCGTCATATCAAGCCACAAAGCTATTCGTTTATTGAAAAACGGATGTCAAGCTTTCTTAGCCCATGTTATGGATTTGAATAAAGACAAGTCGATTTGAATAATATTTCGTGGTTAAAGAATTCCACGATGTATTTCTGAAGAGCTTCCCTGCCTACCCCGTAACGTGATGTTGAATTCTTTATTGACTTGAACCGCACAAAGCCCATTTCTAAAACCCCATATCGAATGGCTCCTATTGAACTTCGTGAGTTAAAATCCAACTACAGGAGTTATTAGACATCGGTTTCATTAAATCCAAGACGTCTCCTCGGGGTGCTCCTGTTTTATTCGTAAAGAAGAAAGAGCGGGAGTATGCGACTTTGTATCGACTATCGAGAATTGAACCATGTCACCATCAAGAATAGGTATCCGCTACCTCGCATTGATGACTGCTCGACCCGCCATTACAAGGAGCGCAATTCTTTTCAAAGATCGATCTTCGCTCGATATCATCATCATTGAAGATTAAAACCGAGGATATTCCAAAGACGAGATTCAGGACTCGACACGGGCATTATGAATTCTTGGTCATGTCTTTTGGATTGACTAATGCTCCCCGCCGCTTTCATGGATATGATGAACCGTGTATTTAAGGAATATTTGGATCGGGTTCGTTGTTGTCTTTATTGATGACATCCTCATTTATTCCAAAAGCCGTGAAGATCATGAGCACCATTTGAAGTTCGGTACTACAAAGACTTCGTGAACACAAGCTTTATGCGAAAAGTCAAGAAATGCGAGTTCGCTTCGAGGAATTAGCATTCCTTAGCACGCGTGTGGTGTCAAAAGGAGATTCTGTTGACTTGCCGAAGATCAAGCAATACAAAGTTAGGAGCAACCAAGTGGCGTGATCAAGACGCACTTTACGGGCTTATTTGGTTATTATCGGAGATTTGTGGAAGGATTTTCTCGAATCGCTACTTCGTTAACTCGGTGACTCGGAAGGATGAAAAATTCTTATGGAGCGAGGAATGCGAGAAGAGCTTCCAAGAGCTCAAGAGGAGACTCATTTCTAAGACTGTTTCGACAATACCATCCGTTCGGGATGGATTTGTTATCTACTGATGCTTCCGGAAAGGGGTTAGGATGTGTTCTCATGCAACATGGGAAAGTCATAGCCTATGCCTCACGATTAACTCAAAGAATATGAGAGGAATTATCCTACTCATGATCTAGAATTAGTAGCGATCGATTCGCGTTGAAGATATGGAGACACTACTTGTATGGAGAGAAAGTGGAGATTTATACGGACCATAAAAGCCTCAAATATTTCTTCACCCAAAAGAACTCAACATGCGGCAAATGACGTCATTGGAGTCGTTAAAAGATTATGATCACACTATTCAATATCATCCCGAAAAGCGAACGTAGTATTTGACGCATTGAGTAGAAGATCATATGCAAGCACGAAAGTGCAATATTGTCAACGCAAAGGCCCATTTTATACGACTTACAAAGGATGAAGATAGAATTAAAGACCTGTGGTCCCACATGATGATGGCGAATATCTGAGTAGAACCGACTTTAATCGATAAAGTTAAAAGTTCGCCAAGCTACTTGGACCGGGCCGATGCGTATGAAGAAGAAAGTGCAAGAAGGAGCTATTCCTAAGCAAGAATTGATGAGGAAGGAATACTTGAGTCAATTCTAGACTTTGCGTTCTAACGATTTCGACTGAAGCATAAAATCATGATGGAGGCACACAACACCCCGTTTGCAATCCATCTGGAAGTACCAAAATGTACCATGATATTCGACATACATTTTGGTGGAACAATATGAAGAGAGAGATTGCGGAGTTTATCTCAAGATGTTTAACTTTGTCAACGTGTAAAGGCGCGAAAGCATCAAGTGCCAAAAGGTCCATTGCAACCACTTGAGATTAGGAATGGAAATGGGAACACATTACTATGGATTTTGTTATGTGTCTTCCCAAAGTTTCTCAAGGCGTAGATGCAATTTGGGTTATTGTTGATAGATTAACCAAGTTCGCCCATTTTTACCGACACGCTGAGACTTATTCCTCGAACGTCTTGCTCGTATGACGCGGAATGAGATTAGACGATTGCATGGCACGCCAGTATCCATAGTTCCAGATCGTGACCCGAGATTCACTTCAAGATTTTGGGTTAGCTTGCGTAAAGCTATGGGCACGGATTTACGATTCGGTCAAAGATACCATCCTCAAAGCGGACGGACAATCGAGAGGACTATTCAAACCCTCAAGATCTATTAAGACTCTGTCCTAGATTTCAAAAGGAAGTTGGGATAAGTACTACCACTGGTGGAATTCTCCCACAACAACGAGCTTATCAAGCAAGTATAGGCATGGCTCCATTTGAGGCGCCAGTATGGGATTTAAAATGTCGCTCTCCAAAGATCTTTGGGACGAAAGTGGGAGAAGCAATATTGTTGGGACCGTAATTAGACGCATGACTACGTAAAAGATCCAAATGATTCGACAACGATTCAAACTTCACAAGATCGACAAAAGAGTTAAGGCCGATCTTCATAGAAAGGACGTGGAGTTTAATATCGGAGATCATGTATTATTACGTATTGCTCCATGGAAGGAGTTACAAGATTTGGGAAAAAGAGGAAAGCTCAATCCAAGGTTTGTTGGTCCATTTGAGATTCTTCGACCGAATAGGAACGTAGCCTCTATAGACTCGCGTTACCTCCAAGTATGTCTCGTGTTCACAATGTATTCCACATATCTATGCTTCGTAAATATGTGAAAGACCCGAACCACATTATTGCATTAGAACCGGATGAGATAGCAGAAGATTTAACCCCACGAGGAGATACCATTGAGATTTTGGATAGGAAAGAAAGATGTCTTACGCACGACGAAGGTTATACCACAAGTTAAGGTTTTGTGGAGAAACCATGCAATCGAGGAAATGACATGGGAGTTGGAATCGGAGATGAAAGCAAGGTACCTCACCTTTTCGATATACCAGTATCGTATGTCAATTTCGAGGACTTAAATTTCATAAGGAGGGAGGTCAGAAGACCCCAACTTATTATAAATAAAATTAAATTTTTCTTTATTCATTATTCTAAATTAATAAGGGTTAATTTGATATAATTCTTTGGTTATGGGTGAAATGTGCAAAGTTTTACAAAATAAGCAAGTGGTTATAAAATATTCATTATTGTCGGGGAATATTCGTTTGGTCGTGGAATATTCTTTTTTTTCGGGGAATCTCTCAGATGACTGCCGAGTCATTGGTGGGCCCCATAACGGAAAAACGGTTGGATGAAGGAAAACGACAAAGATTGAGTTTTATAAATAACGACGTAAATTATTACGAATTAACACCTTGTTGGGTTACTCGGTGGTTAAAATACGATGAATACGCGTGGTTACATAAAGAAATATTACCAGATTGCGATAAAGATTGTTGAATTATTGATCCTTACGTAAGAAGGCACTACTCAATAATTGTTACAAGTAAATCTATCGCTCATTATTTTATCTTATTGATTCAATAATTCTTTGCGATTGATATTTATATTATTATTGTTTCAATAATTGTCATTACACGATATTTTCCATTATCAAATCAATAATTCATATTATTTGAATAATATTATCGGATAACATTATTGGTAATGTCTAGAAAGTTCATCTCAAGGAGAGGTTTGGTCACCTAATTGCTGGCCAAAGTAAGGAGAAATCCTTATCGAAAGCCCTCTTCTCTGAGAACTACACTGGTTGTCGATCTTTGTGATTACGTAATATTATTTTTGAATAATTAATTATTGATTATTATGATAAAGAAAATATTTATTTTATGTGGATATAGATGGAGAAAATTTTTAATGTGACAATTGTTGAAAATTAATATTTTATCTTTTTCTCGATAAAATAATACATTTAAATATATTATTTTAATAATATATTAATATGGTGATATTTTTATAATAATTGTGGGATATATGAGTATATGAGGAGGTAGAGTATTTTGTGGCATTAAATGTTTAACATATGTTTTGTGTGTTTGGTGGACACGATTCTTCGACCGAAAATTTATTATGAATCGTAAAATTGCCTGCTTGTGGATTTTGGATAATTTTGTTTGGAATTTGGAAAAATTTTCTTCTCGCAAAGTTGTAGAGAATTGAAATTCCTATAAAAAGTCGCGAGATTTGAATTTTTCTGATAAAAGGGATATTTATTGTGAATTATTGATGTTTGGAGTTCAAATAATTGATTTTTGAAATTTTAATTATTATTTTCAAGAAAACGTTTTTCAAAGGTTGGTGAGCATCTTTAACATGTGGTTGGTGGCTAAAATCAGATTCCTTGGTGGTGGGCTTGAATATTTGGTAAATAATAATAATTTATTAATTTAGTCTCCTTCATGCTCTAACGCTTTTCCTATAAATAGAGGCTAAGTTAGAATTGAAAATCACACCGTAAACAAAGTTTTCTTTCTTTTCTCTCTAAATTATCGGCGTATTCTTGTGAGTATACTTTGAGTGTTGCTATATACTGCATGGGTTTCACAAGACTTATACCGAAATTCAACAAAATTTATTATTTTGAGGTAAGGGTATTATTTTCTTCTTAAATGATATTTTCTTCAATATCATTATGTCAAGTATTGGTGAACTTTTTATCAAATTTGGAACTTGTTGTGTCGGGGTTCTTATTCACGATACTAAGACTATTCACGATATCGATTAATTATTCACGAAATTTAAGACTATTCAATAGAAAAATAAAATTTTTCTTTTTGTCCAAAATATCTATTCGGATACTAGCTTTGATTGTATCCATGTTTTGATCATTCTTGAATTTTACACCAATATGATTATTTTCAAGTATTTTTGGACATGGGTAAAACAAAGTACTTAATCCTTAATCCTTAATCCTTGTCATTTTGTTTCTTTGGATTCGCTTCTTTAAAAATGTTTTTCATCATCCTCGACCCTAAATGGTGATATAAATGAATATCTTTGGCCTCGTGTAGTGCAAAGATGAACGATTAATCGATGAATATCTTTGGCCTGTAGTGCAAAGATGAGCGTGTGTGAGATGAACATGACCATTTGGTGATATAAATGAATATCTTTGGCTCAGAAGTGCAAAGATGATTAAAGATGTATATTGATTGTTATTACGAGGATAAACTATTGATGATGGACTTTTAAACCTTAGAAGACGGTGAGAATTCTTTCTACGTGACTCTTCTAATGGATTCATTGCTTTCACGCATTTGTTGATCTAAAACTTGTTATCATTGTATTCATTAGATTTTTCCCCTGTTGAAGACTAACGATAATTTGTTGTATATTATCTTAGTCATAATATTCTTTCTTCGGGCTAGTTGAGCTCACCCTTTTCCTTTTTGTTCCATTTTTCTTCTCGTGAGGTGAGTAACACAAGCAGGATCGAAGTCGGGGTATGGAGTGATGGCTCTAGGAAGATGTTTTATTGCCCTCACTATTTACGTAAAATAGTGTATGAATAATTAATGAGGACTTATTTGGTGTGTATATTGTCTGTAAGACAATATTTGTATTCAAACTCACAAATTGTATTGTCGTATTCTACACCGACATACGTATATTATAAAGTTGTAGTTTGCTTTTATACCATGTATTTTGGCGACTCAGAATGGGTGTTGTATACCTATTTTGGGGGCGTCACAACACGAGTTACGTAACATAATCAGTAGACCTAACGATTTAAGTTGAAAACTATATAGTTAACCAAAACCACTTGATTTTATTGGGTTGATTAATTAGTTTTTAGGTGAAAGTCCAATAATAATCTAGAAGGAGGTTAAATAGATTATTACAGATTAAAAAATTATCTTAGGCCTTTTTAAATTTTTGGATAATTATTTTGCAGTGCTAGAAATTAATATGCAAGACAGTAAAATTTTAATCACATTATGCACATATATTTGTCTGGTTCACAACATACATCCCGGGTATGCTGCTACGTCTAGTCTCAAGCTCATCTTCAGGGCTTGAGATCTTATTACTATCAGTAATAAATACTCCTTCAACATGCGGAGAAATCTTTACAAAGTTTTATAGACAAACTTTCAACTATTCTCAACTAATCTATCTTGGACAGCAAGCTCCTAACTCCCTCCTCAAGCTTTAGTTGTACCTTCTTTTGAGTTCAGTTCTATTCTATGATCTAGTATTGAAACAACAGCCTCTTCCTCACCTCACAAGTTCATTAGAAACTCAACTCCAAGCTGACTTCTCTAAGACTCTAGTCTTGGTTGAAGAATTACTCGTCTTTCTCACAGGTACATAAAATAAACTAACTCTAATTTTTTTCTTTTTACAGAGAATTTTACAACAAATTGTTTCTAAAATAAGCAGATAAGATTTAGTACAGATTGATCCTTCTTAAATAAGCAGATATCAATTAAAGAGCAAAAATATATATATATATATATATATATATATATATATATATAAAAGTTCAAAGACTTTTATACTTGAGAAAATATGTTTCTTAGTAAGCAAATATTAATTTGTGCTTTGATCAAATAGTGCTTTTGTGTAAGCAAATATGTAAATTATGCACTGTTATAAAAGTTTAAATAATTTTTATATTTTGTGTAAAATGTGCTTCTTGAATAAACAAATAAGTAAGGTTTAGCTTATGCTCAAAGATGCTTCTATATAAGCAGATAAATGATTTTAATACAATTTTATAAAGAATTATTTATTATTTTTTTATAATAAAGAGTGTTTTTCTAGGGATTAAAGATTTTTTTTCCAGATATTCATCAATAAGTATTATATGATTGATTTTATGTTCCAATACTTGTATATAGACAAATTAAATCAATTTAAGAAATGATTACCAAAGAATAACAATTTAATTAGTTAAGCACAATTTGATATAACAAATATGCTTGTTTAACTCATATAATAAATATTAATATTTTATCTATTATGTGATTTTATAAATAAAGTCACTTAGTACTATAAGGAATCGTTCAGTTCGATTCCCTCACTTAAGAGGAATATCTCCGTAGCCTTGAGGCGTCTAAGTATGACAAAATTTATATTCTTACAATTGATATTTATATATATTTTTTCAATAGATCAGTACGATTTTCAAATCCGGTTCGGATGACTCACTCTTTTTGGAGGAATATCTCAATGTCATTTTAAACCATCAAGTGTTGTATCTGTTTTACGATATTTATATAAATAATATTAATAAAAAGTTACTTAAGACTATAAAGAATCGTACGGTTCAAATTCCTCTCCGTAGAGGTATATCTCCGTAATCTTGCGGCGTCTAAGTATCTTTTGATTTGATAAATAGATGAAATATAAATATATAAAATTGTGTATAATAATTTATATTAGTATATCTATAAATATAAAACAAGTAAGAAATAATTCAACTAAGTTAATTCAAATGACTTATCTCAATTATTTGGACCAATTTTCTCTTCTCAAATAATTAAAATTTTTGTAAGAAGAGATAGAAAGCTTTTAGAGAGAGTATGTAGGTAAAGAGAATAAATTTTTCTTTTCAAGTGAATTGGCAAAAACCAAATAAATGAAAGACTTCTCTATTTATAAAATTTTGAAGTAGGGAACAAAATGGTAATTTTCAAAATTTATTTTGAAATAAATGGATGAGATTGCTCAATTTTAAAATCAATGGTTTGGATGAAAAGTGAAGCACGCGATTTATTAATAGCCAGGAATTCAAAAAATCGACCGTTCCTTTTTCCAAGTACCCAACAATTAAATATTTTGACCACATAATTTTTTTTTCAGGCATGCATACGGTTTTAGTCCCAAAACATTTTCACACACGGATTTATTACACACACATGATTTATTAATATTTAGTTAATTTAATTTATTATTATCAATGTTTTATTAATCTATTTTAGAGTTAGTTAATTAAAGGAAGATTGAAATTTGGAAAAGAGAAAGTACATAAATTTTAAAATAATAAAATATGGATTAACTTATATTAAAACTATAATTATTTAAGTTCAATTTATACAAATCATATTAAAAATAAATAATATTATTTTAATTCTTATTTAAACCCATAACTATTTTATATAAATCAAAATCAAACTAAATCCATATTTTGTAAGATCTAATAATCAGCATAGTTTTAAGGTGCGATAGAGGAGGGAGATTAGGCCCACCATGTGGAAAGTGACCCACTACAATTCAACAGGTTTTAAAATCATAGGGTAGGGTAGGGATGAGTACCACGGATCACATGCTAGTTATCCCCACATGAGTCATGTTGGGGCTAAATCCAAGATTTTTTTGTAATGTAAGGCTTCTCCTTAAATTACGGCTTACTGATGGATACCATGGAATAACCAGTAGTCCACGAAATAACTGTACTCCTGGCCCAGCTGAATCCCTTTCAACCGTATCCTTATTGGCCCAGATTTTACAGAAACAACTTCAATGCATAATATATTTTAAAAACTGATAAATTCACAATATAAATAATATTTTTATATAAAAATTATCGCTATATTTATAATGACACTTTTTTTTTTATCATTTATGATTTAGATTATTATACGCGTGATTTTCTCTGTTGTTTGAATGAGACTTAATTTTTTTGTAGTAATTGCAAAATTATTGAACACTATGTCAACCATAATTGGTGGGCTCTGTCAAGAATAGTTTACTAAATAAAAATATTTTTAGAGGGAAAAAGCTATAGCAAGACACGAAAGTAGTTAGTATGAAATTTATTTTTGGTAAGTTAGTCATTGTTAATAGAATATTGACACGCAAACAAGACTCGATATGTGTCACTATTCTATTGACCAACTTACCAAAAAATAAATTTCATATTAACCAGATCCGCAAGAAACACAATCGTGATAATGAAATATAGTTATTCCATTTTTTTTAGACTTGGTTGATCCGATATACTAGTTCCGTTATTAAAAGATTGTCGTTTAAGATTTTTATACACGGATTAAGAAAGTCATTTAATATTATCATTTAACAATTAAAATTTGTTTGAAATTCCATCACTACCATGGGAAATTGAAAACTATTGATATAAGGGAGAAAATTTTTTGGGACAATAAGAGAAAGTAGGGGTAATATAGAAAAATAAATAATTTATTCTTCTCGAAAGTTATAAACGAAAAAAATTTTAGAACAAATTTTTTTTTCTAAAATAACAATCTTATCAGCCAAATGAGATCCTCCCACATTTGTTTAAAAACCTGAGAATTGAGATTATATTATATATAGGAGCATAAAATTCACTACATACTTTGGTAAGCTGCCCTGCACTCACTCTGTCGTCGAAACTCATGCGCTACAATTTGATGCGAGAGATATCAGTTTCCTATATTATCTAATAGTAGTATCTTAATCACATAGGAGTCTTACGGTCTAAAGTCCAAAAGTTATTAAAAAAAATGTTTTGAGTTGTTCAAAATCAAGTGATACAGAGTTCACCATTTCATATATATATATATATATATATATCGGGAATGGTCTATAGTATTTATATGCTATAGAATAAGAAATGATAAATACCATTTCTACTTTCTATTACAATTATGAACCACTAGGATTAAAAAATAGTTTTCGCCATCCACTAGAAGTACTAGCGGATGGGATTAAAAATTTTAATAGCAAATAGATGCTATGGATCATTGCCCATATATATATATATTTATGGACGGAACCTGGGGGGTCATATAACCCCCTATCCTAAAATTTTCGGAGGTTATTTGTTTTTATGTTTCTTTCTTTTTTTAATGTATTTCCTTTTCTCCTTTGTTTTTTTTACTTTATCATCAAAGTGAGGCAAAAAAAGTGATAACAATTCTCTCTGTAAACTAATTAAAAATAAAAAGATAAAAAAATAAAATAATTTTTTTTTGGATCCAACTATAGTGACCATAAGTTCACCATAGTTATATCCTATCAAGTTTATTAAATCTGTCTTCTTCTATTTTTTTTTTTTTTTTGTTGCTGAAATTCATTCTTTCAAGCTAATTAATCCCATGAACCACGATATAAGGTTTTGAATATATAATATTATAATTTATAATTTATCTATAAAAATAGCTAATCAGTTGACTAAAAATTTCAAAGTCTGATTAATAGTCTCATAGTTCGGGAAAAATTAAAATATATATAGAAAAGAATGCTATTTAAGGAGGACCACTCTCTTTTAAAAATCTCCAAAACGACGTAATTTTAATAAAAAAAATACTATTTAAGAAGGAATGTTAGATAAATAGAATGTTCTTGATCCTTGCTCTCTCTATATATATGTATTTAAAGTCATTAGATCCATAACTCAAAAGTTGACAAGAGTTGTAAGAGGATGTTGTGAAATACTATAATTGAACAAAATGAATTTGAAATAGAAGCACTCAATAAATAATTTTTTTATTGATGTATTTTGACCCATCTCTATAAATGTTCTAGTTCGACCACTATATATATTATATATATATACCCTTTCACCCCCACCCCCCTTATAGAGCAATTTGTAATCATCTTTTTCCAAAATACAATCAATTTGAAGATGATAATACTAGTTTAATACATTACATTATTACGATATATAATCACATATATAAGCCCGTGCAAAGAAAATCAGTGTATAAACGCAACTGATATTTATAAGATAATGTGATAAGATTAACAGGTCAACATGAAACAGTTATGCCGTATTATATATAGTTGTCTCAAACAAGTTTTGAATTATATAGCAATTAATTTGCATTACAAAATGTTTCAGAAAATAACATGTTACAATAATGTTGTTGCTAGTTTGAATTCATTACGTTGTTATATATACAAACACAAATATTCACACAGACACAGACACAGACACAGACACAGACACACATATATATATATATATATATATATATATATATATATATATATATTAAGCAGCCTGCTAGTTTAGTCTATAAAATTCATCCTTTTTCAAACCTTGGTTATTTGATACATTAATTAAGGCTAATTTAATTTTTTTAAAACTTGCTTAGTTAATAGAAGAAATTAAGATTGCCAATAATTATTTTTACTAGCGAGATCTTTACCAGAAATGCTTCGGCTCTAGATTCCCATTTAACATAAATGAACAAAATATAGCTAATTAAACCACTAAACCGAATATTAATTTATTGGAAACACATAGGAGGGTGAGACTTGCAAATTTCAAATAAGTCATTAGTTAAGAATATCAACTTGATCAGACAAAATAAGTCGAGGGAGGAAACAGTGCTATTGATATTTTTCTAAACAATTTTAGGAAGGAATATTCGTCTTGAATTATTATTATTAATTTTTTTTTTTATGCCACAACCGATCGAACAGTACTGCATGTTTGTGATATTATTTATTTATTTTCATTTGATATTAGTTGGGGTGTTTAAGTGTGTGTGCTGGAGAGCTTACAAGGACTTAAATCTGGCAATAATGTCCCACAGCGAGCTGTTCAGACTTGGAAGCTACCAATGAGTTAATTTTTGAAACCAGCACATGTCTGCCCTACAATAAACCCAACCTTCCAGCACAAATGGGTCTGCTTGTCCATTTCCTTAATTGTGGAATGTACATGAATCAGATAAAGCTGAAAGAGATTAGTATTAATTAAGAACATATATATATATATATATATATATATATATATATATATATATATATATATATATATATATATACTCCATCCGATTCAATATATATATATGCGTTTTAGGATTGCAAGATATAAGTATTAATGTAATGATCAGATAACATTAACTATAATATCAATTGGCTCATATTGCTTTCTTGTATTGGAAGAAAAGATTGTTATTTATTGACAAAAAAAATAGTAAGAGAACCAAAATTATATTTAATACTTAGGGTAATATTAGAAAGTAAGTAATTAATGCTTACTTGAAATTCTCAAACGACTTATATGAATATTAAGAAACGGAGGGAGTATATGATTATGTTACACCAATATAACAATGACTAAGTGAAGAATCAAAGACCAAGCAAACATAATGGTGTAGCGCTGATGAATTAACTATATATACATGATCTGATTTAATTTTATGCTGGAATATATAGTTATTCTCCACCACGAATTTTAAAAAATTTATATCAATTATTTTCAATGTGTCAAGTACAAAACTTTTTTAGTTCAATTCAATTAAAGCTCAAAGGACAAGTAGAGGGTACGTCTGTAGTACACTCGATCGATCGATCGATCTCATAACTAACAATCTCATAACTAACAACCAGGCAAAAATATATATATATATATATATATATATATATATATATATATATATATATATATATATTCTCTCCTTTTTTAGCTTTATGCATTCTTTTAGGAATGCATTTACTAATTTCATAATAATATCAACAACAACGTCATCATATATAGTGACTTAACGAGTTTTACTTTTTGTTTAATAAATTTTATCATTATCTAACTAAACTGAGAAAAAAGATTGACAAAGTAGTTTTCACTCTTCATAGTGTCCAATTAATGGTTTAACATGGGAGGGTCATGATCATTTAAATCAAAATGGACAACATCGCTTGCCTAACAGTTAATATAATATATATATATATATATATATATATATATATATATATATATATATGTACATGAAAGAATTAAACATTAGGAAGGCATATATGGAGGAATAAAAGAAAGAAAGAACTAGTCTCCAATTAAATTAATTAGTTCATTTAACCAACCTACCTACCTAGCTACTAACAGAATGAAATGAAAAAAGATAGATGTCATTATATATATATATATATACACACACTTTCACTAACCATCCTATTCTTCATGTCATGAATTGAACACGTCTTCTTCATTGGTCCGGAATTTAGCTAGAGCTCTAAGCAAATACACATCAAGTATATAGCTTTAGAAATCAACGCCCGCCGTGAAAAAAGGCCTCAGTTTTGTATTTAGGGACAAAGTTTTTCGTCGAGGTAACAAATTAATTATACGTGAAAACATTTTTACGCAAGTAGCTCCACCTAGCTAGCTAGTTGTTTGTTTGGCATATATAATTACCAATTGCATGTTAGGATCGATGCTGGAAAGGAGGAAAAATAATTTATCCATGGGATTAATTAAATTATATATATATATATATATATACCCTCTACAATTTTAATTAAATACTATATACTTGTGTGTTACTTCCTTCCTTTGAACACAAGTTCAATGTTCTTATATATGTTATCCACACACCATGCATGTTCTTTTTTCACTCCATCTTTTATTCCTTGAACCTGCGCTGCTGCTCGCTCTATATTAAGATTAACACACACACACAAAAAGAAACTATTATTTTTGTGGGAGACTGTTTAAGGTATTATAATAGGACGGGACGGGATTTTGGCATGGAGAGTATCAACAGGATCGAGATTCTTTTGGAAGTTGTAGAAGCACATGTATGTATATATGTATGCATGTATCTATGTGTGTGTGTGTGAGAGAGAGAGAGAGAAGGGTAGGGTAAGGTGTCTTTCATTCCTAAATTTATCAAAAACAACAGCAACAACAACAACATCACCTTTTCCCTAGTCCTTTTAGTTTATTAACAAAAAGAGAAATAAAGACAAAAAATTTAGTAGTTTACAGTTTTTGCAAACTTGAACAGAAATGCATAAGTTGCATGACTATAAATGTAATGAAGCAATCCAACCAATTTCTTTCATTCATAATGACATTGCAACAGCCAATTTTTGTATCAATCAAGATTTCAACAATATATTCTAGGCATTTTGGATCGAGATATATGGAGTCATCTAAATTAATTGGCCGGAAAAAATCAAATATACGTGTCTGTATGTAACCGCGACGAGTGTGCGACTGTGCGGATATTTTGGCCCCACTGGGTTATGATTTTGAATCTGTGGGTTGAAGCCAGGGACCACCGGCATTAATTGAACAGGGATAGGGTTAAACATGGATGATAGATTCTATATATATATCTTAGCCATCATTTAATACCTCTAATCTGCTCCAGCAGTAAGATAACACAATGCCGCAGCAGAATTAAAGCCAAGTGGCCTGGCATGCATGGACCATTCTATTGACAGGGGCACAGGGCCACAACAAATTGCTACATATGTACGTAAATTTATACACATCTAAGTATAGTACGTGGGTTTATATCGTTTGATATAATAATATATACATGATCAGATGATCAACATCATATATATATCTAATGAGGCCTATCTCAATGTGTATACACCACAAAAGCATGAAAAACACAAACTAAACTCTCATATCTCAAATATGAAAGGAGTGTACGTGAAACTTTACTTCATGCAAGCGTCACATGGGGTGTTCTGAATTCACTTTCGGTCATTGCTGAATAACTTACAATTCCTAGCTAGCTATAATATATATATATATATATATATATATATATATATATATATATATATTATTTTTTAGCCTATTCTTTATTCCAAATAAAATGAAAATTTTGGCTAGAAAGAAAATAAATAAAAATAAAATTTTTACCAGCCAAAAAGGGGTTGTTGCTTTATTTGTTATAAAAATATTTTATAATAAATAAAAAGAATATAAATATTTTATATGGGTTGCTGTGGATATATATATATATATATATATATATATATATATATATATATATATAATACCTGCAAATTAAAGTGCAAACACATATATAGTGAGTAATTAAGAAGCTTTTCGTATAGCTCACGTAACTCGGACACACAAGTAGAATATCAAGTTTAATACGAATATGGTTATTTCTCTTTAATTTTCTGATTAATTTTTTAACATATTCATCTGTCCAATTAAGTTGGACTACATAGCTATCGACGTTACTTTTTTATTTTTTGGGATGATGTTCTTGAAAGTTGAAACCAAGAGATGTAAAAAGAGAAACTAAGACAATGTATTATGAATGGGAGTAACAACCCCAAATTAAGATCCTTAATATTAGTTCTCTCACAGGGTATAACCAAACACCTCTTTGAGGAAAAAAAAATTCAAACTTTTGAGATATACAAATCTGAACCCATATAGTATCCATGGGTTTCCAGTTAGTTTTAACTGCAAGAAATTATCCCAAAAGTAAAAATGAAGAAAAAAAAAAAAACTTAAGCCCCAGAAGCAGTGTAGAAGCTTCATGATCTTGTGTGGTTCTTCTTCAGTACAATGGAGGGAGGGAATCATTTTTTTTTGTCATCCTCATCTAAGCATTGACGTTAGAGTTTCGAAAACATCTTCTTCACAAGGAATGGTGAGGCCCATGTCATGATCGAAACCAAACTCTTCTGCAGCTTGTTGAAGAAGGTTTTGGAACTCGGGACGAGTCAAGAATGAAATTGGAACAATGTATCTGCTTCTGTTTTCTCCAACATAAACAACAAAGTGGCCTTTTGGTACGTCCAGGGGAAGGCCTTGTTCGTCGTAACCTTGTTTCTTTCCCAAGCTTGAGCATCTCTTCAGAATTTGCTTCAGAAGAACTGCTTGTGACAATCTGTTTGATTTTTTTAAGGCCATTTTTGGAGAACAACTTTTGTTTTTTGGGAACAAGGAATTAAGATGAGAGAATGCTAGCTAGGAAAGAAAGAAAAGGTGTATGGTGGTGTGATGATTTGGTGAGAATGAAAAGGGGAGGGGGTATATAAAGTGGGACTTTGAAGAAGAGAGAGAAACAATGTCATGTGGCCTTGTGGGGGCAAAGAAGAGACCCCGGGTGTTTTTGGGTACTGTATGAGCTTAAGGACATGTTGGAAGCCAAACCCATTGGGTAAAACTTCCCCTTGCTTCCCTTCATCAAGACATCATGGTCCCTCATTCTCTCCCTCTCTCTTATTGTGCCTGCAACAACTACACACATCTGAAAGAACCCCCACCACACCTATGTCAGGGCCAAAGTTCAGACATCCTCCGCGAGTAATGTGTAGGACGTAGAGTCGCCACCAACCATCTCTTATGAGTGGGAATTGAACACAAACATTGAGCTAGGAAATTCAACCCTCTTCAATTTTTTTTTATTTTCATCACATAAGTTGCATTCTTCCGAGTTGAGAAGCTTCGTACCAATTTACAATGTGTCCAAATGAATACGTAAATATCCGACTATATATGTACAAATCTTATTAGGTAGATCGAGTCATTCTTTGTCTAGGGATAAATAGGTGGAGTAACCCATTATTCCAAGTAGTAAAATTTCTCTCTCGACTTAATAGCAAATAAGTATTCCATAGTCCTAGAAATATGGGCACGAAAAGAAACCCGGATGCAACTTTTCTCAAATGATACATTTTTGCATTGCGCACCCCTACCCTATTGTAAGTCTTAATCCATCATAATGCATGTTATCCCGGTGAACATATCTTTCTACTTTCAAAGTTAGGGTGTCTTAATAAAATTTTACAACTGGTTGTAAGTTCTAATATTAAGACTTAAGAGTTGTAGCACATTCTTGATCCTCCATTATCTTCTTTCAAGTTCCCATACCAGTTACCTTGATTTTTCAATCTCAACTCTCTCTAAAATATTCAAATGGATACGACGATCACAATTAACTCATGAGATGATTATAGAAAATGTTCCTAAGATGATGGTAGTGCATCGCACATGAGAACCTAGAGTTCCATATAGGATAGCAAGCAAGATACCAAGAGAAGTAGAATTAATTAGCTGACCTTACCTTTGAGAAATTCTTACAAGTTTTCCGACTTCTTAGGGGTATCCTACAACAGATTATCATGGCTAATAAATTAAGTAAAGTTACTAAATCTTCAATAACCAAATACCCTTCATAACAAGAAAAAGGTGGATTAAATATAATAATAATATTAGATTAGATTAGCCCCTCATATATATCTCAGCATAAGGCAATCTCATTAATTCTCTTGTCTAAAGCAATCTCAGCCAGACAGGCCCAGTAATCAGTGTGTGTGTACTGAATTGTACTACTCTACGTAACGGGCTGGTGCTCAATTGTAACTCTGATAACTGACAAATAGAAGAGCAATAGTTCACATGTGCCACCCTCCTTTATTCCACATCTGTTGTATCTTAGCATTCCTATACTTTCCTAGTTCATGTTTAAATAAAAGCACGGACTATGGAACATAAAATAATATATATATATATATATATATATATATATATATATATATATATATATATATATATATATATATATATATATATATATATCATCTTCTATTCATAATATACTCCATCAACACTCATTTCTATGTCGCACTTTGGAACAAATTAAATATTCAACCAACCCAAAATTTCTAAAGGAAGGGTGTGTGGGCAAGAAAATCGTATCTTGCTATTAGGGTTTCGTGTTGATTGAGGAGGAGAGAAATCTACGAAGAAAACGAAATTGATTGATTGATTGAAGAGGAGAGAAGAACAGGTAAGCGATTACTCCAACGACTTAAAATTCGAGAACATTGTTAGGGTAACAAAGATTCAGAGAACCTTCTTGAGTCCTTCGGGTTGAGTCTTCTAGCCTTCCAAAAGGTCCCACAGTCAAAAGTACAAAAGAGAGTCCCCTTACTAATGGAGTGGAAATGGTATTTATAGGGTTTTCTGAAGAGTGGTCATGTGCTAGGCAAATGTCCTCGAGAAAATTCCATATTTACTCTTAGTCATCAGAGTAATGCTCAGATCGTCCTGTCTTTCTAGCCACCAATTCAATTCCTCAATCAATTTTCAAAATGAGTCGCCTCCATGTGTCTTCTGCCTCGGGACACGTGGAACATTCTCTGAAATCTTGCTTCTTTATTTCCGACTCTTCCGTCTTTTCATTTAATTATAATGTGAACCTTAATTTGTGCATTTAATTCAACTAAGTCAAGTAAACTCTAATTTGTACTTGGACCCACAAGATGTAATACGGAACCAGACGCACAAGTTCATTAGTAATCTCCACTAAAAACACACAATTTACTCTTAAACTTGATTATTTTTACATCTTCTCCTAAATAATTAATATCCACTTCAACTCAAAACATATATAATCTACCAATGTCCCTCTTTTAAGGAGGTTTACAAGCTTGTCATCAAAAGACTCAAAACAGGGTGAATCACACTTGTTCTCTGCAACAATAGAGGATTCTACAAGAAAATTACACAGCCCAAATATGCGTTGTGCCTACATGTCAACAAGATTACTTCATTAATAGCATTTACTCCCTCTGTTCCAAAACTAAATATAAATTTTGATCTTTTTTAGTCAGTTTGTTAATTCTTTAAATTTATAATCGATACAAATTTTTTGAGATTTTTAGTACATCTAATATAATTAAAAAGTACTATTAATTGTCATATTTGCTATTTTCAAAACTTGATTTGTAAATTCACATTAAAAAATCAAAATAAACCTCTAATTTTGGAACAATAATTTGCAGAGAATCATTATAAGGGCACTTCCAATGTAGCTCAGCTTTATACATTAACTACATTTGATCGTACAAGGACTCCAATGAAGATGCATGATTGCATGCATGTACCCAAATTCAAAAGAAATTACTGTCCAACTATTTAGTTAGCTGAATAGTTGTGACGATATAAAAGTTTCATAGGCTCAGCCGAGTCAAACACAGAAAACCAAATCAAGAGTTGAGATGAGACTGAAAATAGTACTGGCCCATAGGGTGGCCAGTTTGAAGGCCACCCCATGTTCTGTGAATGAGAATGGTTAGTGAATGTGAGATAAAAACAGAGGGAAAGAACAGGTTGGCCCCACCGTTCTCACTTCTCACCGAAAGGCAGTGACTAAATATAGCTAATGAAGGGAGCCTATTCCAGGTAGAAAATGACCCCCTGTTAAGCACATGAAGGCCATGTTACCCTTGCCTCCAGTTCTCTGGTAAAGACAACATAAAATGACCTGTGATGTCAATAAAACCTTCAAAATGTTACTATCCATTCGATCTTTTGAGAAAATCTCCTGTATAAAAAAGCTTGTAAATTCCTAGGAGGATATATATATATATATATATATATATATATATATATATATATATATATATATATATATATATATATATATATATATATAATAGGATGATTGCTGCTATAGTGCATTTGATAGGAATGACTTCTGGGGAAGTATAGGCATAACACATGAGATCAGTAACTTTTTCATTTAATTACCACCATACACATACATAATTAACCATTTTGGGTTGATGAAAAGACCAAAAAAAATGATCAACCCTTCAACAAGTTTGACAGCTGCCCGAGATTGGCACCAACTGCACGAACATATACCATGGATTTAAAGCTTTACCTACCAAAGTTCATGAGCTAGCTAGCAATTTGTGAATTGATAATAAAGCCAATTAAACTAGAAAGAAAGAAACAAACAAACAAACAAATCTTTGGACATTGACCTATATCAAATAGATCATAAGATCTTATAGATGTCAAAAGTTCTGATGAGATTAATGGCATCCTCTAGATTTAAGCTATAATTTGGAAGAGAAAATGATGGGATAAAACTGCATTGACAAGACTATAATGAAACATGAAATAATAACTGATCGAGAGTTGGTTGTTCCTAATACAGCTCAGCTTGGAATACGTACGGGACACCAAAGGACTTACGGACGTACCTGAACCATAGACCTCATCACATGTACTGCATAACATATAAAGAGGAACATTAATGATTAAGCTGTTCGGTCTAAGGCACAACTGTTGTCATCTTACATTGCAACCAGTTCAAGGGAACAACATCTACAGAGAGGGTCCTGGCCAGGGTGGATGATAGTTCCCTGGGTCAAAATAATCACAATTTGACTGAGACCAGTTTCCTACCTTCAAAACCTAAAAGTCAATATATATATATATATATATATATATATATTTATTTATTTATTTATTTTTATTTTTTTTTGTGATAAAAGCATATAACTACTAACCACCCGATCAATAATACACTGTAAATATCCCCATAGAAAAGTATCATACCAACAATCTTCTTTATTCTTTCCTTTTTGAAAGCCATTAATGCATACATACTGTATCAGATTATTAAGAAATTGTACATTATCTCAGAAATGAGCCCAAGTCATTATAAGTCCATGAAACATTTTTAGTACAGCAAAACAAAATAAAAATAAAAACAAAAAAGAACTAATTTGTGAACATTAATCCAAGTTGCTGCTATGATCAACTCTGGGGAGCAACATGACTGAAGAGACTAACTCATTTCTAGGACCCAAGAATCATTCATGAATCCTGACTCAGGGTTAGAAGTAGGCTACAATTAAGGTTGAATCACGCTGCGTAGGCCAAGCACACAGGCCAGGTCCGGAACCAAACAAGACTGCTAGTCCCATAGGGTCAAATCTAGCTCAGACACATGCATAACCGGGTGATAGAGCTGACTTAACACACTAACCCCAATCCGATACCATTAACACCAGTGTATATACTCAGCTTCATCCTGTTAGTTGTTACATAATACCCAACGAATAACAAATTTTAGCACTGTCCAGTTTGTTCGAATTAAAACCAGAGAACGCACAATTAAATGAGGACAGAACTGTCACATATTATTTGTAACACTATCATTATAGCCTGTTCGAATATTCAACATTCCCTCGCCCAAACTAAATTTAAACCAACTACTCGTTTTTAACTTATAATTTCCTCAGATTAAGCTAAACTGAACAAGTATTTGTTAGATTCAACATTAGTAGTAGGCAAAAATGAATTGACATGAAATGCATAAAATACGTACTCATATGCCGGCCAGAACGAATAGGAATCAAGGTATTTCAATTTATTCCTCGGTCTCTAACCCCAAAAGCGAATTCTAATTGTCAAAAGATTTGAAATTTTCCGCTTTATGGGCAGTGTTAGCAAGGGCAAATAGTAAGGTTCGCGCCATTGTCCCGAATTTGAAAGTGTTTTAGGTGGTAATTAAGAGAGTTGTTTGGGGTCGAGCCGTAAACAAGTAGACCTGTTATTGGGTATTTCCAATAGACGGACAAAGTTGGAGATTTATAGGCCCAATCGTGGATTTAAGAAGAATGCTTTCAATATCTAGTTCTTGTTATTGTTTAGTGGAGAGAATTCGTCGAGACTTAGTGGAGAGAAACTCGTAATTTCCTCAAACTACAAATGTCAATGTATTAGCCCAAATTTTCATATTTCATTGTGAGAAACTTGTAAATTTCAATGTATTATAGCCCATAGAAACTTGTAAATTTCAACGCATTAATTTAGCCCCCCACAAAATAAGTCTCGTCAATCTTCCTTGCATATTTCATGGACACAAATTTCAATGTATTAACCCAAAAAATAAGTTTTAGATTGTCCTAAAAAATCTAAAAATAATAATTAGATAAAATAAATTAGAGTTAGATTATTTTTAATTCTTATCTATTTTATATTGACATATACGTCGTAATTATAATTTGTCTGAAATTTTTTACAATATATAACAAGACTCGATATTTATATATAGGAGACTGATTTATATATAGCTAACGTCGTAAGAATAAGATTATTCTTACAATAAATTTCAATCGTCTATTCGTCCATTAAACAGTAAGAAGGAAACCCTATCCACAGCTTAATATGGGAGTCTGCAATTTAATTATGCGAACGAAAAAATTATCCAAAATACCCATCCTCCGTCCGCAGAATTAAACTGCAGACGTTATGTATGTCAGGTATTAATATCATTAACACGACGACGTTTTGCTTATATCACCCGTTCGCATAACTAAACTATGGATGTTGAGTATATTCCTAATTAATCTTCAAACGGTGGTGTTTTAAGGTAAATCACCGTTCGCATAACTAAGCTGCGAACAATAAGTCCTTTATAAAACAACGAAGTACTTCTATCTATTTCCATTCTTCATATCATGACTTTTGGATTTCATCAATTTTGGCAGTGGCGATCTTGAACTGGGAGAGTTCAATTTAAATATATCAAAATTTTCATTTCTTATTTTATATCCTTGTTCTTACTGATTCATTTGATCTATGATAATGAGAAACATGCATGGCTAAACGACTGAATGAAAGCTTGATAGCTTTGAATCAAACTTTTTTGGTCATATCACTCGTTCGCAAAACTAAACTTATCTAATTTTTTTATAAAAAAATTCAACATCTTCCAACGTATCAAAAATTTGACCAACATAAGGAATGGTATCAATAACTAAACTTGTTACATAATTATTATCGTGCATTTCTTCCTCAGTACTTGAAATTGAAAGAAATGATTCCTTAATAAACAAATTCATGGAAAAACAAATCAATCACTCATAAAAATTAAATTACAAATTATCATATTATACTGATGTTCATCTCCTGTTATGTTTTTTAGTTGTCTATGCTTTCTCAATGGTATAAGAAGGTGAAAAGGGAAGAAATAAAATGTATCTGGTATGCTCAGTACTTGTTTTGATCTCTCAAGTTGATTAAATATTTAACGAAAAAAGATGATCATTTAGGTTAACCAGTCCCACCGAATGTTCTTTAGTTTTGAGGACAGGTCTACCGTCCACAGTTTAGTTATAAGGATGTGGCCTAACTACAAAAGTTAGATTTAAACTTATCAATTATTTCACTTCTCTTGCATATTATTATCTAGAATGATGAAAAACATGCATGGCTAAACAAATAGAATCAAGCAATGGGGTGACAACATATTGATATATATTCCATTTATTTAGCCATTGTCATGTTTCTCATCATCTCATATAAGATGAATCAGACATCACAAAAATATGCAAATAGAAATAAAAAAAAATTGAAAGCCTTAAATCGAACTCTTATAGTTTAAGATCGCAAGTGTGAAGATGAGAAAAGATCCAAAAGTGTTGGATTCTCTGAGACATATGTGAGAAATATAGTTAAAAATATTAAACGTAATTTGATTGTTTTGAATGATGCGCAAGTTGTAATTAGTATATTATCTGAGAAAATTACAGGTGAGAGTCCGAGTTTATTTTATTTTAATGTCAAATTAGGGGTTGATAATCGTATAGAATGTATTATATGAATAAATTATCGATCGATATTAACTTATCAAAAATTGGTTACGTTGTTACTTTTGATACCACATACCAAACAAATAAATACTCCATTCTATTTACTCCTTTCGCCGGTGTAAGTTATCATTACCATTATGTATTGGTTGGGTGTGCATTATTGAGTGATGAGACTAAGGATACATTTGTATAGTTGGTTGAGCAGTGACTTGAAATAATTAATTTCAAACATCCCATAACTAGTCACAGATCAAGATTGTGCTATGTTGAATACAAATGCTATGGTTTTTTCTTATACCCACCATGCATTATGTGTGACGCCCCCAAAATAGGTTCACACGACCCATTCTGAGTCGTCAGATATCACACTATAAAAATCAAATACAAACTTCATTTATACAACTGTTGAACTGTCGTGCAGAGTACGACAACACATAAGCTGTGAGTTTTAATACAATATTGTCTCGTAGACAGTATCCAAACTTAAATTATTACAATGCCATATAAAGTACAACGACAAATATTTCAAGACCCCAAAGAAGAACGAGAAGATTTCTATCATGCTCATTCTAATGAGGTGCACTTTTGACGCTTTCAAAGTCGGGTTCTTACCACCCTATTGCTGTTCACCAAAATCAATTATTAAGTGACGTATAAAATACAACACACACATCTTAGGTCCTCAATACAATCATATATTGCATGTCATGCTAATTTATAATGTATTGTAAAACTTCGACAGTCTCAGACCATCACACTATTCCCCTGTTATCCCCGCTCGACCCAGCTACACTCTTATTACCTGAAAGGAATTGTGAAACAAAAGGATGAGCATAAATAGCCCAGTAAAGAATATTATGACTAGGATAATTCATTTTTCAATAACCTTCATCAGGAATAAATCAGAGATTTAGAACATATGGTAGATAATAAAAGTCTTCAAACATAATTGCAGCGGAACGAGCAATCCATTAGAAGAGTCAAATAGACTATAAAATCTATTATCTTCTCCATGTTAAAAGTCCACCAACACTGCTTTTATCCTCAGAACATCAATCATCAGTTCTCGCCCACAATCATGTGAATAACTCATAATTGTGGTTCTAAATTCCTCTTCGCACTCCGTGACGAAGATAATTTTCATCACTTGTCTTTACTCGAAACATCAAAGATCATGGTTATACCAAATCATAGTTCTGCTCATAATCATATTTAATAAATTCATCTTTGCACTACTGGGCCAAAGATATTCATTAACAGTTCATCTTTGTATTACAAGCCAAAGACATGCAAATTGTATTTTTTTAAGAGTCAAGTAGAGTATGATATCTACTATCTTTTACTTAATTAAAAGTATATTATCAATATTTTATCACGAGACTCAAATTTTAATAAATAATCCACATAATCGAATCATCCTTGCACTACTGGCCTAAGGATATTCATTAAGATATCACGACCACGAATTATCCATGCACTCACGAGTCAAGGATATTCGTGTTTTCCACCAATGGTCATGATTATACCGAATAATTCCTAGTCATAATCATACCAACAATCATCCATCAATGCACTACTACTAATGAGAACTTTTACCACATCATTTGTAACATTACGGATCATGATTATACCGAATGATCCTCGGTCATAATCATTATTGAAACGAAAGTAAGTAACCAAATTAAAACCAAACCGCACTAAAAACTGCATTTAACCGCACTAACGGTTCCGGCCAGATGTGACAGCTTTTAGGTGGGTTGAATAACCAAATTTACTGCTCGTTTGGTTCTTAGCCAAAACCGCATTTATAAAAACCGAAAACCGCACTATGTGTGTGTGTATGTATTATCTCTAGAAAATTCTAAAGTTACTTTTCACTTGAATACGCTCAGAGAAAACCCTAGTCTTGCATTGTCATTTTTTCACCAATTGAAAGAAGATTGTTAGAGGTTATAGAGTCAAAAATTAAGCAATTGGGTTTCGGAATTTTGAATTTGTTTGATGCGTTATTAGAGGGCTTATAGCTAAGGGGCCAAATTCGTTGGTTCGAGCACTTGATGCATTGGTTAAGGTCAATACTATAATAGTAATAGTCTAATAGATTATTTTTCAAATTAGGTATAGTTAGTATTATATTCTATAAGTCCTCCCTGCAATATATAGGATAGAATTTCATTATATCTCCAGTATATACTGTTAATTTTTGGGGAACTAGATAAATCTTCTTGTTTGTTATCGAATATACGATCTTCGTTGTTTTATATAGCGTATGTTGTAGTTTTAAAGCATCATTCCTTTATTATAAACTAAAACTATTTTACGTGTCTCACTATTCTATGATTTGATGGTGAAATATTTGACATGTTTGGCAGAAGGAACTTTGATTCTATGCTTGATATAATTCTCATTGCCGACTTTGTCAATAAGTTAATTGCTCGATGTAAGTTCTATGTTAAATTTTATTGAAGGCTTAAACTTTTTTGTTGTTTCAATTGATTTTGGAACCGAAACCGCACCAATTAAAACCGCACCGCACATTTTAAAACCGCACCACACCAATCACAAGCGGTTTCGGGTGCGGTTTTGAATTTTTCAAAACGCACTTAAGCGGTTTCGGGTGCGGTTGGACTTCAAACCGCACCATGCTCACCCCTAATAATCATATTAATCAACAGTCCATCTATGCAAGTAAGCCAAAGATGGCTTTCATCACAATATAAGCATGAGGATGATGACAATGATATAAGAATTCAATCAAACGAGATCAAGGATAAATATTAAAGACTTTAACAATTTAATTTATCCAAAATTTAAAAATGTCCAAATTATCAACACGTTACTACTTTGTGGAGTAAAACTCAAGAATAATATCCATGTATCAAAAATAATTTGTATTGAAAAGAAATAAATTTTTCGGTGAATAGTACTTCGAGAATAATACCCCGGCATGAAAAGTGCCCCAAATACCCGAGTAAATAATGCTAGAGTGAATAGTAATCGGGTGAATAGTAACCCGTGAATAGTAACTCATGAATAGTACCCCGGCATAAAAAGTGCCCCAAATACCCGAGTAAATAATACTAGAGTGAATAGTAATCGGGTGAATAGTAATCTGTGAATAGTAACCCGACATAAAAAGTGCCCCAAATACCCGAGTGAATAATACTAGAGTGAATAGTAATTGGGTGAATAGTAATCCGTGAATAGTAACTCGTGAATAGTACACCGACATGAAAAGTGTCCCGAATACTTGAGTGAATAATATTATAGTGAATAGTAATAAGGTGAATAGTAATTCGGGTGAAAATATTGATATTTAATAAGAAAATTTAGATCAATATTCCAATAAAACGATACTGGATGAAGCGCAAAATTCAAGGATATTTCACTAATTTCAAGGATTATAAAAGCAATACTTACCATAGTAAGTTTAGATTTAAGAATATGAAAAGAAATAACATACGAAACTGCAAATGGATTTTCATCATCATACTAAGACGTAATCCGGCGTGAGACAAAGTTATTAGAGCATACTTAAAGGATGAATACGAAAAATAGTATTCCTTATGAATACGAAAGAAATAATACCCCTTACGAATATAACAAATAATATCCCTTACGAATATAAAAGAAATAACGTCCCTTACCTTAGTAGAAGAACGAATACTGCAATAGTGAAGTAATAGAATACTCTTCTTATTCCTCTCTATAGTTTCTCTCTCTATAGCTTCTCTTGTGAATCTCAGTGAATTGGTGAGAATGAAAGAAGAATTAAGCTTTTATTTATAGGAGAATGGACTAAATAGTAACTAATTCATGAACGGTCCAGATTGATTTACTATTAGAACGGACGGTCCATATTGATTACTATTAAAATCACAACCGACGGCCCAGATTGATTTACTTTTAAAACCACCACTGACGGTCAAGATTGATTACTTTTAAAACCACCATCAACGGTCCAGATTGATTTACTATTAAAATCACCATCGACGGTCCATATTGATTTACTATTAAAATTATCATCGACGTTCCAGATTGATTTACTATTAAAACCATCACCGACGGTCCAAATTGATTTACTATTAAAACCACCATCAATGGTCCATATTGATTAACTATTAAAATCACCATCAGTGGTCCATATTGGTTTACTATTAAAACCACCACCAATGGTCTAGATTGATTTAACTTATTACGCTTTGGTACCCCTAAAGTTTTCTAAGTTTACATTATTCTTCTCTAACTTTTGTAATTCACTTATCTTCAGTAAACACATTCTTAATACTTCAACAATTATTCATCATTAATATTATAACTCACAATATTTAACAGCAGATTATTTCAGAGAAGGGGCTTTCGATAAGGATTTTCTCTTATTGACGCCTTATGATTAGGTGACCAAACCTCTTTCAGCGGAACTTCTAGACATTATCAATATTGCAAATAATAATATGAATAACTTTGTGTACTCAATTATTGATTTAATAATATAAAATATTATGCAGATGATCTTATCGTGACAATAATTGAATCAAATAACGTGAGATCTTATGCAAAATTATCGTAGAAATAATTGAGTAAAATCGAGTGACCTCGCGTAAGCATCGATAATCAATACCGTGTACTACGCAACCACGCGTATTCTTGCACTTTTTTACTAAGGGTAGTTCAACAGTTTTAATTCAGAAACTTTCGTCGTTATTTTTATAAAAAGATATTTCTGTCGTTTTTTAACTACGACAATACTTCCGTTATGGGGTCCACCAATGATTGTACTGTGAGACCCCAAAGTTTATGAATAAAGATTTATATTTCTCGAAATATTTTTTTTTAATATTATGGTGTGGATTTGAAATAATGTTATAGCTGCAGGTAATATTTATAAATTTTATAAAGTACGAAAGTTGTTATATAATATTCGATTGGTCGGGGAATATTTTTTTTAATAGGGAATATTCGTACGACGACACAATCATTGGTGGACCCCACAACGGAATTATTGTCGGATTGAGAACATGAAAAAAATATTTTATGAAAATAACGACGGAAATTTTACCGTTAATCGTTGAAACACCCGGTGTTAAAAAATACGAGAATACGCTGCGTGGTTGCGTAGTAATAGCATGCGGTATTGATTATTGATGCTTACGTGAGAAGTCACTCACTTTGGTTCAATTATTGCTTCAAAGAATTGTGTGCATAAGATCTCACGTTAATTGATTCAATTATTGTCGATATTTTTTTATATTATTAAATCAATAATTGAGATGATGAGTTATTAATATTATTATTTGCAATATTAACGATGTCTCAGTAAGTTCTATTAACGAGAGGTTTGATCACCTAATTACGCGCCTAATAGGAGAAATTTTATTGGAAAGTCCTCTTTCCGGGAATGACTTTGGTCGATTAATAGTGTGAATTATAATAATGATGATGAAGTTTTGTTTTATTAGTATTATTAATGTAATAAAGCGAAAAAGCTTTTTATATAAAATGAATACTTTTATAAAGTTATTCGTTTTATTAGTACTATAAAAAGAATATATTATATTCTATTATCATAGTATTTTGCATAGTAAAATCTTTTATATAAAAGCAGAACACTTTTATAAAGTTATTCATTTTATTAGACTATAAATAAAATATATTATATTTTATTATGCATGGTATTTGTATAGTAAATTTTTATATAAAAATGAATACTTTTATAAAGTTATTCGTTTTATTAGATTATAAATAGAATATATTATATTTTATTTAAAAGATTTTGTTTTATTAGAATATTTTATAGTAAACCAATCTGACCGTCTCGTTTAAAAGTAAATCAATCTGACCAGTTCAGAATTAGTTCTTATTCAGGTCCATTCTCCTATAAATAGAAGCTCATTCCTTCATTATTTCTTACGAATTCAACTGAAACTACAGAGAGAAACTATAGAGAGAAAGAAGAAAAGTATTCTGTTACTTTACTACTCCTATATCCAGTTTCTTTTAAGGTAAGGTGTGACGCGCCCAAAATAGGTATACATCACCCATTCTGAGTTGTCAATACATGGTACGAAACAACTACAACTTTATTATTACAACAAGGCTGCGTGAGTTTGAATACAAATATTATCTTCTAGACAATATCTATACTCAAATAAATCCTCATCACATTTATTGATACATTATTTTACAAAAATGGTGAGGACTACTAAACAACTCTCTCTAGAACCTTCATTCCATACCCCGACTAAGCACTCATTTCTATTCTCGCCTCCCGAGAAAAAAAATGGAACAAAAAGGAAAAGGGTGAGCTCAACTAGCCCAAGAAAAGAATATTATGACTAAGAAAATATACAACAAATTATCGTTAGTCTTCAACAGGAAAAATCTAATAGAATACAATAGACAACAAGTTTTAAATCAATATTCGCAACGGAAATAATAATTCATTAGAAGAGTTAAGTAGAGAATGCAA
Organism: Panax ginseng; assembly: GCA_020205605.1. Taxonomy (NCBI): domain Eukaryota; kingdom Viridiplantae; phylum Streptophyta; class Magnoliopsida; order Apiales; family Araliaceae; genus Panax; species Panax ginseng. The sequence continues at coordinate 930,424 of CM035137.1, read as the reverse complement.
ACTACTATCTTCTATGTATGAATTTAAAAGTTCATCGTCTATCTTTTATCCCTGTAACATCAATCAATATATATCTAGAATCAAATATTCATCTTTGCACTACAGGCCAAAGATATTCATCAGTTGGTCATGTTCATCTAAACACATGTTCATCTTTGCACTACGGGCCAAAGATATTCATCAGAAATCATTCATCTTTGCACTACAGGCCAAAGATATTCATAAATATCATCATTTAAGACTGAGGATGATGAAAAATATTTTAAAAAAGCGAATCCAAATGAAACAAAATGGCAAGGATTAAGGATTCAGACTTTGTTTTATCCATGTCCAAAAATACCTCAAAAAAATAATCATAGTGGTGTAAAATTCAAGAATGATCAAAACATGGATACAATCAAAGCTAGTATCGAGAATAGATATTTTGGACGAAAAGGAAAATTTTTATTTTTCGATGAATAAAGTGTAAATGATTCGTGAATAAGATCAAGATATCGTGAATAATAATAAGTATCGTGAATAGTAAATCCCACACTAAAAGTTCCAAATTTTGATTAAAAGTTCAGATCAATACTTGAGCATAATGATATTAGAATAAATAATATCATTAAAAAATAATATCCCTTACCTCGAAAGATCAGTACTTTTAGCTGAAACACCGGATATAGGTTATGACTTGAACTTGCACCATACAGCAATACTCAAAATATACTCAAAATACTCATAAGAATACGCTTGATAATATAGAGAGAAAACTTGGAGTTTCGGTGTAATTTTAATTTAACCTAAGCACCCTATTTATAGGAAAATGCTTTTAGAACACCAAAGCAAAAAAATTTAATATAATATTAATATATAAATTAAATTTTCCTACGCCTTAACCTTCCAAGAACTGAATTCAACTCATTCAACACACATGTGTAACACACCATAATGAAAAAAAGTTTTTGTTATTTAAAATATTTTAAACTTTCAAAAATCAATTATTTTGAACTTGAACTTCAATAATTCACAATAAATAGCCCTTTTGTCGGAAAATTCGAAATTAGCAACTTTTTATAGGAAATTCAATTCTCTACAACTTTACAGAAGAAAGTTTTTCTAAATTCCAAGCAGAAATTGGACAAAGAAATCCACAAACGGGCAATTTTACGTGTTATAATCAAATTTCGACCAAGAAATGGGGTCCGCAAACACATAAAACATGCTTTAAATATTTTGGTAACAAAAATACTCCTCCTCCATATATACTCATATATCCCACATTCATCGTAAAAATATCTTCATTATTATATTATTAAAATATAATAATATATTTAAATGAATTATTTTATCGAGAAAAAGATAAAATTTCAATTTTCAACAATTGTCACATTAAAAATTTTCTCCATCTATATCCACATAAAATCAATATTTTTCTCATCATATGAATCAATAATTAATTATTCACAAATAATATTACGTAATCACAATATTGACAACCTGAGCGCCTAGTAGAAAGAGGAGCTTTCAATAAGAATTTCTCCTTCTTGGCGCAAGCAATTAGGTGACCAAACCTCTCCTTTTGTGAGAATTTTCTAGACATTGCCAATAATGTTATCTAATAATATTATTCGGATAATATGAATTATTGCCGATAATGAAAAAATCGTGTAATGACAATTATTGAAACAATAGCAATATAAAATATCAACGCAAGCAATTATTAAATCAATAAAATCTTTGAGCGATAATTCATCGTAACCATTATTGAGTAGTGCCTTCTTATGTAAGAATCAATAATTGGTGCAATCTGGTATCTTCTCGTGTTTTAACCACAAGAGTATTTTTAAAGATAATACTTGGTAATAACTACTGTAGTTATTTTTAAACAACTTATATTTGTCATTTTTTTCATCCAATCGCTTTTCCAGTTATGGGGTAATTTGAAAAAAAGATCTCGCTCCGTCATCACGAATATTCCCTGACAGCAAGAATATTTCACGACCAAACGAATATTCCCCGACAACAATGAATATTTTATAACCACTTGCTTATTTTGAAATATTTGCGTATTTTACCCATAACTATCCACATTAATCAAATCAACCCTTACTATTTCAAATAATAAATAGAGAAAATTAAATTTCATTAATAATAAGTTGGGGTCTTACATAAGGGGTATTATTTCTTTCATATTCATGAAGAGAACTTTTATTATTCCATTCTTTATTATTCTGTTGGAATAACCTGTATACGCGGATTGCCCTATACTTGTTGAAATTCTTCTATTATTCCATTCTTTATTATTATGTTGGAATAACTTGTTTATGCGAAGCACCGCATACATGGTGAAATTCTTGTATTATTCCATTCTTTATTATTATGTTGGAATAACTCATACATGCTAAGTACCACATACGTGGTGAAATTCTTATTATTCCATTCTTTATTATTACATTGGAATAACTTTTGTATCTGTGAAGCTACCCTATACTTGGTGAAATTCTTACATTATTCCATTCTTTATTATTATGTTGGAATAACACTGTATATGCAAAAAGTACCGCATACATGGTAAAATTCTTACATTATTCCATTCTTTATTATTCTATTGGAATATCACGCCGGTCAGCGTATATACGCTTTGACACAGTTCCATTAATTATTATTACATTGGAATAAACACATGCAATGCGATTCATCGCATGCATAGTAATTTCGATTGTTATTCCATTCTTTATTATTTTGTTGGAATATCCGTCGGTGCAAATTTTTGCTCGACTAGTTTCGATTCTTTATTATTCGGCTTGAATATCACCATGCGTGCGTTTTACGCGTGACTGGTTCTATTCTTTATTATTACATTGGGAATAACCTATCATGCGATACTATTACACGCATGGTGAATCCTTCTATTATTCCATTCTTTATTATTCTGTTAGAATAACCTGACTATGTGGATTATCACATGCATGATGAATGATCCTTTGTATTCATTTCTTATTAAATTGTGGAAATGATCTGTATACGTGGATTACCGCATGACGGACGAAAATCTATTTACAGTTTCATATATTCTATCATACTCAGTTGGTTAAAATTTTGACTTCTATACTCCATGAAATTAGTGGAATATCCTTGATATTTGCGCTTCATCCAGTATCTTTTCATGAAAATATTCTTCTGAGCATTCTTGAATTTTACTCTACAAAGCAGTATCATGTTGACAATTTGGACGTTATTGAATTATGGATAAATTAATTCTTGAACTTATTTTATTGGATTCTTATATTATTGTCATCATCCTCATGCTTATATTATGTTGAAAGTCATTTGTGGCATGTTGTGCATAGATGGACTTGGTATGATTATGATCAGGGATTATTCGGTATAATCATGACTGTAATGTTAAAAATGATGTGGTAAAAGTCCTCATTGGCGTAGTGCATTGATGGACGAGTTGTTGGCATGATCATGACCATTGATGAATACACAAATATCCTTAGCATTGCGTAGTCATGGATAATTTGTGGTTGTGATCTTAATGAATATCCTTGGTAGTAGATGCGGGGATGATGTGGATTATTTATTGTTGAGTCCCGTGATAAAAGTGATGAAAAACTTTTTAAATCATAAAAGATAGTAGATTTTATTCTCTACTTGACTCTTTTAATGGATTGTTTGTTCATTGCAGATTAAACTTGATGTTTGTTATATTGTATCGGTTTAACATTGTTGAAGGCTAACGATAATTTATTACGCATTATCTTAGTCATAATATTTCTTCTTTTGGGCTAGTTGAGCTCACCTTTTACTTTCATTGTTCTCTTGAGAAATGAGAGCGTGGCGAGGACTAGTCGGGGAGCGGAGTGACGGTCCGGATAATAGCATTAATAGTCCTCACTATTACATTAAATAGTGTGATAATAAATGTAATGAGGACTTAATTGAGTGTGAATATTGTCTAGATGACAATATTTGTATTAAAACTCACAAAGATATGTTTTGTCGTATTTTACATTTACATTGTATAATTAAGTTGTATTTGAATTTTGTACCATGTATTTGGCGACTCAAGATGGGTGATATATACCTATTTTGGGGGCGTCACATGTACCGTCATACGAATATTCCTTGTTAAAATGAATATTCCCCGACCAATCAAATATTCCCCGACACAACGAATATTTTATATCAACTTGCTTACTTTGCAAAATTTTTAAATATCACCCTTAACTTTAACCTTTTATCAATTTAACCATTCACTAAATCGAATAATAATTATTAAAAAATTGAATAATTTTATTTCATAAAATTCGGGGTCTTACATTATGTATGTGACACATTTAGTAAAAAATCAAAGTTCTCAAACCTGAACCGAAAATGGAACCAAGTGGATGGTTATTGGTCCAACTAGTGGTCGAACCGTTATTGACGTCGTTAATATATAAAAATATATATTATTAGTAATTAATAAAATTTTAAAAAATCTCATTTTTTATAAACTAAAACATAATAAAGTTGAGTAACAATATTACTAAAAATGGTTAATTTTAATATTAAATTTTTTTGTACCAAAAAATAAATAAATCAGAAATTGGTTTTTTTTTGTTTGAACAGGACCGGAGTGTCAACTAGTTCCAATTTTTATCGGTCAAACCGACGGTCCAGTCCGATTTTTAAAACCACGTAAGAATATCATGAAAAACATGGTCATGTCTATTCTTTGCATCCAAATTGTAAGTCAAATTTTAACTACTGTGTCTTTAAGTCTTTTAGTATATAAGAATTTGAGGACAGATGAAAATTGTTGATGGAAAATTATGGTCTGCATAATCACAAATGATTGAAATCTTTGCACGAATTAAAAGAAAAATGAGTTGGGATGTATTAAAAAAAAAAATTGTAGCGAAAATGACTACAACATCTAGGAAGTGAGAATATGCATAGTTTTTTTGACCACTGTATAAATAGTAGTACGAGGATTAAATATTTTGTTTTGAACTCCTAAAAAGTTATTGAGAAACAATACATCAGAGAGAAATAAGATGATTATATTATAGTCAATTGTGCAAGAAAATCTGTTCTTGGAGTTCCGTTAGAGTTTAATTCAACTAAAATATATACTAAAAAAATATTTTGACGTTTTCAAATTGATCGAACTAACAAAATCACACAAATTAACTTTTAAAAAGGTACATGACATATCAACTCCCGATTCAAAAAGTTACTTGGCGTTCAAAGTCATGATTTTTGAATTTTGGTTGTAGATATTTCACATTTGTGGCTTTGTACATTATATAGATTCTCGGATGGTTAAATGTAATTGTAAAATATTTGAAGATGTTGGTACTATATACCGTTAAATTCTCAGGCTACTACTATGTTCAAAGAATTTTGTTGAAATTCCCAAAAAATTGGTCCACGAACGATGGACTAAAGATGTTAATAAAATCGTCATTTTACAAATTTATTTCTAATTTTAAAATAGACGAAGTATTATCTTTGTTGCAAATTATATTATTATTTACTTTTGAAAAGTAATAATATTTTTTAATAATTCTCATTGTATTAATTAAAATAAAAAAAATAACGTCAAAATAAAAAATACTTTAAATTGATTTTTAAAATTTAATAATAATCTCAATTTTGGAACGAGGAAAATCAATCCAACAAAGCTTCCCCAAAATCTGTATGAATCTTGGCCAATATTTTATGTATGTATTGCCGCATGAATGAATGCTCGTCATTATTTTATACAAGGTTGATTTATTCACTCATTCCGTACCATTTATAAAGACATAACCATCCTCGTCATCACCCATAATTCTTTCATTATCAGTCTATCACCCCTATATGGCTGGCTATATTGCCCAATAACCGAGGGGTATTCCCGTCCAAGTATATTATATAGTGCCCTAACAAAGCTCTTTGTCAGCCCTAATGCTTTTCCAACAAGATCACTTCGAACCCCACTTTTATTTTACATCTGTATATTACGTCTGTAATTGTTTGAGCATGAATATATTTTCTATATCCAATATCTATCAATTGTTTGTTGAATTTGATAAAGATTTTACTGGAGGTAGAGAAGTTTGAGTGATTCACGATGGGAGTTCCGGCATTTTAGCGGTGGTTAGCGGAGAAGCATCTAATGGTGGTGGTGGATGTGATCGAAGAAAGAGCAGTAGAAATTGAGGGAACTGCGATTCCCGTGGATACCAGCAAACGTAATAATTCCAATAACATCGACTACGATAACCTTTATCTCGACATGAACGCGATTATTCATCCATGTTTTCAGCCTGAAGACCGGGTATGAATAACTTAATTTTGATTTTAGATATATTTTCATGAACTTGCTTCTTTGGTTTATGCGGATATTATCAATTTTTATGGTTTTTGTGGTTTTATAGTGGTAGATTGATTTTGATGCCCGAAAAATATATAGTTGGTGATTGTAATGCTGTAACTTATTGAATTGGGTTGTTTATTTTTTGAATTTGTAATGCTATACAAGTATTTGTTACACATGTCATGATTTTATGATGCTTTTGAAGTGTTCTGACAGTATATTGGGAATTGCTGGCTATAGTGATGCTATGATTGTGTCATATAGTTGTTCACATGTTTATGGGTTTGATTGGGCATTTAGGGCTGAGTTCAGGAGGTATAGTTACTGGTTTCGTAGTGTGAAAATATAAGATACAGAGTTGAAGAATAAGGTTAATCATACTTATTGCCATTGAAAGAAAAGGAAAGAAAGAAAGCACATGGGTCATGACTTATGATTGCTTCCTTGATTACTTGGCAACACCTATATAGACATAATCCCGTTTCATCTCATAACTCTTTATTAAAATATGTAACTTATTGATTGGTATGAAAGCTGTTGGATGAATCTAGTAATTGCTATGTGGATGACTTGAAAGCAGAAAATTTAGAAAGTATGACCAGTTTTAAACTTATCAAGCAGACCCACCAAAGTTTTTGATCAACAATATGATGACCATGTTCAGAAAGCTAACACAAGTATTGGACTTATCATAATGTCCTCAAATAAGCTTTTCATCCTCTCATAATTTCATTAACCAATGCTACATGCGAATAAAATAATCAAAGGCGAAGGTAAGTGGTGATAAAATATGGAGAAGGATCTGGTAAGCGGGCCTGAGAGAAGTGAGGTGGCTGTCATATGGAAAAGTACACAAAGGTTGGGACAAGTTGAAGAAGACATTCAGATTGCAGTGGGGATGTCTTGCTGTCCTGTTGTGGTTGTTGATTTTGAGCAAGGAAGATGGAGTTGATGTTTTTTTCATTAGGTTGTTTATATTGGTAGTTAAAAGCCTATAACAAACCCGTTTTTCAAAGCAATGATGAGCTCTTTTATAATAGGGAGTTGGCATTTGCTGACTGTACTTGGTTAATGTGAAATGGATTTAGGGAGTGTGATCTGGTGCAGGGGATAAGAGGGCAGTTGGGGTAAGCCAGTGTAAGGTTCTTGGAAAGTGTGTAATGGATGAAGCTGCGACTTCATGTTTTCCCCCTCGATCATGCTGTAACCCCACCTAAAAGTTAGCCGCTGTTCGCCAGTCATTCTGCAAATGAAGCCTCGCTACCTTTGGAAGCCATAGCTACTGATACGATACGGAAGAAGAAATTTAAGAAGTTTATTATTAATTTTGTATTGTTATTTAAAGATAAATGTTGTATTATTAATATAATTATTTTAGTAGGATATTGTACAAGTTTTAATTATGGTAGTAAATTTTAAATAGGAGAGTTTTATTGTAGTAGTAGATTTTTGTTAGGAGATTGTTTCTTTTTTAAATTAGGATTTTTACTTAGTCCTTAAATATTGAGTTTTCTATTTAAGAATTGTAATAGTAATACTTCATTATTTTGGAAGATTATTGAATGAATTGATTGAGATTACAGATGTGCGCTTTTGTGTTTTTCATTACGGATTTTCTGCAAGATAGGTACCTTATTACTTCTTCCCAGCTTGTCCTACATCAGCTACTACCAGCTTAATCAACAGTCCACTACGGACATCATCCTTAATCTACCCCTTTTTGTTCATTGTTTATTCCCCTTCACAAATTACACTCATGAATCTACCCTTAATGACTTGTGCATAACACGTTTCACATATAGTTACTCAAAACAACTAGTTCAACTCCCCTTAAAATTTCAGCAAAACTGGATTCCATCCATCATGCACCAAACTTACTTTGCCATGATCTATTTCAGTTACTACCGTCAAAAAGTAACTATTCCAATATTATATTATTATTATTATAGGTTGGTGGAACAGAATTACCAACATAAACCAAATAGTAAATACTACTGGGTATAATTATTTCTCACTCCAGCTCCGAAGTCATTTATTTCACCGCAAATTTGTTATTGCCAATACTCCACTATACTAATCAAGTAATCATCATTGACTTTATGAATTTACTATTGTCAATGTAACTCACGGACGGACTACCCGAGTTAAATCACAATTATTTTAAATTTAAATCTCTTATCGGCTTATGTAATTAATTTCTCTCTTTTATAAAGAAAGACTTAAATCACTCGCAAATTTTTAACCATGGCAATTAAATGTTTGTCAAAAATTCAACACTACAAATAAACAAAAATTTATTTTTAATAAGAATTATATTTTAGTAGATGAATTCTAAAATGAAACTGATAAATTCACAACAAAAAATAATATTTTCATAATAAAATCGTCGCTATAAATTTTATTATAATAATTTTTACTGTTGTTATGTATTTATAACGATATTTTTATTGTGAAAATATCAATTTTTCAAAAAAAAAAAAAAATTGAATTTTACATGTAGTCACTAGTCAGGTTTTTGGTGCAGAATTTGGATGAGGTTGAACACCTTTTTGATGTGTCCCTCCCTCCTACGTATGTACCGGGTTTATGATGTGGATCCAACCCATTTGGGTCAAGTTCTTTCAGACACGTGTATCCGAGGAAAGCTCCGTCATAACAGCACCGGACCGACCAACAATCATTCTGGGGGCAGGTCCTCCGTCCTCCGTCCTCCTTTCCTTTTGGTGCTATCTAAGTATATTAATACTGTATATAATAAGATAATGTTTTTTTAGTCTTCATTTCATTTTTTATATAGTATTACGATTAATTTTATTAGAATTGAAATTTATTTTATAATCTTACAAATTTAATATTAATTTATAATAATTTTATTTTTTTATAATTATTTAATTATATAATAAATTTTATTCAAGTGTTTGTGGACCCAACCAATTTGGGTTGAATCCAGTTCTTTCAGACACGCGGAAAGCTCCGTCATGGACCAACAATCATTATGGGGCAGGGCAGGGCAGGGCAGGGCCATTTTCTTTTCTTTTTTTGTTAATTTTGTGGGGACAATATATATATATATATATATATATATATATATATATATATATATATATGAAAATCATAAAGTATGACAATAGTTTGTTAAAAATATTGTCTGACAATGAACCTAGTTGATAACCGTTGATCTATGCGATGAAAGGTTAGGATTAATCCTAAAGTAACATACTACTTGCAAGAAGCCTTTATAATAAGGGCATTAAATTCAAAAACCAAGCGTAATTACCAAGCTGCCCCTGTGATTTAAACGTTACATTTTTTTACCACTCGTCATTGGAGTTCTGTAGCGGCGAGGTCCCACACTGATGTTTTTTGTCGCTTTTTTGTCGCATTTTGTCGACTTTTTGTTGCTTTTGTCGACTTTTTACGTGACGATAATTCTTTGCCATTAAATCATATGCAATGACCCAACTTTGCCTTTAAAAACCCAGCCTTGCTTCCCCCGATTTTGAACACAGATCTCACCTACATCAAGCTTCTCTCGATTTTTCTCCCTCTGCTATTATATCTATTTTCCTTTTGGTTGATATTGTTCGTTTTCAATCAAAGAATTCTGATCCGGATATTTTTCCTTCTTATCTCAAAGAATGGAGCACAACATACATGCTCATAAAAGGTTTGTAACAAGTTCTTCAGATTCTGTTCAGAGTTTAGATATTTATGAAAATGCATCTGAATTTGCAAGTGAAGTTGAAAGTAATAAATCTAAAATGATGTCGTACGTTAGTCAATTATTTTCTAAGTTGGAAGATGTTGAATTTTTTTATAGGTCATATGCTAAAAAAAAATGGGTTTGAGATTCGAATTGCAACTAGTCATAAACATCTTTGGTCTTAATGATGTGTTGTGCAGGTTGTATGTTTGTAAAAAAGCCAGACACCAACTTACGTAAAGAGTTTACGATGATGAAGATAATAGTAAAAAAATAACTAGTGTATGAGCCTCTATAGGGGCCTTACATTATGCGCAAAGCTAGAATATATATTTGTTAATAATAAGAAAGAAGATAATTGGCGTATTTCTCTTTGTTGATTAGAGCACAATCATCACTAGTGACCCTGCTAAGGTAGATTTGATTGAGACACATAGAAATATTACTCACAGTTAAAGAAAATTAATTGACACTTTAAATAAGTCCGGTATTGGTCCTAGTAAGATGATGAACGTTTTGAGCACAATGGGTGGCGGGTTGCAAAATGTTCCTTTCTCTAATGTTAATGTTCAGAATGTGGTGAGAGAATTAAGGCGTGATTCTGCAAATGAAAATGATGCACAAGCTACTGTAGATTATTTGAAAAAACTTGGATCCGGAAGTTTGAGTAATTTTTTCTATCGTGTCAAACCAGACGAAACAAATCGCATAGCATGTAATTTGTGGGTTGACGTCCGATCAAGATTGATGTATCAACATTTCGGAGATGTTGTGATATTTGACAGTATGTACAGGACAAATAAGTATGGCATGCCGTTTGTTCCATTTACCGGGGTCAACCATCATTTTCAGTCTATATTGTTTGGATTTACATTGTTAAGGGATGAGATGAGGAGGACACTTTCGTGTGGGTATTAGAGACATGGCTCGAAGCCGTGGACTACTGAACACTTCAGTAACCATCATCATTTGATCGAAGATAAAGCCACGAGTAATGCAATTGCTAAGGTACTCCCTTCTACTTATCACTTATTATGTTCTTGGCATATTAGTGACAAATTTCCGAGAAATTGCATCATGTTTATTCGAGCACCCATCCTTCAAAGAGCATTTTAACAATGTGTGTATAATTCATTAACCATTGGGGAGTTTGAAGAAGCGTTGGCGAGATTCTCGTTGAGGAATTATGAATTGTATAACAATGAGTGGATTAGAAGTTTGTATGATGTACGAGAGAAATGGATTTGATTTATATACAAAGAGATATTTTCTTGCGGAATGACATGACCAGCTGGAAGAAGCGAAAGCATGAATCATTTTTTTTATGAGTTTGTCAATGCTTCAATGGGCATGAAAGAATTTGTAGTACAGAGTCAGAAGGCTATAGAAAAATAATTTATCAAAGAGAGAAAGGCCGACTACATAACACAACATCGAAAAAGAAATATGGTACTCGGGTCATCTTTGGAAGTGCATGCTGCGCAAGTGTACACAAAAGAGATATTTAGACGTTTTCAACCTCAATTCGTCGATTCCATGATGTACAATATTAGTAAAATTAGTGAGTTGTGTGGCCCTGAAACAAAGGTTTATGCAATGTATCAGGCAGATGCAGCTGAAAATGGTGGAAGATATAAAAAATCGTCGATAATAATCGTAAATTAGAATTCAGGTAACATGTAATTGTCAATTATTTTCTCATTCTGGTGAATTATGCAGGCACATCTTGAGATATTTCTTGGCTAAGAGTATTTCCTAAATTCTAAGCGATATGATTCTTCCTCGGTGGATAAGAAACGCCAACAAAACAGCGGTTGACACATTACTCTTTAGCCCAACAACTGCTAAGAGTTCCTACGCAATTCGGTATCGAAATACCATTAAACCTTCTGTGGACCATTTTTCTCTGCGAATATTTACACTGCCCCTGACAAAATAATCAACATATTTGCAAACGAAAATACCACAGTCATAAAAGTTTTTATTTTGCATGAACAGTCCGGTCTTTGGTATTAAGACGCGGATCCTGTGTTATTTCTCACGTGGATCACCAATTCTTAAACAAACTGGTATCAATTTGACCTGCGTGCACAAAGTAATATATTAATAAAGGATATACATACATAAAAGTACAACATTAATAATTAATATACATACCGCAACTGTAACAAATTCTCTATACATTTGCTGGATGGTCATATACGGGGTATCATCGTATAGAGGGTCAAAGATGGTGACTGCCCATTCGGGCATCGAGAATACAAACAAGATAAAATGCTTGGTATCTTGAGTACACACTGGCATGAATATATACGATGCATTCGTGTAATGGCGGGCCCACATCACAGGTGGATATAAGCGACAAAAACTCCGCCCCATTCGCCGGCTTGGGGACACAACGTTCTTGCCAAGATGCATGAAGAATGATTCCATGAATCCAAATGTTGCCCACCTTCTAATTCCCTACATCCTGTAATATTCCTCTCTATGCCGCAATAATAGCATATACGCGTCCAACGAATGCTCGAAAATCCAAGATGCAGGGCTTAAGGCCTTGAATGCATCGTGATGCAGCGTATACAATTTTTGCGGATGTATGACAGGAAATATTGGTGGATGAGAAAGTATGTTCCTAAACAAGTGAGTATTTGTAAGACCCCAAATAATTAATAAATAAAATTTAATTTCCTCTAATTATTATTTTAAAATAGTAAGGGTTGATGTGATTAATGTGGATAGTTATGGGTAAAATACGCAAATATTTCAAAATAAGCATGTGGTTATAAAATATTCATTGTTGTTAGGGAATATTCGTTTGGTCGTGGAATATTAAATCTTTGTCGGGAATATTAAATGCGACAGTAGCGATCATGTGTGGGCCCCATAATGGAAAGCGATTGGAGGAAGAAAAGCGACAAATATAAGTTGTTTAAAAATAATGGCGTAATTATTACTGCTTTTACCTTTGTTGGAATACCCGTGGTTAAAACACGATGTCTGGCGTTGTTCTTGCGAGAAGGCACGGTATTGCACCAATTATTGACTCTTACGTAAGAAGGCACTACTCAATAATGGTTCTGATAATTCTTTATTCGGTATTTTATTGGTTCAATAATTGTTGTGTTGATATTTTATATTCTTTGTTGTTTGATAATTGTCATTACTACAAGTATTTTTCATTATCGAAGCTAATAATTCATATTATCCGAATAATATTATTAGATAACATTATTGGCAATGTCTACAAAGTTACATCTAAGGAGAGGTTTGGTCACCTAATTGCTTGGCGATGAAGAGAGAAATTCTTATTGGAAAGCCCCTCTTTCTGGGGGCCGCACGGTTGTCGATATTGTGATTTATGTAATATTATTTGTGAATAATTAATTATTGATTCATATGATGAGAAAAATATTGATTTTACATTATATATAGATGGAGAAAATTTTTAATGTGACAATTGTTGAAAATTGAAATTTTATCTTTTACGATAAAATAATTCATTTAAATATATATATATATTATTATATTTTAATAATATAATAATGGTGATATTTTTTTACAATGAATGTGGGATATATGAGTATCTGAGGAGGAAGAGTATTTTTGTTGCAATAAATGTTTAAAACATGTTAAACATGCTAAATTGGACCCCATTTATTGATTTGAAATTTGATTATAGCTGTAAAATCGCCTTGGTTTGTGGATTTGGTCAATTTCTATTTGGAATTTGAAAAACTTTCTTACGCAAAGTTGTAGAGAATTGAATTTCCTATAAAACTCTCAAGATTGAATTTTTCGACAAAAGGGCTATTTATTGTGAATTATTGAAGTTAGGAGTTAAAATAATTGATTTTTGGAAGTTTTAATTGTTTAAAATAACAAAAGCGTTTTTTATATGTTGTGAGCCTCATTAATCACATCTTTAGGTGGTGATTTGATTTCCAAAGGATGGCGTAGAAATTTTTTATAAATATATTATTATATTAAATTTTACGCTTTGTGTTTTAAGCAATTTCTATAAATAGGTCTTGGGTTAGAATTGAAAATCACACGTAAGCTGAAGTTTTCTCTCTATATTATCGGCGTATTCTTGTGAGTATTTTGAGTATACTTTGAGTATTGCTTATATCGGTGAAAGTTCAAGTTATAGCCTATATCTAGTATTCCGGTTAAATCTTGTCTTCTTCCGAGGTAAAGGATATTATTTTTTTTCGTAATGATATTATTTCTTCAATATCATTATCTTTGAAATATTGATCCGAAGTTTTTATCAAATTTGGAACTTTTGGTGTCTGAGATTCTTATTCACGTATACGATCTTATTCACGTATCTGAAGTCTTATTCACGAATCTGAGACTATTCATCGAAAAATAAAAAATTTTCTTTTCGTCTAAAATATCTATTGTGGATACTAGCTTTGATTGTATCCATGTTTTGATCATTCTTGAATTTTACATCACTATGATTATTTTTGAGGTATTTTTGGACGTGGATAAAACAAAGTACGAATCTTTAATCCTTAATCCTTGTCATTTTGTTTCACTGGAATCGTTTCTTTAAAAAAAAATAAAAAATATATATATATATTTTTCATCATCCTCAGTCTTAAATGATGATATTATTGAATATCTTTGGCTGTAGTGCAAAGATGAATGATTTCGATGAATATCGGCGGCTGTAGTGCAAAGATGAATGATTTACGATGAATATCTTTGGCCCGTAGTCAAAGATTAACAGTGTTTAGATGAACATGACTAATCGGTGAATGTCCTTGCTTCAGTAGTGCGAGGATGAATATATGATTCGAGATATATATTGATTGATGTTCTGAGGATAAAAATATTGATGATGGATTGTTAAATTCATAGATATTAGTAGATTTCATCCTCACGTAACTCTTACATGAATTAATATTTTCATTCATGAGTATTGATTTAAAAGTTGTTGTCTATTGTATTCTATTAGATTTTTTTTCTGTTGAAGACTAACGATAATTTGTTCGTATTATCTTAGTCATAATATTCTTTACCGGGCTAGTTGAGCTCACCCTTTTCTTTTTGTTCCATTTTTCTTCTCAGGAGGCGAGAATGTAGCGAAATGCAGTGGGTATGGAATGATGGTTTTAGAGAGTTGTTTAGTAGTCCTCACCATTTTACGTAAAATAATGTATCAATAATTATGATGAGGATTTATTTGTATGTGGATATTGTTTAGATGGCAATATCTGTATTTAAACTCACAGTTTTATTGTTGTAATAATAAAGTTGTAGTTGTTTACATCACAGTGTATTGACAAATCGAATGGGTGATGTATACCTATTTTGGGGGTGTCACAAAGATTTATAAAATCTATCTTGTATTCCCTCAGCTTTTTGGTCGGAGACTTTTTCGCACCATAAGAGATATTTCGTTCCAACACAATTTCGAATGCCTAGTTAAATATATTGATAAACATAAAAATATTATTAATAATTATTACTAATATATATATATATATATTTAAGTAATAATATTAAGAGTGATTTCATAATAATAACATGAGAATAATAGTACCTGTAAGACCCCAAATAATTAATAAATGAAATTTAATTTTCTCTAATTATTATTTTAAAAGAGTAAGGGTTGATTTGATTAATATGGATAGTTATGGGTAAAATATGCAAGTATTTCAAAATAAGCAAATGGTTATAAAATATTCATTATTGTTGGGGAATATTCGTTTGGTCGTGGAATATTCGTACTGTCGGGGAATATTCGCACACGGCGCAGCCATGTGTGGGCCCCATAACGGAAAGCGATTGGAGGAAGAAAATGACAAATATAAGTTGTTTAAAAATACTTGGCGTAGTTATTACGGAGTATACCTTTGTTGAAACCCGGTGGTTAAAACACGATGTCTGGCGTCAGACGCGATAATACGGTATTGCACCAATTATTGACTCTTACGTGAAGGCCTTTACTCAATAATGGTTCTGATAATTCTTTATTCGATTATTTTATTGATTTAATAATTGTTGCGTTGATATTTTATATTCTTTGTTGTTTGATAATTATCATTACGGTATTTTTTTATTATCGAAGCAATAATTCATATTATCTGAATAATATTATTAGATAACATTATTGGCAATGTCTAGAAAGATCATCTAAGGAGAGGTTTGGTCACCTAATTGCTTGCCAAGATGAGGAGAAATTCTTATTAGAAAGCCCCTCTTTTACGGAAGCGCCGGTTGGTTATCGATATTGTGATTACGTAATATTATTTGTGAATAATTAATTATTGATTTATATGATAAGGAAAATATTGATTTTATGTGGATATATATGGAGAAAATTTTTAATGTGACAATTGTTGAAAATTAAAATTTTATCTTTTTACGATAAAATAATTCATTTAAATATATTATTATATTTTTAATAATATAATAATGGTGATATTTTTACAATGAAGATATGTGATATATGAGTATCTGAGGAGAAAAGAGTATTTTTGTTTGCAATAAATATTTAAAACATGTTAAACATCTTTGGTGGACCCCATTTTTCTTGTTGAAATTTGATTATAGCTTTGTAAAATCTCCCGTTTGTGGATTTGGGCCAATTTACATTTGGAATTTGGAAAATTTTCTTACGTAAAGTTGTAGAGAATTGAATTTTCTATTAAAACTCGCATGAGATTGAATTTTACGATAAAAGGGCTATTTATTATGATTTATTGAAGTTTCAAGCTCAAAATAATTGATTTTGGAAGTTTAAAATATTTTAATATGAAAAACGTTTTTTGGTGATTTGAGTGTGGGTCTTGCATGTGTTTTAATGGCTGAATTCAGGTTGGTTGGTATCGTAGGAAGTTGTAGAAATAATAATAATATTATTAAATTAAATTTTCTCTTTTGGTGTTTAAGCATTTTCTATAAATAGGGTCTTGGGTTAGAATTGAAAATTACACGTAAGCTGAAAGTTTTCTCTCTATATTACCTAGGCGTATTCTTGTGAGTATTTTGAGTATACTTTGAGTATTGTTATCGGTCTGAGTTCAAGTCATAGTCGATATCCAAGCGTTTCAACTTAAATCTTGTGTTCGAGAGGTAAGAGATATTATTTTTTTAAATGATATTATTTATTCTAATATCATTATCTTAGGAAGTATTGATCTGAAAATTTTAATCAAATTTAGAACTTTTAATTATGGGAGTTCTTATTCACGATATCTCTGGTCTTATTCACGTATCTGATCTTATTCACTTAATCTGAAGACTATTCATAGAAAAATAAAAATTTTCTTTTCGTTCAAAATATCTATTACGGATACTTGCTTTGATTGTATCCATGTTTTGATCATTCTTGAATTTTACACCACTATGATTATTTTTTGAGGTATTTTTGGACGTGGATAAAACAAAGTACGAATCCTTAATCCTTAATCCTTGTCATTTTGATTCACTTTGGATTCGTTTAACAAAAATATTTTCATCATCCTAAGTCTTAAATAATGATATTATGGAATATCTTTGGCCTGTAGTGCAAAGATGAATGATTTCTGATGAATATCTTTGGCCCGTAGTGAACAGGTGTTTAGATGAACATGACCAACTGATGAATATCTTTGGCCTGTAGTGCAAAGATGAATATTTGATTCCGATATATATTGATTGATGTTATAGGGATAAAAGATGAGCGACGAACTTTAAAATTCATACATAGAAGATAGTAGTTTGCATTCTCTACTTAACTCTTCTAATGAATTATTATTTCATTGCGAATATTGATTTAAAACTTGTTGTCTATTGTATTCTATTTTATTTTTCCCTGTTGAAGACTAACGATAATTTTTTTGTATATTATCTTAGTCATAATATTCTTTACTGGGCTAGTTGAGCTCACCATTTTCCTTTTTATTTCATTTTTCTTCTCAGGAGGCGAGAATGTAGCGAAGATGCAAGTGGGGTTATGGAATGATGGTTATAGAGAGAGTTGTTTAGTAGTCCTCACCATTTTGTAAAATAATGTATCAATAAATGTGGCGAGGATTTATTTGGGTATAGATATTGTCTAGAATATAATATTTGTATTCAAACTCACGGTTTACTATTGTAATAATAAAGTTATAGTTGTTTACATGCACTGAGTGTATTGACAACTTAGAATGGGTGATGTATACCTATTTTTGGGGCGTCATGGTTGGTATCGAACTTAGGGATATGATCTCCTGGCGGAGATCGGGGAATAGAACTAGGAGGGAGAGACGAGTAAATCCTTGTTAAGTGTGTCCTACTAAGCTTATTTGTTAGTTGGTCGATATATAGGGATATTATGTGATATATTGATTTGCTTAATTAACCCTTGTTTTATGATGATTTGAGAATGTCGATTGAGAATATTAATGATGGAAATGAGACCGTGGAGCGCTGTACTCACCAAACGGAGGAACGCGCAACAGCAGTGGCAATGTTCCTCCCGTGAACAACCTGCTTTGAGAAGATGATGAGCAGGGGGATGTTTAGAAGTTTTTGCGGTTCATGCAAAATCGAACGAGGAGACTCGTGTTCAAAATACAAGAGAAATGATAGCAATTCACGGGTTGTCACCTGACAAGCGAGTTCAAAGAGTTGGGACCACCGGAATTTAAAGGGAAAGCGGATCCGATCATGGCGAAAACATGGGTCAAGCAAATTACCAAGATATTCGATGTCTTGAGATGCACGGAGGAACAGAAGGTTCCATTCGCCACCTTTATGTTCCGTGGCGAAGCGATTCTTGGTGAGAATGCATGAAGCGTACCCATCCAGCCGCACTCAGCATGTCTTGGGAGATATTTCAGAAACTATTTAATGACAAATACTTTCCTGAAAGTGTTCATATGAAGGAAGTGGAGTTCATCAGATTAGAGAAAAACAACATGACGGTGTCTTAGTACGAGGCAAAGTTTGCAGAGTTATCCAGGTTTGCACCTCATTTGGTGGAGAATGAGGAACGTATGACGCGGATGTTTCTTAGAGGTTTGAACCGGCGATACGCGATATCTCATTTCTCATAAATTTTCTCTACTCGGATGTTTAAATGAGGCTCGATTATTAGAAGCGAGATAACGAAAGACGGCCAACTGAGGGACATATCGATCAAAGCGCCTAGCAGATTCAAGGTATGCTATAATTGTGGAAAAGAAGGACATATCGCTCGGGATTGTACGGTAGCGAAACCTAGTTCAGCGGGGACAGTGACTCAAATGATTGTCCCATCAAAGTCAAAGTCAACGGTTCCTGGAAGAACGTTTGTTGTGACTGGTCAAAATGCGAGGAACCCAAACGAGGTGATCACGGGTAAGCTAATCATAAATTCTTGTGAAGTTTATACTTTATAGATACCGGTGCTACCCATTCATTTATCTCTCTTACTTGTGCTCAACGTTTAAATTTGACTCCGAAAAAATTAGACTTTAACCTATCTGTGGAAACTCCGTTAGGAGAAACTTTCATCACATCCACTATTTATAAATCTTGTTTGATTCAAGTTGGCACCATCATACTTACTCATTGACCTTATCTCTTTAAAAGATACTTGCTTTTGATGTGATTTTAGGGATTGATTGGTTAACTACTCATCATGCCAAAATTGATTGTTTTCGTAAGGTTGTTAGCTTTCATATTCCTAAACAACATGTTGTACGAATTCAAGAAACTAAACCATTAAAATCAATCAACATCATATCTAATCATAAAAGCTATTCGTTTATTGAAAAGCGGATGTCAAGCTTTCTTAGCCCATGTTATGGATTTGAATAAAGACACGTCAAATTTGAATAATATTCTGTTGTTATTGACTTTCCGACGTATTTCTTTGAAGAACTTCCCGGTCTACCCCGAACGTGAAGTTGAATTCTTTATTGATCTTGAACACCCGTACAAAGCCCATTTCTAAAACCCCATATCGAATGGCTCTATTGAACTTCAGGAGTTAAAGGTCCAACTACACGGAGTTGTTGGACATCGGTTTCATTCGATCCCAAGTACATCTCCTTGGGGTGCTCTGTTTTATTCGTAAAGAAGAAAGGCGAGTATGCGACTTTGTATTGACTATCGGGAATTGAACCATGTCACCATCAAGAATAGGTATCCTCTACCTCGTATTGATGACTGTTTGACCCGATTGCAAGGAGCCACAATTCTTTTCAAAATCGATCTTCGTTTTGGATATCATCAAATTTGAAGATTAGAATTGAGGATATTCCAAAGATTGTCTTTAGAACTCGATCTGGGCATTATGAATTCTAGTCATGTCTTTTGGATTGACTAATGCTCCTATGACTTTCATGGATATGATGAACCAAGTATTCAAGGAATATTTGGATCAATTCGTTGTTGTCTTTATTGATGACATCCTCATATATTCCAAAAGCCGTGAAGATCATGAGCACCATTTGAAATTTGGTACTCAAAGGCCCGTGAAAATAAGCTTTATGCCAAGTTAAAGAAATGTGAGTTCGGCTTGAGGAAGTAGCATTCCTTGGGCACGTGGTGTCGAAACATGGAGTATCTGTTGATCCCGTGAAGATTGAAGCAATACAAAGTTAGGAAGCAAAAGTCGGTATTGAAATCTGTGATTTTACGGGCTTAAATGGTTATTATCGGAGATTCGTGGAAGGATTTTCTCAAATCGCTACTCCATTAACTTTCAATTAACTCGGAAGATATAAAATTCATATATGGGCGAGGAATGCGAGAAGAGTTTCAAGAGCTTAAGAGAGACTTATTTCGCACTGTTACTAACAATACCATCCGATACGGATGGATTTGTTATCTACAATGATGCTTTGAGACAAAGGGTTAGGATGTGTTCTCATGCGGCGTGGGAAAGTCATAGCTTTATGCCTGCAAGCAACTTAAAGAATATGAGAGGAATTATCCTACTCATGATCTAGAGTTGGCAATGATTGTTTTCGCATGTTAAAGATATGGAGGCACTATCTATATAGGGAGAAAGTGGAGATATATTCAGACCATAAAAGCCTCAAATATTTCTTCACTTAAAAGGAACTCAACATGCGGCAACGACGTTGGCTTGAGTTGTTGAAAGATTACGACCACACTATTCAATACCATCTTGAAAAGCGAGCGTGGTAGTGACGGCGTTGAGTAGAAGATCATATCGCGAGGAGCGAGTGCGATGATGTCAAGTATCGCGTAGAGCCAACTTTAGTAGAAAAAGTTAAGGTTGCTTTCGAGCCGCAGGCTGGAACGATCGCGTATGAAGAAGAAAAAAGAAGAAGGTTTATTAGGGCGAGAATCGATGATGAAGGAATACTTGAGTCCACTCCGGACTTTGTGTTCTAGCGACTACTGAATTGAAGTACAAGATTATGATGGAGGCACACAATACAACCGTTTGCAATCCATCTAGAAGTACCAAAATGTATCGTGATTTTGACATACATTTTGGTGGAACAATATCGAAGAGAGAGATTGCAAAGTTTATCTCGATGTGTTTAACTTGTCGGCGTGTAAAGGTAGAGCATCTAGTACCTAAGGGTCCGCTGCAACCACTTGAGATTCCAAAATAGAAGTGGGAACACATTACCATGGATTTCGTTACGGGTCTTCCTACGGTTTCTCAAGGCATCAATGCTATTTGGGTTATTGTTGATAGATTAACCAAGTCTGCTTCATTTCTTTGATACGGAGACTTATTCCTTGAACGTCTTGCTAGTATATATGTAAATGAGATTGTGAGGTTGCATGGAATGCCGGTATCCATAGTTTGAGATCGTGACCCAAGATTCACTTCAAGATTTTGGGTTAGCTTGCAAAAAGCTATGGAGCACGCAGTTTACGATTCGATTCGCATACCATCCTCAAACGGAGACGTCAATCGAGAGAGGACTATTCAAACTCTTGAAGATCTATTAAGACTCTGTGTCCTAGACTTCAAAGGCGGTTGGGATAAGTATTTACCATTGGTGGAAATTCTCCTACAATAATGATTATCGAGCAAGTATAGGTGTGGCTCCATTTGAAGCATTATATGGACGAAAGTGTCGCTCTCCAATATGTTGGGATGAGGTGGGTGAAGCAACATTGTTGGGACCCAAGTTAGATGCATATGACACCGAAAAAATCCAAATGATTCGACAACGTATACAAAGCAGTACAAGATCGACAAAAAGAGTTATGCGGATCTTCGTAGAAAGGACGTGGAATTTAGTATAGGGGATCATGTATTGTTGCGAGTTGCTCCATGGAAGGAGTTACAAGATTTGGGAAGAGAGAGAAAGCTCGATCCACGATTTATTGGTCCATTTCAAATTCTTGACCGAGTAGGAAATGTAGCCTATAGACTCGCGTTACCTCAAGTATGTCTCGTGTTCATAATGTGTTTCACATATCATATTTCAATAAATATGTGAAAGACCGAACCACGTTATTGATTTAGAAGCAGGACGAGATAGTAGAAGACTTAACGTATGAGGAGGTACTTGTCAAGATCTTGGATAGGAAGGAGCATGTCCTACGACGAAGGTCATACCACAAGTTAAAGTTTTGTGGAGGAACCATCTTTATAGAGAAATGACACGGGAATTGGAAGCGAAATGAAAGCGAGGTATCCTCACCTTTTCGAAACACAGTACGTATGTCAATTTCGAGGGCCGAAATTTCATAAGGAGGGAGGTTGTAAGACCCCAAATAATTAAGAAATGAAATTTAATTTCCTCTAATTATTATTTTGAAATAGTAAGGGTTGATTTGATTAATGTGGATAGTTATGGGTAAAATACGCAAGTATTTCAAAATAAACAAATGGTTATAAAATATTCATTATTGTCGAGGAATATTCGTTTGGTCGTGGAATATTAAATGCGTCGGGAGAATATTAAATGCTGACGCCAGTGTGAGCCGTATGTGTGGGCCCATAACTGGAAAGCGATTGGAGGAAAAAAAAATGACAAATATAAGTTGTTTAAAAATAACGGCAGTAGTTATTACTGGTGTGTACATTGTTGGAATACCGATTGGTTAAAACACAAGAATACTGGCGTTGTTCTTGACGAAGAAGACACGGTATTCCACCAATTATTGACTCTTACGTGAAGGCCTTTACTCAATAATGGTTCTGAATTATTCGATATTTTATTGATTTAATAATTGTTGCGTTGATATTTTATATTGTTGTTGTTTCAATAATTATCATTACACGGTATTTTTCATTATCGAAGCAATAATTCATATCATCTGAATAATATTATTAGATAACATTATTGGCAATGTCTAAAAAGTTCTGTCTAAGGAGAGGTTTGGTCACCTAATTACGCGCCAGTAAGGAGAAATTCTTATTGGAAAGCCCCCTCTTTCCTAGGAACTGCCTGGTTGTCAATATTGTGATTCTATAATATTATTTGTGAATAATTAATTATTGATTTATATGATGAGAAAAATATTGATTTTATGTGGATATAGATGGAGAAAATTTTTTAATGTGACAATTGTTGAAAATTAAAATTTTATCTTTTTCTGATAAAATAATTCATTTAAATATATTATTATATTTTTAATAATATAATAATGGTGATATTTTTACAATGAATGTGTGATATATGAGTATACGAGGAGAAAGAGTATTTTTATTGCAACAAATGTTTAAAACATGTTAAACATGTTGGTGGACCCTATTTCTTGACTGAAATTTGATTATAGCCTGTAAAATCTCCCGTTTGTGGATTTCGGTCAATTTCTATTTGGAATTTAGAAAATTTTCTTACGCAAAGTTGTAGAGAATTGAATTTCCTATAAAAACGCATGGGATTCAATTTTTACGATAAAAGGGCTATTTATTATGAATTATTGAAGTTCAAGCTCAAAATAATTAATTTTTGGAAGTTTAAAATATTTTAATATGAAAAACGTTTTTGGTGATTTGAGTGTGAGTCTTGCATGTGTTTTAATGGCTAAATTCAGTTGGTATCGTAGGAAGTTGTAGAAATAATAATAATATTATTAAATTAAATTTTCTACTTTGGTGTTCTAAGCATTTTCTATAAATAGGTGCTTAGGTTAGAATTGAAAATTACACGTAAACTCAAGTTTTTCTCTCTATATTATCGGTTTATTCTTTTAGTATTTTGAGTATACTTTGAGTATTGCTATCTCGGTGCAAGTTCAAGTCATAGTCGATATCCAGACATTTCAACTGTAAATCTTGTCTTTTCGAGGTAAGGGATATTATTTTTTTTAAAATGATATTATTTATTCTAATATCATTATGTCAAGTATTGATCTGAACTTTTTAATCAAATTTGGAACTTTTAGTGTCGGGGTTCTTATTCACGATATCTGATCTTATTCACGATATCTGGTCTTATTCACTTAATACAACACTATTCATCGAAAAATAAAAATTTTCTTTTCGTTCAAAATATCTATTCTGGATACTAGCTTTGATTGTATCCATATTTTGATCATTCTTGAATTTTACACCACTATGATTATTTTTGAGGTATTTTTGGACGTGGATAAAACAAAGTACGAATCCTTAATCCTTAATCCTTGTCATTTTGATTCTTTGGATTCGTTTTTTAAAAATATTTTCATCATCCTCAGTCTTAAATGATGATATTATGGAATATCTTTGGCCTGTAGTGCAAAGATGAATGATTTCTGATGAATATCTTTGGCCCATAGTGCAAAGATGAACATGTGTTTAGATGAACATGACCAACTGATGAATATCTTTGGCCTGTAGTACAAAGATGAATATTTGATTCTAGATATATATTTATTGATGTTACAGGGATAAAAGATAGACGACGAACTTTAAAATTCATACATAGAAGATAGTAGTTTGCATTCTCTACTTAACTCTTCTAATGAATTATTATTTCCGCTGGGAATATTGATTTAAAACTTGTCGTCTATTGTATTCTATTAGATTTTTCCCTGTTGAAGACTAACGATAATTTTTTATATATTATCTTAGTCATAATATTCTTTTCTTTGGGCTAGTTGAGCTCACCCTTTTCTTTTTGTTCCATTTTTCTTCTTAAGAAGCGAGAATGTAAGCGAAGTATTTAGTCGGGATATGGAATGATGGTTATAGAGAGAGTTGTTTAGTAGTCCTCACCATTTTTGTAAAATAATGTATCAATAAATGTGATGAGGATTTATTTGGGTATAGATATTGTCTAGAAGATAATATTTGTATTCAAACTCACAGTTTTACTATTGTAATAATAAAGTTATAGTTGTTTCTGTACCGTGTATTGACAACTCAGAATGGGTGATGTATACCTATTTTGGGGGCGTCACAGTACCTGTTTACCAACCTGCTCTATGAAGCCAATCTCGAATGCCTGGGTGGTGGGACTAGGTCTTAGTACCTGAAAATATTAATAATATTACTAATATTAATTGCCTCTTTACAATATAAAATTAAGAGGGAATAATACATGTAATTCTGTCTGCTTTATGAAGCCATACTCGAATGAGTAGGATGGCACATAAGCCTAGGTGGTGGGGATGTACCCTTCAGCTAGATCTTGGGCCTGAATAATATTAAGCATGATAATCACTATTACTATTATTATCATTATTATTATTATTATTATTATTATTATTAAGTAATAAAATTAATATTAACATTCATACTCCAATTACCTGAACGTTTGCCTTCTCTGTGAAGTCATCCTAGAATGAATAAGAGGGAACGTAAGTTTGGGTCGTGGGGATGTAACTCTCTTGTACCGCATCATTACTTGGCTCCTTACCATTGTTCCCTCTGACTTCAGAGTTGTATACACCGTAAAGATGGTCCCATACCTGTTTCTCAACTACATAGTCCAGAGGCATCTCAATAAAAGCAAAACACTTATCAAGTAAGGACTTTGCACTCTCAACCTGTCATGTAAGATAAAAGTACAATATTAGTATTATTAATAAACAAGATAATATGTATTAGTATTAAAATATGCAAATGTTAGTGTACCATTTGTATAATATGATCTTCTTTGGCCGGGTCAAGCGATCCGGGGCTCGTATATAGGTGGTCCAGGTCACCTTTAAAATCGAGGCGATGCGCTTTTCTATGTGTAATCTTCGTACACCAAGCCATGTATGAATCAATTTTCGCATAGTTGGCAATTTCATACTGCCGTCCCTTCAAATGCTCCATGTAAGCCTCCCAATGTGCGATGTACACTCACCTCAAGGCCATGCAATCAACGACGGAAAATCTATCTTCTTTTTCCTTTCTAAGTTCTTTATGATTTTCTGTCGGAGATGGTATACCTTGTCAGAACCCATACTGTCTCATCACCCTGTTTGGCATCTGGTATTCTACAATATCAAAATGGATCAAGGGGATTCTACCAGATCCCAACAATCTTCCTTCAAAATTAAATCCATTTATATTGTCATCCCACCCCGCGTAAGGGCGCCAAACTACTTGCCATTCAGGCTGGACATCTAACTCCCCTCGGTAAAATTTCAAATGATGATGGGGATTTTGTCGTCTATTAGGGTAGCTGTGATTTTCTGAGTATGCCCACGCTAGGGCCCTAGGTAACCATAACTGTGATTGAGGCTAGGGGTTAGGTCTTCCAATTATTATACGCTCGTACGCCCAAATTTGTAAAAGAGTGACACAACCATTAATATATTTCGCTCCTTTCCTGGTGGCAGTATATAAAGACCTATACAAATAGCCCAACACATTTGCGACCCCAAGAATCGTTACAGTTTTTCAAAGATTAGCAATAAAATACACATACAGGATGAACATTGTTTTTATTTCTAGTGGGGAACAATATTTCCCCACACAACCAAAGAATATAGGCCTTTGTGCATCGACCAACAATTTTTTTACTTGCTTTAGGAGGACAATTATTAAAATGCTGCTGCAACCATAGCAATGAAATAAATAGCGCTTTTTGATTCGAAATTCAAATGACTACTTCACTACCAAAACATTCTTTAAAATGAGCCAATGAAGTGTCAAATAATGGACAAGTTAAGGGCTTGCCAACTACCGGCAACCCAAGAATGAAATGTACATCTTCTAAAGTGATTGTAATTTCCCCACAATTTAGGTGAAAACTATTGGTCTCCGGCCGCCATCTCTCCACCAAGGCGGACACGAGCCCAATGTCAATTTGTGGTACAACTGCGGGATGGCAAAAAAATTCCAAACCCACATTTTTGTAAAAGTATTTTTTGAGATTTTGTTAATATCCATTGATCGTATTTTTTTTCAGTTAATTGACATGAGAGTAGTCTTCCCTTGTCTTTCCCGTCATATATATCATCTGATACATGATTTTGTTGATCGTTAAGGACACTTGGGTTAATTTATCCATAAATCCAACTGTCCATCTAGTACCTAAAAAAATGAAGAATTATAAAAGATTTTTCATATTGTTTAATAACTATGTAACACAATTATATTTATATCATATCAATGAGTAAAAAAACTTCATTTTAATATAATTTAAATAATTCTTTTGTTTTGCACATTTTCATAATAATTAATCATTATTAGTCACAATATTAACATGCATATTATATCCCACAAAACTCACTATATTTTATCAAAATGAACATTCATAATAAAACAATACTACATTATAATTTTTAAGCAAATAATTTAATAACCAATCAAAAATTATACTAACTACTTCACCACATAGTAATATAATTTACCCAAACACATGAATCTTAAAATTTTTAAAAAATTCACACGCATATATATAGTCATAGCAATGATTGACAATTTTTATTAAGGGTTTAAAATTCTATTTTATTATAAATACATTTTTAAAAACTAATTATAATATTTATTTATTTTTAATTAAATATATGAGAAATAAATCTTACCAAAATAATATTTGAATGTGAATATTTGTTGCTGAACTTGTGACCAATCCAAATTTCTCTCTCGCGTATTTTTGTTTTTGCTGCTTCAATAGAATTTTTCTTTAGGCAAGGGGAATGTGGGTAGCGGGCGGCAGAGCTGAGAGCAAAAGAAGCTTTGAGAGGGAGAAAGAGGAGCGGTAGATGGTTTAAATGGGGAGTGCCTCACTCAAGCTAGTAGTGTATAAGTGTCAAAATTTTTGAAACCAAACAATTTGGGCTTCCGTGTTGTCAATTTGCTGTTTGCTTTGGAATCAGTGTCGTGTTGTCAGTCAATGTTTTTGACGTTATTGGCTGTCGCTACCTGCTCTAGCGGTAGGGCTTTTAATTTCCAAACTTATCATTCATATAATGCAGGGGCAGCAATGTAATTTAACATTAATTTTGAAAATAGTGTCCTACCGCTACAGCCTGTAGCGGTAGGGGAGTTATTAAATTCAATCACAGCCTTTTATTGTCTAGATCAACGATCATTAACTAGGTTGCTGCACAGTACTTTTAGTAAATAATTGCCACGGATGCATATATATATATATATATATATATATATATATATAGAGAGAGAGAGAGAGAGAGAGAGAGAGAGAGAGAGTTGTCGAGTTGAAAGTTCTCGGTTGACATTCATTTTCTATTAGGCCATCCGTCCTTTTCTTTTGGTGCGGTGCTATCTATCTATATGAATATAGATAGAATTATACAAAAGTTGGTTTTTTGGTGTTCCTTTTTTTGTTTTTAGTATTTTGTATAGGCTTAAAATTTAATTAGAAAATTATACTTTTATATAATGTTATAATTAATTTAATTATAATTAAAATTCACTCTATAGTCTTATAAATTTTAATATTAACTTATTATTCTGTAGTAATTTTATTTTTATAAGAGTCCTTTAATTACTTAGTTATATAATAAATTTTAACTTAAAAATTATATTTAAGATTTTAGTTTAAATTTTTACTCAACTTTAGTTGTTAAATGACTATATATTAAAAATATTATGAGTACATATAATAATTAATATAACAATTATATATATATATATATATATATATTAGAAATATATTAATGACTACTTTAGTTACCAATTCTATTACATATGGGAGATATTTAGTTAATTAATATTACAAAACAATTCTAACTTATATATTAGTTATTAAAATTTAGTTAGCTAGCTTTTAAAACTAAAATCATAATGACAAATCATTATTCTACAAAAATTATATTCCTAAATAACTATATATTAAAAATATAAGAAAATATTATTAGCAAATAATAATTAATATAAAAAATTGTAATGTATATAACAAAATATAGTAATGATTAAAATTTATTAAACAATTTTATTTCATACAGGAGACCTTAAGTTAATTAATGTTAAATCAAATCCTTACTTAGATTATAATTTAAAATTTAATTACCTTTTAAAACTAAAATCATGATCCTAACTCATTATTTTACAATAATTTTATTTTTTATAGAATTTATTTAGTTAATTAATTATATAATAGAGTACGACATAAACACTACGTTTAACCTTTTAGGTTTCCACTCAAGTTTGAACTCTAATTGAAAATACATATATAAATACGAATGATTGATTGTAAAAACTAAATTTAAATTTTGAAACTATATAAAAACTTATTATTAAATTAAAAATAAAAAAAGAATCACATTAGTAATGCTCAATATGTGATCTGTAGTCATTCGCTTTTAAACAAAACAAAATTTATAGGCATTCTAATAATAGTTGCAAGTCAATTCGAAATTTTAAAAATATATTTTATAATCACAATATAAAATAAATTAAAATTAATTTTATTTAAAAAACAACATAGGTTTCGCAGGGGACACTTAGCTTAGTTTATTTAAATACTTCAAAATATATGATGGATTATCAATATGAATAGAGTTTATAACTAAAATAATATATAATTTAAAAAAAAAGTGTTTAACACCTCGTCAATAAAACAAAGATATGCACTAGATATAATACTTAAAATATATTTTTTTCTTAATATTATGCGTCAATTTAATTATTTCTAAAATAAGATGTTCTAATAATATTCTCCTTTGACGAGTAGTATTATTTTTTTTTCTTTGTGAATATTGAGGGGTTCTTTAAGACACAGTTGGGAGTAATTGTTTCTAAAAGTAGTGGAATCATTACATTTACAATTTTATGGTACTCTTTTGTTTGACATGTCAATGCAGAAATAAGGGCATTGAATTCGGTCTTCATTAATCATTCATCAGCTTATTGCCCATACCTTGGCTTTGAATAACAACAATAATAGTGTTTCATTCAATTTAAAATACTTTTAATTATTATTGATTTTTTTAAAAATAATTTTAAATTTAAAACTAACATGAATTCATTTAATTATAATTAGCACAATAATAAATATTTTAAATTAACTAAACTGTAGCTGTACTAATAATTATAAAATTATTATTTTATATTCAATCTTATTAATTTTAAGTTTAAAGTAATTATTTAAAATATTGGTGAGGAAAAACTTAGTGAAATTAAGGAGTCTGTTTGTGTAAATAAAATATGCCTATTGTTAATATCTGTATGCCTTAAAAATTCATAAAATATTTAAATATTAGTATAATTTTAATATAGTTAAAGCATACGTGATTTTTTGAGAGAGAGGTAAGAGGTAATTTGATAATTTGAAGCCACTCCTCGTTCCGTCTCAAATTGATTATCAAACTGAGAATATTATTAGTACAAATTTCAGAAGTTGTGTAGTAGTAAGAGTTAGAGTTGAGATTCCGATTAGTATTAAGATTATTTTTTAATAAATTAATTAATTGATTAATAAAATATTGACAATTTATTTAAAAATAAATTTCATGCTAACAACTTACGTGAGATTCATGGATATAAGAAAGGGACCGTCCTTTCATTCCCTCCTCGGTCCTCTCTCTCTCTCTCTCTATCTCTATCTCTATCTCTATCTTTCTCTTTCTATGTCGTCTATCTCTTAACTCAACTCTCTTTCATTCAATTCCAATTCCAATTCCAATTCCAATTCCATTCTTCTTACAACAAACAAACTATATTGCTCCATCACACCAATATCCACCCCCCCCTACAAGTACTATTTACTCGCATACACTATATATATATATATAAACACATAATTAATTGGTATGGAAAAGAAGAAGCAGCAGGAGGAGGATTATGAATGCCAAGCAGGTGATCCTCCTCCCATAATTATGAAATCAAGATTCCAGTGTATCTGCGTTTTCTGTGGGAGTAGCCCCGGCAAGAATCCCAGCTACCAACTTGCCGCCATTCAACTCGGAAATCAACTCGTATTCTCCGCCCTATGAATCATTTTATCAAGTCCTCTGCTTTTTCATTTTGTTGTTTTTTTCTCATTCAAAATAATAATACAATATACTACTGTTAATTTAAACTTCAATTCCACTAGAAATTAATTATCAAAACAAACATACAGTATCAAATTTGTCAATTATACTTACAACACAGGGATTAATTATATTTAAAACTCAAATTGTACGTAGTTGAATTTATTCCAAATTCCAAATTAGTATTGGCTGGCACTGGCACTGGCACTGGCAGGTTGAAAGAAACATCGACTTGGTCTATGGAGGAGGTAGCGTTGGCTTGATGGGTCTCGTCTCTCAAGCTGTTTACGATGGTGGTCGCCACGTGTTGGGGTCTCTCCCCCACACTCTTTCTCTTTATCCTCTCTTAATTACTAGTATTTGCCACCATTCATTTCACTTACTTACGCATACTCTGTTCCTTTTTTCTTTTTCTTTTTTTGCAGGGTAATTCCCAAAACCCTTATGCCCAGAGAGGTACGTACTAGTAGTATTTAATATTCCCTCTCCTTTATTAAAATTTAAAAAAAAATACAAAGAATAATTCGTATTTTCATCTCATGATAGTGAAATTATGATTGATATTGTTTTCTGTGTGTTAATATATATATTCTCGTTTCTGTTTTTTCTTGAAATAGGCGAGACATGAGAGAGCATGACTCATTTCATCACTACTCATTTCCTTTTTGTTGTTAGGATTAGTAAAACAGGGTATAATTAAGTTGAGTGTTTTATATGTAGTAAGTAATATATACATAAATATAAATAAACTAATACGTACAGATTACTGGAGAGACGGTTGGAGAAGTAAGACCCGTGACAGGTATGCACCAAAGGAAAGCCGAAATGGCTCGACAAGCCGATGCATTCATAGCCTTGCCTGGTACGTACTCACTCTTCTTTCTAGTTTCTACCTTCATTCAATATTTTACAATCTCAAGCAGTCTTTCTTTCTTTCTTTGTAATTTTCATTAAAAAAAATAAACGTAACGATAATAATATGATTGATTTTATCATTCATATACTACTATATATATACACACACACACGTACAACAGGAGGGTACGGAACACTGGAGGAGCTCCTAGAAGTCATCACTTGGGCTCAATTGGGAATACACGACAAACCCGTACTCATTCAATCTTATCTATATATATATATATATATATATATATATATATATATATATTAATTTATGGAGTAGCAATTTTAGTTGAAATATTAGTACTACACTTGTAACAGTACTTTTGTATTGTATCAAATGAATGATTTGATTAAAATATATGTATATATGGTGAATTAATACAGGTGGGTTTATTGAACGTGGATGGATATTACAACTCACTGTTGTGTTTCATAGACAAAGCTGTTGACGAAGGTTTCATCACTCCCTCTGCCCTTGGGATAAACTTATAGTCTCTCATTTATAAGTTCTTATAAATAAGAGGCCGAGGGCAATATTGGGATGTGATTATTTGGAATTACAGCCGTAGTGCATTGACTATTTAATGGTTAGGATCGATGATGGCCCATATGTATTTATTATGACAATGGAAGAGTCCTTATTAAAATAGGATTGTGTTTCCTTATTTGGAGGGATAAAGAGTCCTTCTACAGTAGGATACTGGTGGAGGTGGCTTATATATATGGCTACAAGCTAGGGGTTTGAAGGAAGAAGATCGTAGAACACAACAACAACACTCTCCATATACACATCTTGTACTCTAATATTATTATAGTGGATTACTCTCTCCCCGTGGTTTTTTTCAATTGGGTTTTCACGTAAATTCTTGTGTTCATGATTTATATTTCTTTATTTATATTTATGTGAGTGTATTTCGTGAGTTTGATTTCACAACAATTACTCCATCAAGTAGTTATTTATTTTGGTCTTTCTTGTTTTTGGTGATTTAAATCAGTGTACAAAATCGGCGATTAACATTGGTGTAAATCTCTGTGGGAACGATTTTTATCTTTGTAATTTTTTTTAATCACCAATTCTGGAGTGTATAATGGAGCGATGCAATTATTTGAAGTATTTTGATCCGAATCGCATGCAGGCCGCTTACTAATTCAACTAAAGCTAAGTCTTTTGTCTCTTTCTTTATTATTTTGGCAAGCATGTGAGCATACATTCAAATACTCCCTAGAATTCTTGATAGTCATCGGTTGGACTTTGTGGCGGTACCGCGTATAAGCTGCTTTATATATGGCTGCATCACATAATTAGTAGTCTTCGTTGGTAAAAGATAAATAAATAAATAAGATATGTTATTGATTGGGTGTCACATAAAAGCTATGTTACTTAATAAATAAAAAAAGTCTTGTACCATACGCCATCTCGCCAATGCGTGCATGTACATCTATGGTGCATCATGGTTGGGATAATCATTGATATTAATATTTCATTCATATTAATATTTGTTTTTTTTTTACTGCGATGTACATACGTGTGTATAAACTCATGTTTCATGCTCTTGTAATTCTTTTTCAATAAAGGAAGGACAACAAACACCAAATAGATATAGATGATAAAGGAGGAGGGTAGAGAAGGATGCAGGGTTCGAGTCCGGACTCCGATCTTATCATTTGAGTTGACTCCACGAAAGTGCACGATCAACATCTTCTCCAGAAGCTTACCTTGGAACAACGATGGCGACAAGCTATGTTCGCTCACAAATCCTAGATTACAGTGCATTTGGGAGACTCGTGTCTCAACACCATATTCGACAACCCGAACTGATCCATCCATCCGACCCACAATGTAATCCGATTCGGTAATCCTCCGGTGGATTAATCAATCAACAAATAATGCTTTCTGATTCCCCAACTGCCCTCGAACTCTTCTCTTCAAGCTTGAGGTACGTACGTACTTTCTACTCTTAATATTTATGTATTATTTGCTCCATTACCACCGACACAGAGTATTATCTATATATGGTCACTGGTCATCCCTTCCTTCATTCCTTCCTTCCTTCCATTATAGATTATGCTCCCTTCCACAACAAGACAAGACTAGTTTTACTGTGGATTTATTGATTGTATTTAGGAGTATGTTCCAGAGCATGACGAGGCGGCATCTAAGCTAAGTTGGGAGATGGAGCAACAACAGTTGTGTAAGACCACAAAGCCAGATATTGGTCGTTAACTCATCTCTAGTACGTATTACATCACATGACTACTACTCACTTTCAGAGCAGAATTGGTAGTGACAACGGCAATTATTTGATAAGACTGGCAATTAACTTCTTATGTATATCCATCCAGAAATGGCACTTTCACTAGTCTAGCCTGCTTTTCTCATTCACCCAAGAAAACTCAGCAGCCACGTAATTGAAGTAGTCAAAACGTATCCATCTTTTTTTCTTTTCAATCTAATCTAATCTAATCTATAAGCAAAAATAAAACCCAAAATTATTTCCTACAGCTATGCATGAGCATGAATGTCAAAAACAAACTCTTTGACATTTGTTTTTTTGGAATTAGCATTGTGCATTGACGTGCGCGCGAGAGGTCCACCCACTTATTTAGATGTGGAATCAAACCACAATCTTAAGCCCGAGTGGAAGGAAGTAGAGCCAAAAACCATGCATGAAAGATTAATTAGGCGTGCAAGTATTAGTCATTTTCCATGGGAAAATGGGATGTCGGGTGTCAGTAATTTTACATAATTACAGAGCATGTAGGCCTCCGAATCACTATTGATCAAGAAGAAGAGAAGAAAGTGGTGGGCGGGATATAACCGTATCCATATCTATAGCCCCCCCCCCCACCCAAGGTCAGTGCTTGTTTCCTAACATTAATTTGAGTTGGAGAAGTTAAATGATTGGAACTAAAACATTCTACTCCTACCTTGTACATCTCCAATTATTGTGATTTCAGCCTAATGTTACGAGTCTCAACCGGATTCTAAATTATTATTATGTTGATTGTTTAAGATCATATATGGCTGGTCACTAATTTAATAGATTTGAGAACATTTCCATTTTAGAATTGTTTGGCATGTTCCCATTGTGTTATTTCCAAATTTAAGATATTAGGATAAACCTAGTCTAAATATAGTCATGTAGGTCTAGTGTCCACTCTATCTGTTGTTGTTGTTGTTGTTGTTGTTGTTGTTTGTTTTTGTCATGTTTATCTTTAGTCAGCTTCCCATAATATTGGGTGGGAGACAAAATGTTAGACGCGCATTAATGCACGATTCAACATTCAACAAGCCTAGGGTTTTGCTGCACCCATTTTCTCTTTTTTTGCACTCCTACAGTTTGCACTACTTTTGTACTTTCCTCTTTGATGCATAGAAAAGTTATTGTGTGGAGTACATCAATCATCTTATCTTCTTCTTCTTCTCTCAGAAAATCTCTATTCAATTGGAGATATAAAAATTGTTTGTTGACAAATAGTACGACCTAAATTTTGAGCACGATTTTAGTTTACTAGGAGTTGTTAATATGATACATGGTTTATTTCAGGACAAAACATATAGGCTATCCTCCTAATGGCATAATCATCATCAACCCCCTTTTAAACTTGAAGCCCCCATTCCCTTGGATAAAAACTATACGGTTTTTGAAATTTTGTGGAATTGAGTTAAAACTCAGCACAGATTAAGCTGAACTGCTACTCAACTTTTCTGTGGTGAAATTTCCCTTCTGCGAGTGAGAACATCCCAAATTCAAACCCCAAATTTAATATGGTCTCCAGTTCATTAGCTAGGAAGAGATGTTATGCCACTCATTGACACATTACCATCAAGAAAGGTATTATATTTAAAGGCTTACTTGGAACAATTAAGTAATTCATGCTTATAGAACCCAAAAAATAAAAATACATAATATGTGGAATGAATCACGTATGAAGGCCACTTCAGGTGAAGGATTGAACCACCGAAGAGGTGGTAACCAAACCCGACAAAAGGGCAACAACCAGGGCACTGTTGTATGTGCTTGGTTCCCCTTGCATTGAATTGTTCCGTGAATCAATATAGGTTTCGTTCAGAAACGGTCCCCCTACAAGTGCTCCAACTGCCACATTGGGATTGGGTTCTTTTGAGCTAAGCCACTTCCAACCATCAGAGCAGCTTGGCGATTCATCGCCTGGAATAGAGGCTCCTCTATGGTGCACATATTCTGGGTACTTATCCCCATAGCCCACAAGATAACTCATCTTCATTGGATTGTTTCCCAAAACATAATCAGCCTTACAAGAAACAATAGTATTGTCGGTTTAGGTTTGGGTTCAGCAAAAAATAGTGTATGTGAAAGTAGTATAGATCAACTGCTGATATAGCAAACATACCTGTGACATGGCAAACTTCCGAAGATCTAATGGTGAATAGGAATCTCCATCACAAGTTATTTTTGCAGTCCGGGATGAAAGCATGTAATCACTGAAAACAACAGCTAAAAATGCAGAAGCCATAGGCTGCTGCAGAGCATTCCATTCAGCAACCCATATCAGACCACCTGTGTTCGCAGAGAGCATTGAGCAATGTAGATAATAACAATGAAACTAATAAAGTGTTTTAATATCACCAGACCATAGGCAAGGCTCCTAGGATAGTTTACTAAATCTTAAAGATAAAGTTAAACATTTCAAACCTAAACAAGTTTGGTATGCGTTAATGATATATATCTCGTTTCCTTATGTGAAACGTCTCATTTTTATCGAGAACCTCCATCGTATAATAGCCACTACTGCAACATACTTTACAATATTAACTGAATTGTAAAATTAATCATATGCACAAATGTTTTATGTGTGCGTATGTGTGTTTATGCATGAAGTTTCTTATTTGCATGAGATGAATATGCAGCAGTAAATAGCAGTTATATAACCAACCAGGAACATGGGAAGAGTTGAGGGACATAGGACTAAGGAGTAACAATACTGAGCAAAGAGTTGGAGAAAATTTTACCATCTGTTCTGCTGGTTGAAGAACTTGGAGAATTTGGTAGGATATTACACATAATTGCCTCCGCAGTTTTTCGGTAGTTCTTGAGGTTAACTGAGTTTGAGGTGTCTTTCAAATGAAAGAAGCTTACCCTGGACAACAAAACCTACATGAAATCACTTGTTATTCATCCATTTCAATAGCAAGGTCATAGCTTGC
Source organism: Panax ginseng (assembly GCA_020205605.1). Lineage (NCBI taxonomy): Eukaryota > Viridiplantae > Streptophyta > Magnoliopsida > Apiales > Araliaceae > Panax > Panax ginseng. Next base: position 893,023 of record CM035137.1, on the reverse strand, counting down.
ATAATTCTAATAGGAGGAAACCTGAAGTTCAAAGTTAAAAATAGTAAGTTTTAAGCCCTTATTTTTCAATAAATTTTAGTATAAGAACCCACCTGTTGTGAATTAAACCATAAAGGTAGCCAAAAACGAACCTATTTAATAATTGTTGAGAGGACAATCAATGAAGAGTAATTATGCTTATGTCTTCCAACTTTTGTTGAAGAAAATAAAAGTTGAACTTAATTTTAATCTAAAGAAATGGAAAATTAGAAGAAAGATACAGTTTTTAAAGATATCTATTATGTACTCTGTCTTGCATTTCTCTTTATAATCACAAAAACTTTAATCTCCCTCCTCTTTTCTAGAGCTGTCAGCATTAACTATACAAGATCATAAATTTGTGTGGGCAGCCTAACAACAAGACAACTAAAGCATTGAAAATAGTCCAGGTCATAAGAATAGAATCATACGTGAGCCCCAGGTAGTTTGTCATCCCAACTGAACCAGGACGGAGTTCCCCACCTAGCAAAGGAATTTCCATTTTTCCCAGTCACATAATCCATGTATGTTTGATCCCCTGTTGCATGATAGAGCCAAGCAGCTGCCCATAAGAGCTCATCCCCATAACCTGTTGAATTGTAGAACGTCTGGACTTCAGGAATGCTCTTGCTATAAGAACCTCTATTTTTATCCGCAAAAGTGAACAATTGTTGAGCATGCTCAAGAAGTGAGCTTGAATATGTTGAGTCACTTAACTTAAACACCAGAGATGCAGAAGCCATTGCAGCTGCAGTTTCAGCTGCAACATCCGATCCTGGGGCAGAAATGTTCACCTGTGTGAGAGGCCTTTCCTCATGTCTTCAGGCCTATTCCAGCATTTATGATCTGCTACTGGATCACCCACCTGCCAAAGTTTGAAGAAATAAAATAAGAAAAAGGGACATATTTGAGAGGCCTTTCAATATCAACTAAAACTTATGCAATCTAAACCCTTATATGCCAAATTTGTCTGATGAGCTGGGAATTGTGGGGTATCCATCATAGAGAGATTTATATCCTAAGCCAGTAAGCCTAGTATCTTAACAACATGTAAACACTTTTAACAAGCTACAAATTTCCTTGTTAAATTCAACATATAGCTAGAATTTACACTAAGCATCGAAGTCAAATAACTGAATCCAATGCTAAATCCGGCCACAAATATGAAACACATGCAAAAATACCAAGGCAAAGTCTTTGAATAAACTCCTATATAATACTTGAATATGCACAACTGTTCTAAAAGGTTAAAAATCTCCAAATTCCAGAGTGCTAAGTGAAAGCCTTGAGTACATGCAAAACACCATCAGATGACAATCTGTTTAAAAGAAATACTCAGTAAATTGTGCATATTGAAAAAATTAGGAACCTAGTGGTGGCAAGAAAAGGACTTGTATTCAACATATACAGGGAAAAAGGCATGCTAGGAAAAGATGAATTAACAAAAAAAAAATTGAAGATTAAGAGTAACCTGAACATAGAGTATATTATCTGAAGCATGAGCATTTATAAGGTAGTCAGTGATCCACTTGAGCGAACCTTGAGCAGGCTCCAACAGATCCACTGCTTGCATCTGATCCCCATACTCAAGGATGCTCCATGACAGGACAGTGGCAGTAAAAGCCATAGGGAATCCAAACTTCATATGATCCCCAGCATCATACATTCCTTTTGAAAGATCCACCTTTGCCTCCTTTCCATCATCAAGACCTGAATCTCCCCTCCACTTTATCTTATTATCTACCAACTTCCCCGCTGCAAAACAAAAATAACATTTCCACCTATAATCAGCTTCCAAACAGGACACTGAACAAATTGCAATGTTATCCATACAAATCACACTATCATCGTTTATTGATAGCCGAATAGTCATAACAAATAACAAAACATGATATTTGGAAACAATATAAATACAAGTTTATCATTCATACATTTCCAAATATCTTGAATTCATGTATGAACAATTGATGGTGCCATTTTCTTGCCCTTAAAAACGCAATCTACAATTCATCCTCTAATTCTACCACATATTTCACTGTTTGTTTATGCCCCTTGAGATATCAAGAATGTATGTAATTAAGTAGATACATAAATAACACATAAAAACAAAGCAATTAGTGGCCTGAGATCAATTCTAAATTTGGAAAACGAAGTTGTTGCATGTCTTCAACACTTTGACATAATGCATATGATTACCGTTTTAAACGAATGAAGTTAATGCACAAACAACATCAAGCACTAAAATAAGATCAATAAATACAGATCCCGTGTGAATCAAGACCGCAGTGCAATCAACAATTACTCGATCAAGTGTGTGTGTGAGAGAGAGAGAAGGAAGTTACATTTTTGTACATCAAAAAACTGGATAGCGACTTTGAGAGCATCAGAATATTTCTTATTAATGGCGCCAGGAGGGCCCGGAACAGGAGCCGCGGACCCCGAGTCAGAATCTTGATTTTTCTTATGAATGACGATCCAAATGGCAAAGGCAATAACACCCAAAACTATGAGTACAATTAACCAACCAAAACATCCCCTTGATTTACGGGACTCTCCCATCGCATTGACAGCCCAATCAATAATATAATAGTATAATGCTCAAAAGCTTATTCAGATCTTCAAGATTTCAAAAACCCAATATAAAGAAAACGCCTTTAAATCTGAAGACACCACGTATAAGCTCGGATTGAGCAATGCGAGAGAAGATGGTGCAATATTCTCAAAGAAAAATAAAGGGTTTGGTCTCATAAAACTGGTGTTGGAATGTTGAGAGAAGAACAAAAAAAAGTCAAAGGGGCCAATGAGTTAAGAAGAGACATATTCTATATTTATGTTGGGTTTTTAGACACAGGAGAGAAGGGAGGGAAGGAGCACCGCCAAACCAAGGTGGCCAGAAAGGACCTGGATAATGATGGGAGATATTATTGTCGGTGTTCCATATGAATGAGCTGGAGGATTGGATTGCTGACTGAGAAATCAATGGATAACAAGATTGTTTATTCAAATTTTTACTGCGACAATTTTGGAGGAAGGAAGGGAAAAAGGAATCTTGACTGCGTCATATTTATTGGTGAATACATATTTGTTGTAATTTTTCATTTAGCTGCTGAAAAACAATACAACAAATCATCTGTCCCAAAGATTATTAATCTTTGCTTTGAATATATTTCCCTTAAAAGGATATATTTTTATTAATTAACAAATACGTACTCTTTTCCTACAAAAATAAATAAATACTTTTAGTTAAAATAATGAATATTTAATTTTATAGCGCTAACATAATAATAAAATTATATTGTTATATTATTAAAATTATGTTATTTTAGTTTATAAAAAAAATCTCTTTTGAAGCATTTTGAAGCAAAACGTAATTGAATTTTGAGGTTTATCTAAATCATAATTTAGCTTAAAAAGAAGAAGTAGAAGAAGATAAATCACAGTTCAACTTTGCCTCTATTTAATTCTATGCCCATCAAAAATATATATATATATATATATATATATATATATATATATATATATATGTGTGTGTGTGTGTGTGTGTGTCGCGCGCGCGTGTGTTTCATTAACCTTGTATTTTTTTTACACAACATTTGCTGGAAGCACACTTGGACAATTTTATTTTTACTTTTTTGATAATTAATTTCATCTAAAATTGCACCAAATGTTGTTATTAGGAAATACTTTCTCTGTTCCAAACTATTGGATCATTATTATCTTTTGAAATTTAATTTGAAATATTTAAAATTTAATATTGAGATAACTTATTAAAATTATGAAACAATAAAACTTACAATGACTAATATTTTTAGATAATTTACAATATTTATCATTATATTTATTAAAATTTAAAAAATATATATATCTATTTTAAATTCAAAAATTTTGTAAGTTGACTTTAAAAATCACTAATAATCAAATAATATGAAATGAAAAAAAGTATGAGTGTAAAAATTATGTATAAATGTTGCTTAAACAGTTTTAGTATATTAAAAAAAAATATTAAAGCACAACTTGCATGTGGAAGGGAGGAAGAACTATATATTGTAAGTATGTGTAACCTTCTTTCTTAATGTCGTAACTTGGGCACACAAACTTTAGCAGGGCTACAAGCCTACAACACAATTCCTAGTGTTTTAATTTGAACCTATTTTGTTTTATTTGTACCAAAAAAAAATAATATTGAACCTCGATGACCTACTCCCACATTTTTAAAATAACGATTATTTAAAAAAAATCATATATTCTTAAATATGTTTCTAATATTTGTTAAGAGTTTAATTATTAGTATAATAATAATAATATTTAATCTAGTTAAAATATAAATAATAATATGTTAAAAAAATATATCTTTAATTTTAAAATTTAATTTTAAAAATGTATATTTAATTTTGGAACGAAGGATATTGATTAGAAAACATCGGATTTTTCCGACTAAGCCTTGTATAGCATGGGATGGAATGTCATCCTAAATTGCAATTGCAAAACTGTTAAAGTACTTGAGATTTAGTAGTAAGTTATATATATATATATATATATATATATATATATATATATATATAGAAGAATGATCCATAATATCTATATGCTATGAGATAAAAAAATGGCATATAGGCTTTAACCCGTCCGTTTTGTTGATGAAAGGCTGAGATTTATTATAAGATAAAAAGTGGCATATAGGCTCTAACTCGTCCGTTTTGTTAATGAAAGGTTGAGATTTATTATGGCAATTCCCCGTCCGCTAGAATTACTAGCGGACGTTATTAATCAAAAATCCTGACGACTATACCCCCCCAATTGGCCAATTCAGAGACAGTAGACCAAACCAAAAAGAGCAGTATCGCCAGCGTCCGCTAGTCATACTAGTGGATGGTAAAGTTTAACTGTAACAAGAACTCTCTAAACTTACAACTCTGTAAACTGATGCAAGAGCAGTATGGCCAGCGTCCGCTAGTCATACCTAATAGATAGGCATTTCAAAACAAGACAAAATGAATAAATTTTCAAATTACAAGTTTCTACTCTGTAAAAAAAAAGTCTGAACCTTAAACTTTAACACAAATGCTCTCGGTTTTTATAGACAACGACACGGTGAGAGGGAGGAAGTCACTAACTGAAGATAGTTGAGAGGACTTTAGTCTCTTCCATGGCTATAACCATTTGCACCATTTCAAGCGAAACATACTTCCCTTTTCAAATGTAATTTTTTTCGTGACCCGATTTTTGAATTCTTCTTTGAATGTTTGAGAAGTTTCGTTGACTATTGAGGGATCTCGGATTCTACCCCGATGGCGATGACGAAGACGAAGCTCGAACAATACATGCGAATGGTGCGGAAGTCGAATCTCCTCCATGTGAGAATGTAAGGAAGGGATGAGATCAGAGGATTTGTTCTGCTAGCTACTGATGCCATGAAAAATTCTGAGTAGTGTTAAAGTTTAGGGTTTAAGCATTTTTAGCGTGTTAGATAAACTCCGTCCGCTAGTATGTCTAGCGGATTGTGTATATTCTGTAATTTCTCTTGGCTAATTGCTTTGTATTGGGGGAATTAATCGTCAGGATTTTTGATTAATAACGTCCGCTAGTAATTCTAGCGGACGAGGAATTGCCATAATAAATCTCAGCCTTTCATCAACAAAACGGACGGGTTAGAGCCTATATGCTACTTTTTATCTCATAGCATATAAATGATGTGGATCATTCCCCACATATATATATATATATATATATAAAAGCTATCTGTAACAAAATATTCTCCTTGTCTCCAAGAGGATAATTTAAATAATAATTTTTTTTATCCTCAAAACGCATGTCTAAAATATGCAAGTCAAGTAAATACTAGTAATTTTTTTGATGAACACACTGTCATATTATTTCTTATCAAAATAGTAACAATCACATCACAAATGAATTCACACTCTTCCTATACAAAGCAAGAGCCAATTAACACACTAATACTACATTACAAAAGAAAAAATAAAAATTATATCTTTCATTTTTGTTTAATTATTTTAATTTATGTAAAATTTGTCCAAAAGTCATTCGGTGAAGTTTAATTGCTCGTAATTATCATTAGATAAAATTATTAATATTTTTTTTTATGTAATTTTGATATTTTCAGTTCCCAGCATAAACATAAAGAGAATCAGAAATAACTTTTATCAAAAATTCTTTGCTAATTAATAAATCACAAATTATATCGGTTTAAACCCTCTCTTCTCTACATTGCGAGCGTACGGCGTACCCCCTTCATCACTTGCCGCTCAGCTACGAGTTAATAAATTCTCCCGATTTCGCCTGCGGGCTGCCCCGATCTCCCGTTTCTATTCTACGGCGACAACCTTCGTCCCGGCTCTTCTTTATAACGGTAAGACACATTCCCACTACATAATAATCCACAATTCGCCTGCATTCGCTCATCGCAATTTCTATGTCCAATATATTTATGTATTCCCCGATTGACTAAAAATCAATAATTTATGTGAGTCCCTTTGTGTGCTTGTAGATTTGTACTCTATACAACCACCTATTCACACAATCAAATCCTCCACCCTACAAAAAAGAGAGAATTTTTAGGACAGGGAGAGAGTATTGCTGGTTGTTATGATTTTGCGATAATATCTTAAGATGAGACAAGTTGTATACTGATTTTCAAAAATTTTAAAGGAATGTAGTGGAGTGGAGTGGAGACTTTTTATTATTATTTTTCCATTTTTATTGGTGGGGGAAGGATGAGTAGGTGTTTGGCTTGTCATATTTATGATGCCTCGAAGTTTGAAATATGTTGTTAGTTTAGAGATTAATGCTATGCTGAATGGTATTAGTAGTAATTTATAAATCCACAATCCACTCATGCTAAACAGATTTGCAGATGGAAATTGAAGCCAATGAATATCAACCCAAGCAAGAACGGTTGAGGACAAGGTGGACAGCGTCCCTTGATAAGATATTTGCAGATCTCGTTGTCGAGCAGATTCAATTGGGGAACAAACGAAACAATGTTTTTGATAAGAAAACTTGGAATCACATACGTGATGAATTCAATAGACAAACGGACCTTAGCTTTAACAACAACCAGTTGAGGAAACACCTAGATGTTCTGCGAACACGTTACTACAATCTCAAGTCTTCATTTGATTCAAACGATTTTGCCATGGACGATTCTTGTTGCATTGGGTTTGACCTATGGGACATTGGGGTACATCTTTTTTCCTTTATCCGAGTTTGTTCCTTCTTAATTAATGTAATTGTAGTTTTCTGATTTTTATACTTACTGGCACAGCCTAAGCCCGAAACAACCAAGATCAAGGACTGTCCTATTTTTGAGCAACTGTGCACAATATTCGCAGACTTGGGGGCTGACGGGAAATATGCCCAATCTAGCCACTATGAGGAGTTGGACAAGTCTGTTGGTACAAATTCTGGAGGTTTAGTTTCATGCCCTGAAAATGAAAATGTAGGTACTAAAACTCCCTTGTCGTCAAAATTTATTCAAGGGAATGCTTCTTCAGCCCATAATGTGAGCAAAAAAACAACTGAGAGAAAGAGAAAGCGGGAAGCAGAAGAAGGCTCTTTCCGGGGTGACAGCAATAGGGATGAGGAAATAATTAATGCTATGGCAGAAGGCATGTTAGAGATGGTTGCTGCTTCGAAGTTGCACATGGCCATGCCGTCCCAGAGTGAAGAAAGATTCACAATTACCAAGTGTATAAAAGCCCTGGATGAGATAGAAGGCATTGATGACTGGCTTTATTATGGGGCTCTTGACCTCTTTGAGGACCCGAATCTGAGGGAGATGTTCATTTCTCTTAAAGGCAACAAGATACGATGGACATGGTTGCAAGGGAAGTGTGAAAATCTCATCTTATAGTTCAAGGGCTCAACTTAACTAGGACTTTCTATTTAGTATCTTTAATCTTTATTTTTATTTTGTTGTTGTAAACATCATCCTTGACCTGTTGGTTTTGTTCCAAGGGATTGGTTGGTGGTATGTGACTTTGCTGGCTCAATGTATAAATATGTTCTGCTTAGGCAAAGGCAACTAGGGGTGATTGAGAAAATTTGTTCTTTGTAGTAACCAACTCAAAATCCAGGACAATGACTTGAAAAATCAGGTCCATCTCACTACCGTGTCCTCATTTTCACTGCTTTACTAGTTACTACGCAAGTGGACACGATTACAAAATATGAAAATTCAACTAACCACTTGGTAATTGTACAACATAACTCGTTAAAGTTGGATCCATCCAACCATCTGCCAGACAATAAGATGGTATTGGCTATAGAGCAATTCTTTCAAATTTCATTCAATCTCTTTTTGTTTCTTCTGTTTCTTGAGTGTATAAATTAACTTGTACAGTTTACTTAAGCAGCAATACGGATCAAAAACATCTCTCTTAAATAACATGCATGTATTAATAATTTAAAAACAAGTGGGGTGACATTTTTGTAAATAAAAAGAATGTAAGTGGAAATAATCTCTTTTAATATTATTTTATTTTAAAAAAAAATCTCCAAAACGATGTAATTATAATACAAATATGCAATTTAAAATATATGTTTTAGATTCGTCCAATGTCCAATGTTAACTAGTGTCACTTTAAGCAAGGCCACGGCTAAGTATACAATATTTCTTATTCAGAAATTCATAACAAAGTATCTAACAATCTCTCTTGCCAAACCGGAAGATAAAAATCTGAATCATTGATAACTGGATCAAGTACTTGAAAAAAAGTGCAGTATATATATCAAAATCAAGTTACTCTGAACGTTGACACCTGACTGCCTCATTCCTATTTCCAAATTGTATTTTTAATGAAGAATCATCCAGTTACAAGTTTGGCCATACAACATAATCAACAATTCAACTTGCCAAATCTGTACGATATTGTAAGAAACAAATTAAAAGTACAAGAATAAACTAATATTGAGAAGTACAAGTAATTCATGTTAGACAATCATTCCGTAGTTTGATCTAGATTTCCTGAAACTGTATAAAAATCTAGAATTTCTTCTTCGACTGGATGAGTTTTGCCTACTATGACGAGGCAATGCAGAGGTGGTCCGAAGTCAACCATGAGTAGTTGCTTCATTGAACCTGCAACTACCATCTGATCTTCGCTTCCCAATCGAGCAAGTCCAACACAAATAGTGTCTTCTGTATATGCTGCAAATTACAAAACATAATTCTTACTAAAATGGTTTGATCTCTCCACATCTTTCAACTATTTAAAAGTATAACTTTGAAGAGTTTCAAAGAATTAAAATTTAAAAGTCCATAATCCGAGTAAAAAATATGCAAGACTCGCTAATCTTTAGATAAAAGGTTAAGAAAAAGCCTCTTACAGAGGTCACTATATATTATAGAAATACTTAATTCGAGTATTCATAAGAAAGAGTTGAAAAAGGAAAAAGGAGAAATGAAGAAAAGAGTATGAATCTGAAATGGTAATAACTCATGAACCTACCTGATCCTCCACACATTTGTTCAACCTCCAAGAGCTGCTCAATTGCAATTTTTATGCTCATATACCTAGGTGGCTCGTACTGCTTCTTTCCTCTGTAAACATAGAAGGGGACATAATTATCTGAAAATTAGTTGAATATTGTTGGAAAATATGGAAACATAACAGGTGCAGCTCTAACAAAATATTTAACCTGCACAACGATTCTAATGTGGGTTCCTTCACACGTATATCTGCAGTTTCAGGTTATGTACAACTAGTTGAATCGACTAAAATGCACAAAGGATTCATGTAAATTACATTATGGAACTTTTTCACCATCTTTTCATACCATTTTCTAATTTTGGGAAGTAATGACTTGTTTACTTACCAAACTAGAATCTATACTAATGTAAGAGGCCATAACTCCTACCCCACAATATTAAAATGTTTGGTGTAAAGGTGAAAAAAAGTGCACAATATTCAATTGACCAAGTATCATCATCATAGGATCGATCAAAAATAAACCACCATAATTTAATATTTAACTTATTCTTAACTCTGACCCTTTCACCATTCAGGTAAGAATAGAACCCTGTGAAAATTGGGACACTCCATGTGTGTGTGTATAAAGATTAGAGAAATAGATAATATTATCTAGTTTCTGCAAAAAGACACTTTCTAACTTTATGTGTGTACGTATAACACAGTAAATATCATATGATACACTCTTCTCTTGAGATACACAGGCTAAAGCAACCGGCGACTTCCTAATGAGAATCTTATCGGTTCATATATTTCAGCACCTTAACTAACAAAAATGTTAACTTGCCTAATAAGCATAATGTGTGTAGTCCGAGTATACGATTTTTTTGGATCTTCTCATAAAAACTATCAGGCCTCCATGTTTCAGTGAAGAATGGTATTGAAACAGTCTCTCCGTAACGATAGAGTTGTAGACCACAAACTCCAACAGCGTTCATCACTGATGCATTATGTACCACCTTGACATCCACCCCCAACTTCTTTGCTCGAACAACAAGATCAGAGTGTGTAGTTGCACTAAATTTGATGTCATGTTATCAAAGCAAAAAGAAGATGGCAATTAGTAAAGTAGCAATCAGCATATACATGTAATGATGGGAATTTTACGAGTCAAGATTTTCTACACTGACAGTTCAAATTTTCTGCTATAAAATTACAGCTTACAAGTCAATTGCTGCCATAAATTCAATCTTGAAGTCTGAAAGCTGCAACTTCATCAGTTGTTTAGTCAATCAATTATAACAACACCATTTTTCCAAGTCAAGATTTCTCCTGACAAGATGCACATTGGCCACCTTGTAATTGCAGAATCTTGTCTCTTTCACACTTTACTTGATATTTTAGTTTTACTTTATAAGTTCACATGGTTACAACCAAACTTGTAAAACTGGTTTAAGGATTTAACAATATTAAGCTGTCACACAAATTGAGTAACCTGACCGCAGAATTACACCATCGTTCTTAACATAACATTTTATTTTCATCTTTTTTAATTTTGGAGAGTGATTGAGATGGAAAAGGGAGGGCCTAAAATAATAGAAATAGTTCACTAACTAAGCATCTTTGCAAGTCATGGAAATGATGCTTATTTATTAGTTTTTAACACATTACAAACATGATTGAAAATAACATCAAAAGCAGGCAGAGTTCTTGGTCACAAATATTAGTTGAAAACTACAGAACATAAAAGTTAATATGATACCCAAAAGGGTCTCCAACAACAAGGAAAGCAACATCCACCCCACGAGCTTCCAACAGTATGTCGTCCGCCTTTTCCTCTACCATTTCCCTGTCTGCAAGTGTAACAGACTTCCCGTACAAACTTTCCTGAAAAATGTTGTATCCGTTACCCCTCAAATTAGTTTAGCAGATCAGAAAACTAGGAAACAGAAATAAAATAAGTAAAAGATTGGGAATAGAACCAGAGTGGAAAGGCCATTAGAGGAGATTCCGAAAGAGAGGAGAGAAGTGTAGGCCTCTATGTAGACCTTTTCACATTTCTTTATTGCTTCAAGACCTCTGAGAGTGATGTCTCTCTCATCTCCCAAACCCAGACCTATAATATACAACATACTTTTCCCTTTCTTTTTTTTCTTGTTTTTTCTAATTGTATACCTTCAAGCTGACCTGTTCAGCTTGGCCAGCATATAATTCAAGAGAAAAAGATAACGTTGACTTATAGCTTATTTTAATGAAAAGATTAGTACTTTAATTTGTTATAGCATGCTAATACAGGATTTCAACCAGAAATAACCTTCAGGAACGATAAGGTAAAAGGAGTGGCAACTCCCTTAATTGCCATTCTTATACATAAACTTAATAAGTCATTAAGCTGATTAGTTGTGTCAACGAAAGAGCTCAATATTGTTGCCACAACTTGTTAGGTAAAGCTACCTGGAGAGCAATATGGCTTTTTGTGGGAGCAACAAAAATGTGCAGGTATTGCAAGAAATTATGAGCTCAAGACATAAATTTTCCTTATATCTTCATCTAAAAGCAAGTTAAAGCGCCAGGTGGTTGCATCACAACAAAAAAAAAACCTATTCTTATTCTATAATACTCTATTATTATTCAATACCATGTGTATCACATAAGTAGTACTCCAATATCCTATTCCAAACTTTGATTAGTTTAGTTGCACAACTTGTAATGAGCGTGCAAACTAACAAACATCACCCCAGGTATTACTTTTCAGACATAGCGGCGATCAAGAATTTTATCAAACACGTACATTGCCTTAAATTCAGAAAAATATATGAAAGAAATTGAGGCAAAAGCAGGTTATGTTAAACTTGGGATTCAGATAATTGCCTTTCTCTATATAATGTTACTTTTATGTCGATTGTGAAGCATTAACTCGTTAAACATCAAGAGTGAATAATATTTTTCCGGCAGTTATCAAACGTTAATCTCCTTATATACGTAAGAGGGAAGAGAGAAATTGATTCAATCGAGGCAGACCAACTTCAGGTAACGAATTAAGATGAGCACCAAAGCTAGCGATTTCCTAAGCCCTTTTATTAAAAGATAGACTCATATAAACTTATATAGTTATTTTGAGAGCAGTATCAACCGTTGATATGTCCGAGTGGTTAAGGAGACAGACTTGAAATCTGTTGGGCATGACCGCGCAGGTTCGATTTATATTAAGATCAAAACCAACAATGTATAATCTTTGCAAACAAATATAATTTTAATATATTTAGATATTGTACTCTTTTTTGTTAATCAATGCAAAACAAGCCTCAACCTCACAATTTTTAGTAATTGTCCAACTGAGCTATAGGTTGTAGCTATCAATGAGACAACATAAAATTTATTTATAAAATTTTCTCCATTTAAATGCAATTTTTTTTAAAAAAAATAAACTAATAAACACGCAACCTAGGAGTGATAAAAAATTATAAGTTTATTTGTCTGTGTTTTTTTCCTGTTTTAAACGGAGAAATATGTATAAATAAAATTTATATTGCGTCATTTATAGCTACAATATGTAACTTGGTTGGACAGTTGCTTAATTTGAATTTTATCCAATTTTTTTAAAAGTAGAGGGTTTATTTTGTATTGATAAAAAAGAGTAAATTTCCAAATATAATAAGAGTATAATGATCCTTTTCACTTACTCGTTTGCTGTACTCAAAAGTTAAATACTCCCTTCCGATTTTTCCTACTTAATTTTGCTTAAATTTATTTAATTTCATAGTTAATACTGTGATGTAAATTTTTTTGTTTATTTAAAAAATTGTAAATTTTAAATCAGTATTTTATTTTAAAAAAATATTTATTTCGATTTCTAAATTATAAGATTATTGTTAATTTTTAAACGTAATACATTTTAAATTTAAAATTAACATGATATATTTAAATTTTCAAATAAATAAATTTTATAATTAATAATATTTTTAAGTATTATATAATACTCATAATTATATTGACATAAATATAATGAATTTATTTTAATTTTAAATTTAAATTTAAAAATATTTTAAATTGACTTTTTAAAAGACAATATTAATATTATAATTTAAAACTAAAAAAATAATAAGCTATTAATTAAATACTAAAGAGAATGGCATAATATGATCTTAGTGGTACTCTAAAAAAAGATTTTTTTTTCTTCAAAAAAGTCAAATAAAACTCGTGCTTGTGTGAAAATAAAGGAATACAAAATAAAAAGGCCCGTTAAACAAGACGGAAACTGAGAATTTCAAAACGACACAATCTCGTTATCGTCTTTTCTTTCTCTCTCCGCAGTTTAACTTCCCGCCGACGTAGCAACGGCCGCGGCCGTCACTTGAGCGTTCGCCAAAAGCTTTATTGAGCAACTCTGATCTCTCCGCGGTTTTGGTTAACTAATTTGTTCTCTCTTCATTTCACAATAATCCTCAAAAGGTAACGAGCCATATTTATTTTGTTAACTTTATTTGTTGTAACTTTGCAAGTACGTCAATTTGTTTTTATATTTCCACGTGCTATATGAACTTTTTATATTTGTATGATTATAGTTGTAAATTTGCAATCCTTGGCTTCACCTATATTGTTTTAGATATTTGGTAATGCTTTGATTCATTGATTTATTGGTGGTTTTGTTTTTATGGTTTAAATTGTGGGGGTATGACTTGAGGGAATCTGTTTTTGCAATTTTTGCCCTAGTTTTCAGTACTCCACCTAAGCAGGAGCATTCGATTTGATTTAATTTTTAGGAAAATGTTATTCCCACCAGTCATTCATTCTGATGCCAAAGCTGCGTACATCTTTGTACACTATAATGATACTACATAGGACCGCTTGCAAAGGTGTTAACAATTGTGATTCTGGCTATATTTTTCTCTTCTTTTTTTTTTTGGCTGAATGAGAAATTTACAGGACATATAGTTTTCTTCATTTACGGATGACAATCTTATAATGGATGAATTATTGTTTTTTGTTTTGTTGTTGTTTTATTTTCAGTTTGTCAAGTGATCTTATTGTAAGCTGAAGAAAGTTTATGAAGGGGGCGGAATTTTAGAGCACATTGAAGTTTTAGAGTTTCTTGATTTTCTGCTAGAGACTTTTAGGAAGTGCAGTATTCTGGCTTAGCTAATTGTTTTCTCTGTGTGCTAGGCTTATAAAATGATCGGATCATTTCTTACCAGAGGACTTGTGTATGTTGACCAAAACCCCACTCTCTATCTTGTATTCATCTCCTATAAGTTTGTATTCTGACATTTTCTTTGTCCTGCAGAATGGTTTTTGGTTATGCTTATCCAGCTTATGAATGCTATAAAATTGTGGAAAAGAATAAGCCAGATATTGAGAAACTGCGCTTTTGGTGCCAGTACTGGTATTCTACATTTTTTTTAATGTTTATTTCAGTTAGATTAGAAGGTTCTATGGTAAAAGAAGTAATTTGTTCAAACTTTCAGGATCTTGGTTGCGATGTTGACAATTTTTGAGAGGGTTGGGGATACTTTTGTTTCATGGTAAGAAAATTAATTTAGACCGTGTGAATATTCAAGGCATTGATAAGCTTGACTTTGTATCTAAGTTGTGTATGTTTCTCCTGGTGAAGGGTTCCAATGTACAGTGAAGCAAAGTTGTTCTTTTTTATATACTTGTGGTACCCTAAAACAAAGGTATTAAATATTCGTTGGCTTGGAACTCATGATATGTTGACCTATAATTTATATTTTCAGCTTAATATATCCACCGTCTTTCTTTTTCCTCTCAATCATTTCAGGGAACAACGTACGTTTACGACTCTTTTTTTAGACCATACATTGCAAAGCACAAGATAGACATTGACCGTAATTTGCTGGAACTAAGGACCAGGGCTGGAGATTATGCTGTTTTGTACTGGCAAAAAGCTGCGAACTACAGTCAAACGAGAGTTGTTGACATTCTTCAATACATTGCTTCTCAATCAACAACAAAACCCCGCTCTACTCAGGCATGTATTGTGAAGAATATTTAGAGAGTATTATAATTAGTCCTGTCAGTTGGATCACTAATATAACTTTTTTATTTTACTGCATTTTAGTTCAAGTTTCTTTTGTTATCTTTTCCCCGTAGCAAAAAATTTCTTTCAAGGAAAATTTTGATATAGTATGAGAATGAACAGTGTAAGTTGGCATCTGTGAGATAGGGTTGATGTGTATGAACAGTAGTGATATTTGCATCATCTTACATGCTTTTCTGGCCTTTCTTTCTTGGATCTTAATGTCACTAATAATTGAATCATCAATTTCTGCAAATTGTTCCCCAAAAAAACATCACAATGCCATCGTAATTGTCTATATCTTATGACATTTGTCAATTTGGCACTAGCGGCAAATGTGCATACATCTCGCCTGTATACATTTCATTTATGAGTCATGCATCATGATATTTGCACATTGAATTCTGTTCATATGTCTTAAGTTTTTCCTTCACGAACTTGTTCTCACTTGGAGAAAGACTGCTTCAATGTTTCATAGATAAAATAAATATATATATATACATACATTTTATTTTATTTTTTTACCAACGTATAAATGAGTCTTGTTATTTTCTTTTTCCTCGTTTATTATAGGAAGAAAATAAGAACTCTATTGTTATTGTCTGACTCTATTTCTTTTTCCAGCCTATACTTCAGTCATTGACCTCATGGCAAACATATAAGAAACAGAGCTATGGCTTTTAAAAAGAACAAAATATACCGATTTTTCTTTTATGTCAATTTTCGATGTTCGAAAAGTACATCTATGTAGTTCCAAGTTTTGGTCTAAGGCATGAAAAAATGGCACTTCTTTCATCCTGTTATCAGAGAAGTTTTATAACATAGTTTTATTTGTCTGATATTACTTTCCTATAATATTTCTTTGGCTTTATTAATGTAACAACTAACATAGTATTTATTTTAGAACTTAGAGCACAATATGAAAAGTATGGAATATAATTTTTGATGTTTTAACACTTGTGAGTTGTATGTGATTTATGACTTCATCTACAGGCGCCACAACAAGGTAGCAGAGTTCACCAACCCACTGCAGCACAAAATCGCAAAGCAGCTGCAACAGCACAACCTCAGACTGATGAACAACCTTCCGCTGCTTCTAGTACATCTTCAAGTGACTTGGTGGAAGAGGAAGACCCTTCAGAAGTTTCAACAGCAGCTCCCTCTGCAGCCGTCTTGAATGCACACAAATCAACTGTAACACAACCCCTTGCTGGATCATCCAAACCCACGACCTCCAATGGAGCAGCAATGCCAACTGAATCCGCATCATCTTCAGCAAAAGAAGTTAAAAACACTCCTCCGCAAGATACACTCGTGGAAGAGGCCATTCGAGTTACGCGTGCCAGGTTGAGGCAAACACGTGCCGCATCAAACCGTGAATGATGGTTCTGCCATTGTGCCAAGGGCGAAGCCACATGGTGTGTATATGGGGAGCAATTGGCCCCTTTATTTTTGGCAAAAATTTATATAGTAGCTCTAGTTTCCAAAAATTAGTAAGTTGGCTTAACTATTTTCAAGACTTTATCTGACTGATATTTTCTTATAGTCCTTTGTTTTGAAAATGTCTTTTACATTTAACACTTTATGTTGATTTCATTTTTGCCCATTTAATATAATTAGTACTAATAAATACGTATCTGCATAGGATACGTGTTTTTTTGTCACTCTACTTTAGGTCAACTTACAAATGAGTCACTAAACTTTTTTTACTTACAGTCAACTCACTGAACTTTAATTTTCTTACAAACCGTTATAAAAATCGTTTAAGTCCTTTGACTTTTAACGGTTTGACCACATATGATGTTGAGTTGAAAAAAAAAAGTTGATGTGGCAAAAATATACAACGTGGCCTTCAATAATAATAATAATGATACCGATAATAATAATATTTATAATAATACATATAATAATATTTATAAATTTTATGTTTTATAATTTCCTTAATTATATTTGCTAATAATTACATAAAAATTCATTTGATATTAATTAATTATAAAAATAAGTAAATATATTTTTCAGTTATGTTATTGTATTTTACATTTTTTACTAAGATTTTTTATTTATATTTTATTTTAAAAGAATTTCTTTCATTTTCTACATAAAATTTGTTCATTTTCACTTTCCATTTCAGCTTTCTCTCTCCTATGTGTCAAACCGTTAAAAGTCAAAGGATTTAACTGTTTGTGTAAGAGTTTGTAAGAAAATTAAAGTTTAGTAAGTTGACTGTAAGAAAAAAAAGTTTAATGACTCATTTGTAAGTTGACCTAAAATAGAGTGTCCAAAAACATTTATCCCTATTTAATTGTAGGGTAGTACTAATAAGTTAATCCGTTACCCTGAAATTAACTTTATAGTAAGTTGGTCAATTGACTAATATAACTGACACGCAGAAAGTGATCATTACTTGATTTGTGTGTATTGATTAAAGTTAACTTTATGTTAATTACTCTAAGCATGTACTAAACTTACAGGGATTGGAGGGGCTTTGGGGAATTGGGGCTGGGACGGCTATCCTTGTGATTTTACAAAATTAATTTTAAATCCTTAAATTTTTGTTATTCTTCTTTCGACTTTCTAAAATCAGATTTATAAAATTTTAAAATTTAAAATTGATACGAAATTATTTATTTTTAATTGTCGGCTATATTAATGAAATTGTTAATTTTATCATATAACAAAGTAATGATTGAGATACAAAATATCCGGAATATATATGAGGTCAACAAATGAACACCGAATGCTCAATAAACATATTAGTTAGAGAAGGGAATAGTTGGCCTAGACAATATCTGACTTCTAACTACTCTGATCAAGATTCTTCTTCCCTCTCCCTAGCAGACTAATATATAATTTGAAGACACTGCTGATTTAACTTAATAAAATGGGTAATATATATATATATATATATATATATATATATATATATAGAGAGAGAGAGAGAGAGAGAGAGATGAACCTGGAGTAGGATCTTATAGGTGAGTGGGCTGGCCTAGTAAGCACTTGCATGTTCCATTTTCACATGCTGCTAAGAGCTAAAATGACAAGAATAACAAATGGTGAGTGGGTTAATTAGCCTGGATCGATGTTGATGGGGGAAAGTATTTGACGGATATATATATAAGGGTTTTCATCCATAATAACAGGTTCTTTGTGGAAGAATTTTTTTTCGATTTATTGAAATTTTGACCTGAAAAAAAAAATTCAACATAGAAAAAAATTAATTATCTCATGTGGATGGAGCATTAACCTCTAATATATATATATATATATATATATATATATATATATATATGCACAAAAACACTGAATTTGGGATAGTCCCACTTCCCACCAATAGTAATGGGTAGTGGAGATATATAAAGACGTATATTGGAATGCACAAACTGATGCAAACATTATTCTTTCTTGATGTAGTATTTATCATGTGATATTGTTCATGTTTGTTTTGGCTCTTGCTGTTTTCCTTTTCCTCCCTCTTGGAATCTATAATATATCCGCACTAGAGATATATAGATGAGGCTTAAAATGTCTTAAACGTTCCTGACCAAAATAAACACTGAGATGTAATCACAAATTGGTGTCTGATTGGATTGATAATATATATAAGTAATTGTTAAATTCACAATATTTTTTGTTATTTTCACAACAAAAGTGTCGTTGTAGATGTATAGCGACGGTAAAAACTGTAGCTATAGGATCTATGCGACATTTTTGTTATGAAAATAACATTTTATGTTGTGAATTTAACAATTCCCTTATATATAATATCGAGGATCAAATCATTTGAAACAAAAAGATGTACGTAATTGTCTTTTGTCCTCATTTTTCTGCTATATATATATATATAAATAAATAATTACCTTTTCATTAGAATTAAAATTATCAAAATAAGTCAATACGGATCCGGTTATCATGAAGTTTAACTTCATAGAAAGTTAATCAATTGATCAATACAGTGCTGACACACAAATAGAGAGATCATCTCCCACCTGCGTGTCGACACTGTATTAATCAATTGATCAAAATTAACATCATACTAATCCCTCTCGACTAATAGCCGCCTTAATTTGCATTATTGTATATATCATTATATGTATAAAAGTTGGAGGCAACATTGCCATGCATGCATGTCTAGCTAGTGAATTATAACTTGGTAGTATGTGCTTGTAATTTTTTGGCGAAAGTCGTAAAGGGTAATTGATGATGTTACAAACAATAATCAAGAATAGTGAATGAAACGACTTTGTGAGACAAATGAAAGGACTAGTTAAAAGCTAGATCACTTTAATAATAAAGAGAAGGAAGAAACTAATGTACGGCAGAATAGCTCGATCCAAGTTAACAGCATCAACCATGTTGATCTGTTCCACATGCTCACATGCCTAGTTTTAGCATTAAAAGTTGCCAACACATCAACTAAATCATAATATCATATTTTAATATATTTTAAATTTATATCATAAAATAAGACTTCAATTCATTTCAAATAAGGATGTAAATCGAGCAAAGTACGTAGTTCAGTACTCGACTCGAGATCGGTTCAAAAATATGATCCAAAATTCGAATTCGAAGTTGATCCGAATCGAATCTGATCCATATTCGTTTTCTGTTTAATGATACACGAGTCGAATTCGAGCATACCAGTGTTCGCTCAAATTAGGGTTCGAGTATTTTTTTTTTTTTCGAACTATACTCGATACCTGCTCAATAGATCATATTCGAATATTGGTCTGATCCATGCTAGTAAGCTAAATATGTGATATTTGTATCAATCTTTATAATTTATAAAGTGTAGTATGAAATTGTGTAAATTTGTACATGAATAAACCAATGAATTAAATGTCAATTTTTATTACATTATTTATAATTTCAATACATAAATAAAAGTCAAAAAGTTTTATATATAAATATTAGTTAAGTAACCAATTTAGTATGTAGTGGTTCAATTTTAAGTGAAATGGTTCATATTCGAAACTCGATTTGAAGGCTTATGATTAATTAACTCGCTTTGTAAACGAGTCGAGTATTTACGAGTCGAGTATGTCCGAGTAATGATCCGAGTCGAATCTGGCGCAAAAATATAAATCCCTTATCGAATTCGAGTCGAATTCGAACTCAATTTTTTTGAATTAAACCAAAATCTAAGCATGAAAGTGTTCGCTGAGATTCGAATTTTTTACACCCCTAATTTCAAATAACCACCCTCCATTTCCCCACCCCTTTTGACTCAGTCAACCAAAAACTCAAAATTTTCAACCCTTAAGATCATGAAACTTTTTTGTAGAGATATTTTTAATGTAAATAGTAGTTATTATATCAACATTATTTATGTATGTAAATTTATACCAATTACCATACAAATAAAAAATAAAAAATTATACATTAATTGAGATAAAAAAAATCACTTTTTATAATGGAAATATAACTAGTTAAAATGTCGTATTACGAGCAATAAATATATATCTTAATTCTTATTATTTAAGATAAACAAATAATCATGGGTCAAATCTAAAGTATATACAGTAACAAACGAGTAACAAAAAGTAAACAAAGTAAAAAGAAAAAAATGGAAGACCCACAATCCCCTTTCTTCCTTTATCACCCCATCTTGGATCCCCCCAGCCTTTTCTCTCCATTAAAGAAACATCCACCCTCAAGTTTCCTTACCATTTTCTCTCTCTCTCATCTCATGAACGAGAGAGCTTGTGTTGTTCCCCAGCACTCCTGTTCTATCTTCTCTAGCTAGCTAGCTCACTCTTCTTAATTTTTATGGCACTCCTCACTTTCTTACCAGAAACCTTATCATCATCAGAAGCCAAAAAACAAAAACCATCTTCATCATCTAAACGCAAGAAAAAGAAAAAGCAAGCATCTTCATCTTCATGGGACCAAATCAAGAACTTTCTCACCTGCAAACAGGTCCAAGGATCAACAGCCGTTCACGATCCTTCCAAGAACAATATTATTATTAACTCAAAGCTAGGGCCTTGCAGTTCCATCTGTACTTTCCGAGACGTTGTTCATGGAAACACTAGGGTTGTTCACAGACCTGATTACTCACCGGAAAGTAGCACCGTCGGGTCGGAAACCGGACTCCTCCGCCGGAAAACGAATGTTAATGGGCCGAGGTCTTTGACGGGTAATAATGGAACGTACACGTTGTCATCTTCAAGAGGCATTAGGAAGCTTTCGGGGTGTTATGAATGTCATATGATCGTGGATCCAAGCAGGTATATATATATATATGTGTGTGTGTGTGTGAGTGTGTGTGTGGTTTAGTTTAATTTTTCCTTTTGTTTTGTGCAGTCTTTGTTTAGTTTGTTTTCAATTTAGAAAATTTTAATGAAAATAATACACATATAATTTTTTATAAGGTATCCAACTCCAAGGACTACAATAAGTGCTTGCCTCGATTGTGGAGAGATCTTCCCAAAGATTGAAAGCTTGGAACTTCATCAGGCTGTTAGGCACGCTGGTATATATATATATATTTGTTTATTAATTATTTCATTATTTTTAGTTGAGAAAACTGTATATCCGGTCCTGGATATACTTTATTTTCGCATCACTAATGAAATGGAGTCGATCGTCGGTGAGCTTAAAATTTTAAATAGTGATAGTGACGGTGGATGGACCAGGATGGTGGTGAGTGACAGTGGTGTTGATGAGCGATGGTAGACGGTGGTGGTGATGATGGTGGATATCGATGTGGGAGGAATTGAAGAGGTTAAAACTTTTTATGAGAGAGAACAGAAAATTAAAAAGAGAAAGTTGGGCTATAAATTAAAAGATTAATGCTACATTACATACACAAATTATTCTATAAATATTTTATAAACTGTTGATAGTATATTGATCAATAAATTATTTCAATGTAATCATTGGCCCCACACATTATGCTGAGATAGAGTATGTCACATCAACAGTTTATAAAATATTTATAGAATAATTTATGTCTCTGACATTATTTAAATTACAAAAAAATAAAATAAAAATTATGCATATATGTTGGTCCAATTTGATAACTTCCATGATATATGGTACTCCTATGTAAGAGTACTATTTTTCTTTAATTTTCTTTTTTTTTTCTTTTCTTTTCTGTGTTTAATTGGTTTCATTTTAAAATTAATTTGCAAACCACCATTCTTATTGTAAAATTAATTAAAAAAATATAATACAATTAATAATCATAATTATTACTTTTAAAATTGAAATAACTTGATATTACTATTAAATTATAGAATTTTGCACTTTGATTTTGAAAAAACCAAAGCATGCATGTCGCTTGTTATGAAAGGAGGGACTGTATGATATATTCGGTGCTAAATTATTGTCAATTTGTTTCCAAGTTTCTTGATCGAATAATTTTTGATTATGTGCTACACTTACTAGCTAGTCCTAAATTTAATTTGTCCAAATTTTCAATTCAATACATAAATATTTACACGTCTTCTCAAAAACGAAATAAAAACACCATGCAGCAGCAGCCGCCGCATCAGTATTGGATAATTATTTCGTAGCGACCGACAAAAGAAACAAAATTGTAGGGAAAGAATAATCTATTTCTCCCGAAAATGCATATAGGATTGTACTACTAATTGTTCATAGGACCTTTTGACACCGATCTCACATCATATATGTACTAATTAATATTGTTGGTGTATATTTATGAATTATGGCACAGTTTCGGAGCTGGGTCCAGAAGATTCGGGTCGAAATATCGTGGAGATAATCTTCAAATCTAGCTGGCTGAAGAGAGACAACCCCTTCTGCAACATCGAACGGATACTAAAAGTCCACAACACTAAACGGACCATCCAACGCTTCGAGGACTGCCGTGACGCTGTTAAGATCCGTGCCAAGAAAAATCCCAGGTGCGCCGCCGACGGTAACGAGCTGTTACGGTTCCACTGCACTACCCTCACGTGCTCCCTCGGCGCACGTTCCTCGTCCAGCTTGTGCGGCTCCGTACCCGGCTGCGGAGTTTGTACCATCATCCGGCACGGGTTTCAACTCAACAACTTAGCTGGTGGTGGCGCCGACGTGAAGGGAGTGTGCACTACCGCCAGCAGCGGTAGGGCCCATGACTGTTTGGCCGGTACGGCCACCCGTAGGGCCATGCTCGTGTGTCGTGTGATTGCCGGGAGGGTGAGGCGTATGGCAGATGATGCTGCGCCGGAGGAGGATAGTTTGTCGGCTTCGACTGGCGGGTCGTCGTACGACTCTGTAGCAGGATACGCCGGGGCTTACTCGAATTTGGAGGAGCTTTATTTGTTTAATCCGAGGGCTATACTTGCTTGTTTCGTGGTTATTTATAAAAGCACACTCTAGAGTTGACATCTTTTGTAGTTTAATTTATCAAATCAATGAAGTAATTAATATGGATTAGCTGGCTGACCACATGTGTTTCTTTGATGTACTATATAATCAATCAATCAATTATATAATATTAACGGATCTTTTTATGTGTTAGTATTGTATTAATCAATTAATTAATTTAACATAAAATTAATATATGATTTTCAAATACAGAAAGAAAAAAAATGATGTTCTACTTCAACCACCTTGTTGCATATGCTGTACATATTGTACATGTTTGTCGATTAATATATGCTGTACTGTTTGTCGATTAATTTATTATTTTAATTCTACTGGGGCTAACATGAATACATCAGCGCTGCGCTATATATATATATATATATATGTCCCAGAATTTGAATCTAATTTGAGTTTTGGCAAGTTCATTTTACATACCCTCTCGATCATTGTGTTTTTGTATTTAAAGTTTTTCAAGTGTATAATTTATAACTAAAAAAATCAAATAAAAATTCAAAAAAATAATTAAAGGAAGGAGGGAATTAAATATTAGTATCATACATTAAAATATAACAAAGTTTTG
The DNA here is from genome assembly GCA_020205605.1 of Panax ginseng. NCBI lineage: Eukaryota > Viridiplantae > Streptophyta > Magnoliopsida > Apiales > Araliaceae > Panax > Panax ginseng. Next base: position 868,641 of record CM035137.1, on the reverse strand, counting down.
TCGCATGAGTTTGTAATGAAGATTGATTTGACAATGAATTAATTATGTCTTCATATATATATTTGTGGCCGCACAGTTTGTAGAGAATTAAAATAGTTTAAAGTATTATATATGTACGTATAATGTCTTCAAAATTGTCTAGCTAATGCATGTGACGTGTTAAGTATGCCTCATATTTTCTTTTATATCTATTAAATAAATAAATAAATTATAAGTTTACTTTAGGCTGGCTAGTTTTCCTAGTACGTAACCCATTTTACATGAGTTATTCACTGAATAAGTATGTCTCATAATACATTTTGCCAGGCTTGATTGCATTGCATGACTTCAGCACATACCATTAGATCAATCACATAGTAATTATTTCTATTTAACTTGCCAAAAAATAAATAAAATTGTTACCAGTTTGTGAATCACACGATTCATACCTAAAACCTTTATCTATATATACCACTCACAGATTAATTAATGTATTTAATTAAACGTAAACAAGGGATTGATTAATTCAAGTTGAGGAAGCAAATTTTAACACCCCTACTAAATATTTTCAATTTCTTAATTAACCCTGGCCCATTATATTGAAATTTATATATATATATATATATATATATATATATATATATATATATATATATATATTTGATCTAAGATACACACATTTAAATTTAGCAGGCACACATTAAAAAAAAATCAGCTTTAAACCAGGACTTTGACATTCAAACGAACATTAGCTGAAAATCATGTTTCAAGGAGAAAAAGTTAATTGAAAATTTGATTTTCTACTAAAATATTTGTGATATGTACTATGCTCCCACGGGCCACGAGATGTAAATTATACACCCGTCACTGTATACAACCTTAAATAATTATATCCCAAAGACCCAATATATTATTAGCTAATGCCTGATAATATAATATATAGTATTACAATATACAACCAATAATATTTTCATCCAGATACACAAAATTTAAGTGTCAATTAATGTATTTTAGATGAAAATAAATACCACACTTAATACCTAGTAGTAGCAAATCCCAGTTCATTGGTGGTGTCTCCGATCCTTTGCACTGAACACACATTAAGAGTATTTTATATATGCAAAATTGTACTACTATATATATATATGGATGGGCATGCATTTGTTGGGAGGGGGAGACTGACCATTATTACTTAATTATTAATCATACACACACACACACACACACACACACACACATATATATATATATATATATATATATATATATAATCCTACTTATATATAATTGCAATATATATCCCTGCAGTCAGATCACTAAAATACTTGCAATATATATTTCTAGAAGCTATATATATATATACTGTACTAATAATTCAATGGAATATGGGGAGGTGGGGCAGGGTTGTTGATGTAGTAGTTTCTTATGTAACTTTTTAATTCTTGCGTTAATTTCAATTAATATAAATTGTATTTGTCCATAATAGAGATTCGCATCCTGCAATGTTCTAGTTTTGTCAAATTGCAAGTAAATAGAAGAAAGTCATACATCAGTTAATTAAAACCTTTTTTTTTCTTCTATTTTTTTATTTATGAAAGAAAGTGCGAAGCAAAAGATAACAAAGTTTTCTTTTCCTGCGGTCAAACATCGTTTTATATTTTGAAACGGTTAGAATTTATTTTTTTTAAACACATCGTTATTATTAATAGATACTTATGCCTGACAAAATATGATTATGGGTTGATTTTAATTTTTAAAATATAGTTATTATTCCATTTAAGAACTAAAACTATATTAACCATTTTTAATATGGATAATGTGGGTTAGAACCATATGGTTATTGTTAAAAATCATATTAATCATTTTAATATTATTATGAGTTATGGGTTTCATGAAGACCTGATTTAATACTAATATTATGTGATTATGTATATACCCCTTACCCCCACTCCACCCCACTCCACCCCACCCCAACTACCACTAAAAAAAATAATATTATGTGATTATGTATATACCCCTTACCCCCACTCCACCCCACCCCAACCAAAAATAATAATATTATGTGATTATGTATATACCTCTTACCCCCACTCCCACTCTCATCCCCACCTACCTACCCCCCCACCCACCCCCCCAACCCCTTACCCCTTACCCCCAATCCACCACCCCCACTGCCACTAAAAAAAATAATATTATGTGATTATGTATATACTCCTTACCCTCCACCCCACCCCAACCCAACCCAACCCAACTCAACCCAACCAAACCAAAATAATAATATTATATGATTATGTATATACCCCTTTATCCACCCCCCCCACTCCCACCCCACCCACCCACTCTTACCCGCATCCCCCACCCACCCACCCCACCCACCCCACCCCCCCCACCCCCACCCCACCCACCCACCCACCCCCATCTACCCACCCACCCACCTACCCCACCCCACCCCACCCCCACCCCACGCCACCCCACCCCACCACTCTCTCAAAATAAATTAATATTAAACGATTATGTATACATCACCCACCCTCTACCCCCACTCACCAAAAAAAAAAAAATCGTGTTCGGTGCGGTTACTGAGAGAGAGAGGAGTGCAATTGAATAGAATATGGATTGAAAAATGATTAACCAATTAATTAACTATATTTGTTTTAAAAATATGGGTTCAAACTTTAACCAACCTGAATAAATAAAAATGGTTAACCGACCCATTTAGTTCCAGTTAATATGGTTTGACCTAACAGTTAACTACTTATATTGTCAAGACTACTTAATTGTATTTGTATTTACAAAGAGGTTCACTCCATATCTTTATAATATTATATGAATAATATGTGCACAAATTGTACACAAAATGTTATACAAAATTAGTATGATACGTGCATTGTGTACAATAAAAATGTGTAAAACATTTAATCATAGGTTTCTTTTTTATTTTTTCTCATTTTTTATGTATAATTTGTGCTCATAGTATTACACATATTATATTTTCCCCGGCCAACTTTATATTAATATTTTGTCTAAGTTATTAAATTGAATATAAAATATTAATATTGCTATTCTAAAATTAATTCAAATGATGAATGATAAAATAGGGAATCAGTGGAGTAAATTAATAGTATTTACTAACAATTACGTATTAAGTTTAACTTAGATTTTTTAATTATTATATTTATAGAAATATAGTAAAATAAATCAAATCGCCAAATAATTAATATATTCTTCTCCTCCAAGGACAGAAGTAATTACCACGAACATCAAGTATTTATATTTGGGAAGTCTGAAACCCCAACCAGTTTTAATTTCTGTTGGGGTCTAAAGTCACGGTTCTAAGTGTCGTTATATTTCAGAAAAAAGTCGTTATAATCTGATTCGTATTCCTTGGACAAAATTTTCATATATATATATATATATATATATATATATATATATATATAATATACTATATATGTATATATACAATCGCCAGATACATAAGAGAAGTTATGACGATTTTAACTGGTCGCTTATAATTTCAAAAAACCGTCGCTATAACCGACTGTATAATACAGTTCATACATTTTTCCCATATATATATATATTATACACTTCCCGGATACTATCAGGTAACAAAGAAAATTAACAATGTATACAAAGCCTCAACAAAGAGAGAGTTAAGAGTTTTATCATTCAAGTAAGAGATGGTAACCAAATCCCTCAACCAACTACTACTTCTTCTCCAAAGTTTAACTTATCTTCCATGAAGCTATTTGATCGTTTTCGAAGGATTCTAATGGGCTTTATTTTTTCTTTCACTTGATCTTCTAGAAGCGGCCGGTCTCAGGAAATGGCAGGGTCTGTTCCTAGGCGGCGCGCCATCGTGTGACAGCTGGCCTGACCCTCCAAATACTTCATGTAGCTCATCAACATATTACTCGTCCAACTCTCACTATAATGAAGCAATTGCTGATTGTACGTATTGAGTTTTTAGATCGACAAGTCTTACCAAGAGGGCAACTTTGATGCAAGGAAATCTGATGTTATTGTGTGATATATAGAAGTACTATATGTATAATTGTATTTGTCATTTAATTCATGCTTTCTTTGATTGCAATGAATATATATAATATGATTTTAATAATTTTATTGCTGGTGATTTTATTTTGTGGGCTGAAAAGTACTCTCACATGCAATGTTAAGACAAGCTTTTCTTAATTGTTTTTCTTAATGAGAGAAATAATATGAAAATGTTGTTATTCCTGAGTTTTGAATTAAAGAGGGAACATTCTGTCAATAAATCAATGTGTTGACGATACTTGATAACATGCATGTTTTATTCGAATCATAGAACACACACACACACACATATATATATATTCAATACAAAATCTGTAGTGATACATATTTTTATTTTATTTATTTAAAAATTTCACTCTATATTATAACTTGTAAAATTAGGAATATATATATATATATTATTTAATTAAGATTAAAACCACATTAGTTAATGCTAGTCTCAATTAAGCTCGTACGTGTTGTTGATCAATACTGCTTCCCTTTTTTTTCGAGAAAAAATCCCTCCTATGAGTGGGATCAATGGCTTCTTCTTCTTTTTCCTTAAAGAAGGGTGCCTCTCCAGTACCGCATCCCCTTGTGGTACCATAATTTTGGCTAAAGATTGGGGATTTGCAAATGTAACATATCTCTTCTTTTGAAACTCCACATGACTACTTTCATCATCATTCATTGCAAATTTTGTAACATCCACCTCAACATGCTTAACATCCTCGTCAACCTCGGGTTCCATAATAACTTGTTTGTTGGATTCTTGTTCCTTTAGCTGTTGTAGCTCTCGCTTTGTCCGTTCAAGCTCTTGTTGTAAAGATGAGAGACAAGTAACCATTAACATGCCTTCATCCATAGCTTTTTGAAGGTTTTGTTTTGTCTCCTCTAACTCAACTGTCATGCTTCCAAGCTTAGAAGACACATGCTCAGATTCACTGCCTCCGTTATGCAGCTATACGTATATATCCATTATATGCAACATGCATGTGACCAAAATATACAGTTCAAGAAAAAATATATATATATATATATGGTCATGTGATGAATTGCAAATAAGCTGTGATCAATTTTGGAGATAGCCACATACATAGGGACTTAATTTCTTAAATTTTCCCTTTATTACTACGTACAACTCTATAGATGTCTATTTTTCATTGACTTTTGATTACAAATGTAAAATGAGAACCCTATTTTTTTGTATTGACTTTTCTTTTTGAAATATTTTATCAATAATAAACTATATAGAAAATAATTTTGTACAAATATATCATGCATGTATAAATTAAACCTTAATAGTTAATAAGTTGGGTGAATGTACATATGCTGCTTGCTTGTGAATCTAATTTATGACATTATTCCGTTAGGGGATCGCTTGCATTTTGATTTGGCATCTCTGCACAGAAACCAAATTGATTGATTCTCCTGTAAAGCTTAAGCTCCTCATCAATATATATATATATATATATATATATATATATTATAGCATTAATTAATTATTAATTTAACTTGCACGATATTTCTCACTTTTATTTGCTCAACCTGATAAAAGGAATCATCTGCCGACCTCTCTCATGCACGTTCTGACCAGAAAAATACTTGTACTAATGTTTAGGCAAACATTCTCCCTTAACTTCTTTTTCTTTTTCATTTGATAATAGACTATATATTGAGATGGATATCACAAAGATATAAATCAGCAATCTGATAATCTGAAATTGGCATTAATTTGGTGATATGTAATAGTTGAATCTCTCTCATAATTCTATCTAATGATCTCGTGTACCGAGATAACATGAAAACATTGTTGTCAACTGTCAATAGCAAATACTAATATACTCGGAAGGAAACAAAAAAAATCAATAGTCAAATTGCACTCTAGATTGGTAAGCAAGACTGTATAATAATGGACTAGTTTTATGACATCAGTAAAAGGACTTTGATGTTTTAGAATTGTGTAGAAGAATTAAGGAAATGATTGTATAATATTAAATATAATATCAATACCCTTAAATTTTCATAATTACCATACTTATCTAATACTCTCTCTCATTTGTAACATTTTTCCATGGAGGGTAATTTTGAAAAAATTGTAGTTTATTCTCCCAAATTATATAAAACGACATATAATTAGAAAAAAAATAAAATTATCTAAAACGACATATATTAAAGAACTGAGAGAGATTTTGCATATATATATATATATATATATATATATGGCACAAGACAAATATATAGGAATAGTTCATTTGAAAATTTTGCAACACGCAGAGATAGAAGAGGAATCATGAATTGCTCAAAGGTATGAAACAATTGGATTTGATTATAAACAATTTAAATTTGACCGTCCTAATAAAATATTTGTATTTTTATATATATATATATATATGGCACAAGACAAATATATAGGAATAGTTCATTTGAAAATTTTGCAACACGCAGAGATATAAGAGGAATCATGAATTGCTCAAAGATATGAAACAATTGATTTGATTATCCTAATTTAAAATGAAATCTAATAAAATATTTGTATTTTTATTAATTTGTTATTGAATAATTTTTATATAACAAATGTCATTTTATATGTAATTATTTGTATTTACAAATAGTTTGTTAGATGGACTGCTCAAATAAACCATCCATTTTAAATGGCTTATAATTAATTAGATCTGAAATATATAGCTAGAGTTGAACATATATAAGCGGCAGAATAATGTATATATGCATGATAAATAGTCACTATAAATAGTGTGTGTATATATATATATATATATATATATATATATAGAGAGAGAGAGAGAGAGAGAGAGAGAGAGAAAAGATCATAACAGTACCTGATTGAGCTTATTGGCATAGATTTCCCCAGCAAGAACTCTCTCACCGAATAGCATGACCGCCTCCTTGACTGATCGGAACGGCGCACTTGTGTCAATATCTGCTTTTCTCATCATCATCCCTCCTCCATCTTCTTCCTCCATATTAGTATGTTGCTCTATAAACTTACGTGGGGAAATAATATATATATATATATATATATATATATATATATATATTTATAGTGATTGCAATTCACAACAATTATTAAAATACACGCTATATGATCACCTTTTAATAATTTGTATGTTAATTGGGATGTGCAAGTGTGAGGCAGAGAGCTAGCTAGCTAGAGAGGGAATTAAGGAGTGATTTGTTGATGAGACGGAGGAGCTAAGTAGAGACATAAAGACGACGGAGTTAATTGAGGGAGGAGAGAGAGAGAGGTTCTTTTCTTGGCGTCCACTTCACTGGAATTATTTCCGTTATTACTTATTAGTAGTAGTATTAGTCCCATGATCCCAAGTCCCATGTTTGAAGTTGAAGCTAGTGCGTAGTATTAGCAAGCGGTTACATTGGCTTTCATTCTTCTATACTGTTGATGGATAGGGATGGGCTGGAACTCGAGTGACAGTTCACCCACAAGCCCAACGGAAACTGAGGGAGTAGCTTTTTAATTTTCCCTTTGGGGGTCACTGCTCGCATAATCAATTCTTTTAATGGTATATATAGAGGATTTTCAAGAGCCGTAAATGGCCCATCACATACATGTAGGCCCAGCCCATAGGTAGTTGTGGAGTTGAGGTGCATGTGAATTTTGTGGTACGAAGCTTTCTAGCTTTGCAATAAATGGCCCATCACATACATGACTACCTGGGTCTGTTGGAGCCTGCCTGGCTTCAAGTTGTGATTCATTAATGACGGATGGATTTTACTACTCCCCTTTTAGGTGGTAAACTTTCCTCATTATCCATCCTCACCTCTTTTTCTGAATTATGGATAATCTTGTATTTGTGACTTTTGTTTGAGTTTTTGAAAGAAAAATATAAATTCAAACATTCCATTAATAATACCACTTTTTAATAAAATGTTTTATTTGTTTTTCATCTCTATCTTCCCATTTAAAAATTTTAAGAAAAGATTGTAGCGATCATTTTATCATTTTTTTTCTTACAAAAACTATCAAAGAAGAAAGGGTATTGTGTAATAAAGGAAGGAAGCCGACACTGAGTGGAGGCTGGCACCTGGCAGGCAAAGACATTGTTTGTATCATTGGTGGGAGTGGGAGTGGGGTTGTAACGAGCTTATTGGCCAATCATGTAACGCATATAAGCAGGAATATCCTTGGGGGAAAGTGCAAAATAAGTAGTAGTAATAATAATATCAAGATGGTATAGAAAAACAAAAAAAAAAAAAACTGAATCTGATTCACCAAACAATAACTAAGCAAGACATTGCTTTGTCAACGACCCTCACTCTATCCTGTCTAAAATCTGAATGTTCCAATTCCATTATCTATCTTTTCATCTTTAGTTAGTTTTAGTTGGAGTGAAGTGGTAAAGTTAAATTTGATCATATGCAAGTGGAATATAAACTTTATATGCGTGTTAAAATTGTATTAGTTAATTAATAAATTTATTATAAAATTAATTTTATAATAACTAAAATTAGTTACGCTTTTTAATTAAATATCTAATTTCAACTTAAATAAATGTGTGTTGTTAATAAAAATACATGTAATAAAATAAATTATGTCGAAAACCGTACATTAGAGAGGATATTTTCTCCTCCTATATTCTCTCTCTATTTATTGCACCGCACGTAACGTAATAATCTTTGATTAGTTAGCTTTGAACTCCTGCCAAGTGCCAACTAATAATACCCGCTCAACACCCAACGGAAAAACTAACAACTGTAAAGAAAATTATTAATTACTATTTAAATTTTATAATCTGAAAAATAAATATTCCTACCTTTCCCTCAAGAAAGAGAGAGAGAAAGGGGATTAAAGTATTTGTCTCTGTTTCGACGTCACAACTACTACTTTCCTTCTTCTTTTTCTTCTCTGTTCCAACTCTATCTTTATCTAACCGTCGGCCAACAATGTCGGTCAAGTCATGTCCAACGACCCTCCGATCATTTTACACTCCACGATCACCTAGGGCTGGTGAGTTGACGACGCGAGTAAGGATGGCCGTCCGATCTAACGTCCTCTCTTTTGCACCAATTTTGATCAACTTACAGAGAGACTGTGCTACTCCCCTCCCAGTCTTGCGCCACGTGGCCGATGCCATGACTGCCGATATGCGGACTGGCCTTGCCGTCGACGGCGGCAGCGATCTTAAGATGATACTCAGTTATGTTGATAGTCTGCCAACTGGGTATGCTCTGTACTACCTAAGTGACTTTAAACACTTTTCTTCATTTAATTACCCATCTTATAGCTACTTTTTGCCTATACTTGTCTCCACATGATACTGTGTTTGTTCTTCAATTATGCCTCCACATGATATATTCACTCAATTTTGTCAAACATTATGTTTAGCTGGTAATTCATTATTTCAATTCCAGATTTTAAGAAAAATAGAACGAACTACATACACGATCACTAAATATTCTTTATTTCGGAAAATGAAAGTCCTCGTCCTTTTGATTATTTTAAGGTATATCAAGGTTTGTGTAGGACTTACTTAGACATAGATCTGTTTTTACGTTTCTCTTAATACGCTAATACTTGTTATGGGGAGAAATTATGTTTACAGTTTCATACCAAATCAGATGGAGGGATTACCAAGATTCTTTTTTATTCATTAGTTTTCATTTATTTATTTGGCTTGAGATTGATATGATTTAGAATTGTGTTTTAAGGAACGAGAAAGGATTGTTTTATGCATTGGATCTTGGAGGCACAAACTTCAGAGTTCTAAGAGTGCAATTAGGAGGGAAGGATGAGCGTGTGGTTGCTACTGAATTTGATCAAGTTTCTATACCACAAGAGTTGATGTTTGGTACCTCTGGGGTCTGTTTTTTACATCATTATCTGACTTCACATAATTCCATGATTTGTACTTATTTGGTGATATGCATTATCATACTTGTAGGCGCTATTTGATTTCATAGCTTCTGGGCTAGCAAAATTCGCAGAAAAAGAGGGTGGAAAATTTCATTTGCCCTATGGAAGGACTAGGGAAACTGGATTTACATTTTCTTTCCCAGTTAAACAGACGTCTATTGATTCAGGCATACTGATCAAGTGGACCAAAGGTTTTGCAGTATCTGGAACGGTTAGTATTTTGACACTTTTCATAGTTATTAATTATAAGAAGATAAACTATCATTGATTGTCTCATTCAGTAAATAATGATTAGGATGGTCATAGCTTTAGCCTCATTATGTATATCTTATTTTAAGTGCTGAGAATCATTGTAAAGGTATACAAGATTGAGATCTTTGTTTGGAACCCTTAAAAAGAAAACTCTTCTTATATTAAATGTGAGCTGTACTTATGAGGCTCATATGTTGAAATCATCCCTTAATTTGGTTTTAATGCTGCACGTAGGATCCTTTTTCTTTTCTGGCACTATTTATGCAGTAACAAAGGGATAAAACTATGGCACGTATATGCTGTATGAAGTCACACAGATGTGCTCACACACTCGAACAATTCTAAATCTTGTTCTACAGCAATCGGCTATCAAAATAGGAGTAAAAACAACAACTGTGTTCTCATTTTCTAGATAGAGTTGTATAACACGTCATTTGTTGATATTGTCCCCAAATATAAGAATAAAAGAAACTTCTAATCTTTACAGGCAGGGAAAGATGTTGTTTCTTGTTTGAATGAAGCCATGGAAAGGCAGGGGTTAAATATGCGGGTATCTGCCTTGGTATGTTTATGTTCACAATTTTAGATGTAAGATTAAAGGAATGGTCAACTTCTTGGTTCTACTTATACTTACTGGTTTTATTATGGATGTATGATCAAGATAGGTTAATGACACTGTGGGAACACTAGCCGGAGCAAGATACTGGGATGATGATGTAATGGTTGCTGTCATTCTTGGAACTGGAACAAATGCTTGCTACGTAGAACAGGTGGATTCTATTCCTAAACTAAAGGCCCAAAAGTTTACATCTGGCAGAACGGTTTGTGACATTTCTAATTGATTTTGTTGAAGTTGTTAAGACCTTGAGTTGTATATCTAGTTTTACGTTGATGGATGTCACTTGATTCAGATTGTCAATACAGAGTGGGGAGCATTCTCTAATGGTCTTCCTTTAACTGAGTTTGATAGGCAAATGGATGCTGAGAGTATAAATCCTGGTGAGCAGGTCAGTGTCAATGTGTTAGCAATGATCATGTAAGTGGTGCACAAGCTACAAAACTTTTACAATGTCGTATTTCATGAACACAGATATTTGAGAAGACAATCTCTGGTATGTACCTTGGTGAAATTGTAAGACGAGTACTTGTCAATATGGCTGAAGCGGCTGATTTATTTGGTGAACGCGTGCCAGAGAAACTATCCACGCCATTTGTACTCGGGTAATTCTACTAATCCTTTTAGCAAGGAAAGACAGAGTATGGTGGCAGCTTGAAATGTTTTAATGAATTTAGATTCCCTGTGGCCTTCGAAATAAGATGTCATCCTGAACTTTTTATTTCATAGGACCCCACATATATCTGCGATGCAGCAGGATAGTTCCAAAGATCTTGAAGCTGTTGGATCAATCCTATATGATGTTGCTGGGGTAATTTCTACCTTCAAACCTCCTTTACATCTTTACACTTGAATGAATTTGAAAAATCCATATTATTGAATAAATATATAACGTTCGGAATTATGAGTGTCATCACTAGAAAAACTTAAGTTGACAATGAGTGTGAGAAGAGAGTTATTCATGGATTTAAGTTATTCATGGTTTATTTTTTTTTAGGCGGACTCCAATGTAAATGCAAGGAAGATCGTTTTGGAGGTTTGCGATACCATTGCCAAACGTGGTGGGCGCTTGGCTGGTGCAGGAATTGTTGGGATTCTCCAGAAGATGGAGGAGGATTCAAAGGGTCTCATTTCCGGAAAGAGGACAGTTGTGGCAATGGATGGAGGTTTGTATGAACACTATCCCCAGTACAGGAAATACCTCCAAGATGCGGTCAGTGAGCTTCTAGGATCCGAATTATCAAAAAACGTAGTCATAGAACATTCAAAAGATGGGTCTGGGATTGGGGCTGCTCTCCTGGCTGCTACAAATTCCAAGTATGACCATTGATTTCTATGACATATATATCAACCACTAAATTAATTTGTGATTATAAACTTTATTTATCAGAACAGGCAAAAATAATACTAGTTTGTAGAGCGGTTGAGTATTCACAAGTAGGCCAGGCCGGGCCGGTAACGAGAATAACGAGGAAAAGAAATCGAGTTTTGGAAGTCAATTAAAAGTTTTTGTAGTTAGCCGTATTTGAAGATTGTAATGGTGAGCTGGACAGTAAGTTCTGGCTAACAATGATGTTTGTACTCTGTTTTATTTATGCAACATGAAATATAACGAATGTCATTTTTGACCTTCCAACTTTTCACTCACTTCTAAAATCATCCCTAAAATTTATTTTTCGCCCATTACTGCTGAAGTGACATTTTTTTGATTCTTTATTCATTTTACCCGATTTGGCCCAAATCCGATCCATTTTTTATCAAAATTTGATCCAACCCGACCCCGTCTGACCCGAAACCAATTTCAGTTTTATTTTATTTTTTAAAAAAACTAAAAGTTTTAAAATTATTTTAAAATTTATAATTATTTTATATTTATTTTTTAAAAAGTATTTTATTTTAAAATATTAAAAATAATTATTATTTTTAATATTTTTCAAAATAATTATTATTTTCAGGAAAAAATATTAGAAACTTTTAGTATTTTCATAAAATGAGTAAAGTTTCATAAAATATAAAATATAAATTAAAATATTAAATAAGAAAATAAACTTTGTTTTAAAAAAAAGTATATTTTTTCATTTTTATGTAAAACTTGATTTTAGAAAATTTTTTTATGTCTTTTCCATTATTATATTTATATGTATTCTTAATATTTGAAATTTTAAAACAAAAAGTAAAAATAGAAAATAAATTACAAAATTAGTAAAAGATAAATAAAATAACTAATTCAATTTATTTTTTAAAAATTATTATTTTCAGGAAAAAATTTTAAAATCTATATTTTATGAAAATTTAATCATTTTGAAAAAAATAAAAGTTTGTAATAGTTTTTCATGAAAATAATAATTTTTATAATTTTTAAAATAAAATATTATTAAAAATAATATTTTAAAGTTAAAAATTTTTTGAAAAAAATAATTTTTAAAATTTTATTTTTTAATTTGAATCAACTTTTTATTTAATATTTTAAAATAATTTCTATTTTTAGTTTTTATTCAAATATTAAAATAAATATTATAATTTAAAAAAAAATTTTAAAGTTATATTAAAATGAAAAAATTACTCTTTTTTTTATAATTTTCTTATTTAATTTTTTGAATCTATATTTTATGAAACTTTACTAATTTTTGAAAAAATTTAATATTTTTTCCTAAAATAATAATTATTTTAAATTTTTTTAATATTTTTTTTTTTTTAAAATAATAATAATTTTAAAATAATTTTAATAATTTTACTATATTTTAATAAAATAAAATAAAATTGAAATTTTTAACGTCAAAAAGGTCGGGTTTTCAAAGATTTAATTGACGAAAATGAATGATAAAAGGAACATTCAAAAAAGTCAATTTAAGGAAAGTGATAACAATTTTAAAAATGAATGGTAAGTAGTTCAAAGTGACATTCAGCCAACAATAGTAAGTTGTTCCAGTTTTTCATAATATTCATTTAACAATATACATTTAAATATTTTAGCAACAAATGCATCTAAATATTATAGACGTATTTTTAAATTCATATTTACCCTTTAATAGTAAGTTTTAGTTTAATTAATAATAATATATAATAAAATTATAATTGACAAATTTAAGAATATTGTGTAATTTTACGTAATTATAAAAAAGAGAAATAAAATCAAATTCTCTTTGTAGGAAAGTTAATCCTTGTCTCCGTCATTCGGCTCAGACCAAAGACATCTCCTTTTGTCAAATCTCTCTCTCAAAAACATAATCGACAGACCATCTGATCATTTCGAAAATGGTACACTTATCTTTTAAGCTCTTACAAATATAGCAATATTTTTACTTTTGAAAGTCTCATTTTACAATTTGAGTTTTTTTTTAAATTTTTATTTGTACTGTGAATTGCAGATCCGATTCATATTTCTCCAGAACAGGCAGGGGAAAACCCGTCTCGCCAAGTATTACATTCCTCTCGAGGAATCCGAGAAGCACAAAGTTGAATACGAGGTAAATATATCAAACCAAGTTTATCATCTTTTTTTCTTCTTCTTCCATTTCATTATTTTTTATATTTCTGAAAATAAGTTTGTTTACGAGTAGGGTTCTGAAAACAATTTTGTGTGTATAGGTTCATCGGTTGATTGTGAATAGAGATCCCAAGTTCACAAACTTCGTTGAGGTTAGTTGTTTAACTCCTTGCTTGGCTTTGTTTGTGAACCTATATCAAATTCGCTTTTTAATTTGGATTTTCACTTCAAGCTGTTTTTATTTATTTTTTATTGATCAATTTGGAATTATGTTCTCTGCTACATTAGTCATAAGGATCTCTTCTGTAAGGACATGTATTTGGATTCTCTTCTGATATGTGGACATCCCGTGTTTGTATTTGGATTAAAGCCCATGGTTTTTGACAACAAAAAATGATATGATGGTACTAAGAATCCCGTGTTTAAGATAAACCTACAAGTCTATTTTTTGGTTAAACACAAAAAATGACGTTCGTTAAGAATTTATTAATTTAATTTGTCTTATTTGAATTTATTTTTAATTTGTCTTATTTGGATTTTGTAGGTTATGATTCTTACATCCATGAAAAGCTAAACACCTTGTGATTTTAAATTTTGTGTTTTGATGGATGTACTCATTTGTTGGGAGCTTAACTCTATTTAGTTTTAGAACGAAAAGATCTTGGAAGTGGACAAATGATGTTATATTAATCTGGAACATATAGATTGAGGTATTTTATGAGATGATTGTCAAAACTTCCCATCTTATTAACTTAATTTATTGTTGCAGTGGATGTGAGAAAAGCTTAGTTGTATGTTGCTCCATGCAACTATAATGCGATGACATGCATAGCCATTATTTATTTCGGTCCAAACAATGTGTTTCTGTGAAAGCTGCAGGAACTAGTACAAACTGGCAGAATATTTTAATGGCATACCAAACTTTCGCCAACTGTAAATCACAATAAATCATGCTCTGAGAATGTCAAAATATTAGAGTTCTTCCTAAATAAATGCTGAAACAGCGAAGAACATTAAACTTAACTTTAGTTTATTTTTTAAAATAAATAAACTAATTTTCTAATTCAATATAAGCCCCTAAAAAGGGGGGGGGCAAACCCAAGTACAAGCAAGATATACAAAAACATGGATAAAAGACACTGCTATGGCCCAAGAAAACTGAGGCCTATCTACACTAGACTCCTAATGAAAATTGCCTAAAAATCCACAAAATGAACAATAGAGCCCAGAATCACCAAATGAAGCCAAAAGAGCCTAATAAGGACATGCCTGGTATCAAGATGGCATATTGAATAGGCAGCTTTGAGTCTAAAAGTCGGAAAAGTTGGGATAAAGGCTGTGATGGGTTGAATTTTTGTTTTTATTTATATATATATATATATATATATATATATATAATTCTTTTATTGTTGATTTGTGTTTGATATTTGACTGAAGTGATATTTTTGCTAGAGTATTCTAACTATGTTTGTCCGCATTCAACTCAACAAGCCCCAGTCCCTACTACAATATATCAACTACATAAATCCTTATTGAATCTGTAACACCCCCTTTCCCAAAAAAAAGAGATGCATAATAAATACAACCCTGTAATAAACTTTAAAGTATTACTAAATAGATTAAATACCAACAGTCTTAAACGCCAATTTAAATAGAAAAATCTCCACATTAACATAATTTCTATTTTTAAGGATGAATGCCAAAATAGGCCAAAAACACCTATCTACAAAATATTAGAAAACCAAAGTTTGATAATAGTCTCAAACTAATTTACTAATTTTGATCAAAGGTAGCTATCATCCCATCTGATCCCGATCACCCCGACACCGGTAAAAAGAACATAAGCGTGAACCAATTTCCCAATATGGATATAAAGATACATATATAAAACAAACACATATGTACCAAAAGAATTTGAATGAACGAATAAATATAAACTACGAACAATACATAATATGAACCAATTATGAATATATCGAAATTAGTGAGACAAGGCCGTCAACTGACAACGATAGTCAAAAGAATTCCAAACAAAATAAGGCTGATTCAAATGGTTCTAAGGTGCTCAAATACAAATAGTCAAATGCTAACAAAATACATTAGAACCGTGATGTATGCAAAAAACGGATAGTACGCACGACACATACGTCACTAATCCGTCAAACGAATCAAATATTGGGTCGACCCATACGTTTTCTGAACAAATATATCAAATGGCCAAAGCTTATACCCGAGCAAAGATACAAAAGGATCGTAGTGAAATGAATAAATGATCACATCACATACGGAAGGTGTCATGCCCTTGTGTCAAGAGGACATGCCTGTGGTACTCTCACAGTTGGTTAGCTTAAGTATACCCTAAGGGTCAAACTACAAAATATAAGTCAAAAGGGTTCAAATCACATGACTTACACGACCATCTCCAAATGATATCGAATTATCAAATACGAACATACTTAATTATCACAAGATATTAATGATCAAAACAACTCCCGAATGTGAACGAAAATATACGAAGAATGATAGAAACGAATAAAGTCTCCAAAACATATTGACATGATTAACTAGTTCAAAGAGTACAAATACGAGTTCTAACATCAACGCCAAAACGAAACTATCACAATAAATTTGACAAGGAATAGTCATGAGAGGCAATACTAAAATTTTAAACTAGTAGTACCAAAACAGTTCATCGAAGCCAAATATCACACTGCTAGACCTCCTCAATCCGATTTATATAGTTATCAAAATAATACAAGACTATTAATTAAATTACTAACTTATAAAATTTATGTATTTTCTTTTGTAACTTAACTGTTTTAATATTAGTTCATATATCCCTTAGAGTTAAAGAATATGTTCAGTACATTCAATAATGCAAAAATATCATTTTAATTTAGTATAATTAATGCTATAATAATATAGAAGTAATTTTATTAATTTATAAAAGCCCATGGAATACTACTACCATGTTACTAAACTACTATTCATCAAGATCATCACGCAATTGCTTACGTGTGTGTGTGTGTGTGTGTATATATATATATATATATATATATATATATATTATTTACACATCAAACCTCCAATAGCCATTAATTTCCTTAGTTCATATATCTTATATCCCAATTATAAATCAAAATTTCATTAATAAATTCGATTAATCAAGCGACATAATAAATTTTTAAAACAGATTGCGAACACAACAAAAAGATGTATTGTAATTATAGTAGCAAAATAATTATTTTGTATTAAAAAATAGTCCAATAATTACCTTTGAGAAGAAGAATATGGTGAATAAAGTCTTAATAATCTTGTTCTCAAACCCTTTTAATTCCAGCCTCGTTCTCCCGTTCTCCTTCCGCCTCTTCCTTTTGTTTATGTTCTATTCCCATAACTCATCAGACGTAATGAAGTATAACTAGGTTTTAGTTATTTAATTATTCATTAATATGTTTTATTAATTCTCTTAATTTTATTAAGATTTAAATACACAAATGTAAATTAGACCCAATTAATTTAAAGGCCCAAATAAATGTAATTTCGTACTTATTATAGTCCACATAAATTAAAAAGCCCAATTAAATATTTTAAAATATATTTTTAAATATATATTTATTTTTTTTTTTTTTTTTGAGTATTACATTATCTCCCCCTTAAAAAGGAATTCGTTCCCGGAATAAAAAAAAGAGCAAAGATTTACCTAATCAAAGAGATGAGAATACTCCTGTCGAATAGTCTCTTCTGCCTCCCAAGTAGCTTCGCGCTTTGGATGATTTTTTCACAAAATCTTAACAAATGGAATTGTCTTTCTCCTCATAACCCGTTAAGACGATCTAAAATTGCATTAGCTTCTTCTTCACAAGTAAGATCTTCTCGAATCTTATGTAACGGGTATTGCACAACATGAAACTGGTGATAATTCTATTTTCTTAACACCGAAACATGAAAAACATTATGCACATGAGATAACTATGGAGGCAAAGCCACCCGATATGTCACATCTCCAACTCTCTCAAAAACTTCAAAAGGGCCAATGAAACACGAACTAAGCTTCCCTTTCAAACCAAACCTTCGAACACCTTTCCATGGAGTGACTTTCAAAAACACGTTCACAGGTATGAATTCAAAAGTCCTCATATGAATATCAACATAACTCTTTTGTCGCGACCGAGCTTCTATCAATTTTTCTTTAGCCACCTCTACCTTCTCCGTAGTAATCCTTACCAAATCAGGTCCTTCTATTATCCTTTCTCCAACCTCATCCCAACAAGTCAAAGCTTAACACTTCTTAACATACAATGCTTCAAAAGGAGTCATACCAATACTAACTTGCCAACTGTTATTGTATGCAAACTCCACCAAACTCAAATACTCATCCCAATTTCCTGTCCATTCTAAAGCACAAGATCGCAACATGACTTCTAATGTCTCAATAGTTCTCTTCGATTGTCCATTTGTCTGCGGGTGAAAAGTTGTTCTATAATTGAGTCGCGTTCTCCAAGCTCGTTGAAATCCTTTCTAAAATCGAGAAGTAAACCGCAAAACAATAGAAACGGGAGTCCCATTAAGCCTAACAATCTCTCGTTGAAAAATATCTGCCAACTTATTTACTGAAAAATCCTCACGAATAGTCAGGAAATGATCCACTACCACCCAAATAACATCATTCTTCTTAAGAGTCCTCGGTAAACCAGTCACAAAGTCCATCGAAATGTTATCCCATTTCCACATTGGAATCTCTAACTGTTGAAACAAACCACCAGGCCACTGATGCTCTATTTTCACTTGTTGACAAGTAAGACATTTACTCACAAATTCAACTACGTCTCTTTTCATTCCGTTCCACCAGAAATTCTCATTCAAATTGTTATACATCTTTGTAGACCCTGGATGAATAGAAAATGGCAAACTATGAGCTTCGGTCAACACTACCTCATGAATCATTGGATCCACTGGAACACATAACCATTTACCAAATCATATCACACCTTGTTCATGATGCGAAAACTGGCCGCTATCCTCTTCCATATTCTGCGCTATAGACCACAACTCACCATCCTCCTTTTGGGCTTCTTTAATCCTTAATATAAGATAAGGTTCCACCCTCATGCCTGCTACTAACCCATCAAAACCTCTAGCATATAACTCTAAACCCACACGCTCCATATCCGAGATAAGTTGAGGTTGTGTAACCAAGGCAGCTACACTCCTTGAACTTTTCCGACTAAGAGCATCTACAACTACATTAGCTTTACCGGGGTGATACTTAATCATGACATCATAATCCTTGAGAAACTCCAACCAACACCTCTGCCTCATGTTAAGCTCCTTCTGAATAAAAATATATTTAAGGCTCTTGTGATCGGTGAAAATGTCACAAGTCTCTCTATATAGTTAGTGCCTCTAAATCTTTAGGGCAAAAATAATCGCGGCTAACTCTAAGTCGTGGGTAGGGTAATTCACCTTATAAGGTTTAAGTTGTCTGGAAGCATAAGCAATTACCTTACCATGCTGCATCAAAACACTCCTTAAACGCTTCTTGAAAGCTTCACTGTAAATCTAATAACCTCTTGTCCCCGACGGTAATGTAAGTATTGGAGCCGACACAAGCCTCTTTTTAAGCTCCTCAAACAATTCTCACGCTCCTCATTTCACACAAATTTTGTGCTCTTTCTCATCAATTGAGTTAATGACAAAGCTAACAAAGAAAAACCTTCCACAAATCGTTTGTAGTATCCTGCCAAACAAACTCCTAACTTCAGTTACTGTGGTAAGTCTTGGCCAATTAATGATAGCCTCGACCTTCGCAGGATCCACCTTAATACCTTTCGTAGACACGACATGTCCCAAAAAATGCTACTTGTTCTAGCCAAAACTCGTATTTGGAGAACTTAGTATATACTTTATTCTTCTGCAGAATCCCCAAAATAGGACGAAAATGCTCTTCATTCTCCTCCTTAGACTTGGAATACACCAAAAATGTCATCAATGAACACAATGACAAATTGGTCCAAGTACTCGCTAAAAACCCGATTCATCATATTTATAAACACCACTGGAGCATTAGTCAGCCCAAATGACCAAAAACTCGTAGTGCCCATAACGAGTACGATAAGCTGTTTTAAGAATGTCTTCATCCCTTACCCTCAACTGATGGTATCCTAACCTCAAAATTCAAATCTATCTTTGAGAACTTTGCCTCTTGGAGCTGATCAAAAAGGTCGATCAATCCGTGGCAATGGATATTTGTTCCTGATAGTGATCCAATTTAGCTCCCTACAACCTCATAGATCCATCCTTCTTCACAAACAAGACTAGAGCGTCCTATGGCGATACGCTCGGTGTAATAAATTCACGATTTAACAACTGTAATTGTTCCTTCAACTCCTGTAACTCTAATGGAGCCATCTTATAGGATGCCTTAGAGATAGGTTCCGCTCCAGAAATGCGCTCAATGGTAAAATCAATTTTCCTTGGCGGTGGCAATCTTGACAAATCCTTAGGAAAGACCTTAAGAAATTCTCGCACAACTGGATAATCTTCAAGTTGGAGCTCATCCCTCGAGGTATCCTTCACATAAGCCAAATAACAATCACATTCCTTAGCAATCACTTTGCTCGCCTTTAAAGCTGAGATCAACTTAACAACACCATTCAGCTTGGAACACTGTAACTCGAATTCTGGAGTCCTCCAAAAATAACCTTCCTCGCCTGATAATCAATAGTAGCTCGATGCTTACTTAGCAAATCCATACCCAAGATGATATCGAAATCATGAATCACCATTGGAAGTAAGTTAGTTGCGTAAACCTTCCTCCCTAACTTCAAAGGACACTCGTGAAATTGCTCAGAAATAATCACAGAATTCCCCATCGGTGTAGCAATAGATAAATGAGGATCTAATATGTGAGAAGATATTCCAAGATGACGAACAAATGAAAAGGCTAACAATAGAACGTGTAGATCTAGTATCAAACAAAATTGATGCCTCACGATTTCCTACAAGAAGAATGCCTGAGACAATACTTGGTGCTTAAGCCGTTTGATTAGTTGTCAATGCAAATACTCTCCCATCGGTGTTGTGTTGACCGCTATTACCATCATTACCACCTCTCCCATAACCACGCTGAACTGTGCAATCCCTTGCTCTATGCCCCATTTGACCACATAAGAAACAACGTTTTGTATCTCATAAGACACCGCCGCCATGACATGGTACCCACACATGTGTAAAGACATAGACCAGGTGGAAGTGGCAAAAGGTTCGGATTACCCCCACCTGCTAGTCCTAGATATCGTCCCTGAATTTGTCCTTGCTGGCGATGCTAACCCTGATTCTGCTGGAAACCCCTATTTTGTTGAAATCCCCTATTTTGATACTGCCCTTTAGCTTGCCACTGACCCTGTTGTTGACCTCCACGATCACCCTGCTGCATTGGGTAAGCAACACCCCGTCGAGGATTAAATCGTTGACCAGATGGAGGCTCATTCCAACTATGTTTCTTTCTATTCTGATTTCTGCCAAACTGCCCCATTCCTTGCCCTTGCCCTTACTGATCATCTCTCTCTCTCTTTCGGCTCCTTTCTGATTTGGAAGCTTGAAAGTCCTTGTGTATCATTTCCACACTCTAAGATGCATTAATCATCTGTGATACATCTGTAAATATAGTGTGGATGATCGATCGCCTATACTCATATTTCAAAGCCCATTTGAACTTTTCTGCCTGTTGTGCAGGTGTCCCAGCTAGTGAACCCGCAAAACCAGCCAAACTAGTAAACCTCGTCATAAAATCAGTAATAGTCTCATCCTCTTTCTGCCGAATGGACACAAACTCCCTGGTGTATGCATCCTATCGGTCATGTCGGCGTTTGGGAAATCATCTAGCGATAGAAAAGGTCACAAAATCGCTCCATATGAGTGCATCCATAAATCCATCTCCTGTGTAGCCTTTAACGATTTCCACCATCATTTGACATCATCCTCTAGTTTATAAACCGTTAATCTCACCTTTTCGATTTTACGAACACTCAATCACATCAAAAATCTTCTCTAAGTGGGCGATCCAGTTCTCCGCATCAATTGGAGTCGGTGTAAAACGAAAAGATTTTGACTTCTGCTTAATGAACCTCTCCAATAACACATATAACGGCTACACTGGCTGACCCACTTGATCTTTGGGAGGATCATTTTGCTCATGTTGTGGTATCTCTACATCATCCCCCATGCCATTTGCATGATGATTTCTTTGCACCTGCGGAATACCCTGCATAGCACTTTGTGTGTCTTCATCTCAGCAGAATCGACTCATTCACCATTTCTGCTATCATAGTATGGGTTACTGATGCGTTACCCCGAGTCCTAGCGTTTCCACCCTGCTTAACACCCTCAACCTGAGGCTGCCCCTGACCCCTCCTACCGTTATTACCCTGCCTCTCAGCAATTCTCGAAGACCTTCGAGCCATCTATGTACAAAATCAAACAAATAAGAACCATATCAAAACAAATAACCGAAACTAAAATTACGCAGAATGAAGATCAAACGCAACACACACTACAATAAAATCTTATAATTACCCAGTGGTCTACCCATAACTCAGAGGTCAAGCCTAAAAGACAATCTACAAGATATCAACTGCATAAATCCTTATTGAATTTGCTTGGCTTTTTCTAATGCTATAATTTACTTTTCTAAATATCTTTAGTATTGGTCTTCCAATTACTGAGTTGTTGTGAACATTTGCTCTGCAGTTTCGTACACACAAGGTTATCTACAGGCGATATGCTGGATTATTTTTCTCACTGTGTGTTGATATAACAGATAATGAATTAGCATATCTAGAGTGCATTCACTTGTTTGTGGAGATATTGGATCACTTCTTCAGCAATGTGTGTGAACTAGATTTGGTATTCAACTTTCACAAGGTTTGACACCATCTATGATTCTTTGGTTTATGTTTCAGAGCTCTGTCTATTTTATCTAGATTGCACTATCTAATGTTATTTTTGTTTTGCTTTGCCATCCGTAATGGTGATGTTTCTTTTTTTATTTTTAAGAAAAAAAATTAATCAGTTGTAACAGTACCACAAAGATTAATAGATACCTTATTTTCTTCCTTAACTTGTAAATGGCTTGAAAAAATTCTACTTATTATTTGGTGGTCAAGATTACATCAATAGAATATATAGGCTGAGAATTCAAGTTACTAAATTTTTGGGATTAAAATTTGACGAATTGCCACTTTCTTATTGCTGAATCTTTGGTTCACAGGTATTGGCCCCCCTGTTCTATTACTTAATGATGACAGTGGTTTCCTTTGTTCTGATATCATATAATGCAATGAATTGGAAATGTTTAAGTTACGTTTGGACTACCTCTTTATTCATCCCCCGTTTTGGGGACTGCCTTTTTGTAAGGAGTATAAATTTTTAGTATAATTTTTTGTTTGGTACATTTCATTTCACACGTACAGGATTTGGTGTCGCATTCAATTTATTTATTTAGCTTGATAGTTTGTTACTTTCTTTGCTTTCAAAAATTGTTCTTCTTGCATGATATCACTTGCATAATTAGAAGCTATCTTATTTTCTTCAGATACTATTTCGTGACTATCCTCAGTTTACAAAGCAACATCCTCTTATTGTTAAAACTGTATTTATAGCTAAGTGCCTACATTATCACTGAACATTCATCCTTTTATCGAAAAGGTATATCTGATTCTGGATGAGTTCATTCTTGCTGGGGAACTCCAAGAAACGAGCAAGAAGGTACAAGCCTGTCTTTCTCAGATCACCATTGTTTGTTTAGTTTTGTTTTTGCTAAATATAGCAAAGGTATTTGACATTGAATTTTGCTTTAATCTGCAGGCAATCATAGAAAGAATGGGAGAATTAGAAAAGCAGGAGTGACATTTAATATGCAGATTCAGATTTTTTTGGTTGATTTTATTTTTATTTTTTTTTTGTTTTTGTGAAAATTTGTCAAAGTGCTCTTATTTAAGTCTCAATATTTGAAAAAAAGAAAGAAAGAAAATGTCAACAAAAAAGACTAGTGTTCTTATTTAAGGCTCAATATTTTTTTTAACAAATATTAATGTATGTATAAGATATATTTTAAACATACGGTCCGGATACATAATGATGTGCGAATTAATAGTCGAATTTTGACATAACACTGCTTTGAATCTGTGTTACATAATGATCACGATACCTGCTTGATTCTTTCTAGTTACTTGTAATATTACCAGCTTCATCTCAAGTATATATATATATATATATATATATATATATATATATATATATATATATATATATATATATATGACTTTGAATTTTCTGTAAGTATATATATACAAATATACAGGTTCGTCAGAGAAACTCTAATTCGACATTATTTTTTATAATTTTATAATTGTCTTTTTATGTGAAAGCACTTTTGTTAAAAATTCAAAGATATAGAACTTAATAATTAAGTAAGTTTTAGACATACCTCTTAATTGGACATTATCTTATTCACAATTTATTTGTCAGTCTTACATTATTGTTCTTTCTGATGGCACATAACTAAATTTTAAGGTTTAGTTTTTGCACGGCTGAGTCTCTCTCGAGTTGATTGATGTGAATCAGTCAACAATAAAAAAATATATAAAATAGGAATTAACTTAATTGGACTATCTTAGCTTTGGTCTTAACTTTATAGAATCAAATTGGACTCTTTTCCTTTCGTGTCAAACCTAACGTAAAAAATTGCCCTTATTTTATAAATTTATGTTATACCGGATGTTTTCATTTATAATTTTATAAATATTAAGTTTTACAACAAGTATTCTTTCTTAAAAATAATTTATACGTACTATTTAGTATTATATTAAGTTAAATAAAAAAAATGTTAATTTTAAATTTAAAAATATCTTAAATTGATTTTAAAAAATTAATAATAATATTATAATTTAGAATCAATGAGTTGAATGGTTTCTTCAAATTAAAACGCCTACAAAAGCAAATTAAATTTATAAGAGATTATAATCATAGATATTCATTTAAGTAATGAAACAGCATAAACCATATCACATGTTTATTTCAACAATTTTGCAGTAACTTACATATATATATATATATATATATATATGCTAACGCCAAGATCTTCTGCCACGTCTCAATCACGTAAGACGTTACGATTCTCGCACACTAAACACAAATCAACATTCAAAAACTTGACGGCCCGATTAGTCGAGGGATAGCTTCAAAGCGTGAGAGTCGAGACAAAGCGATCACAAGGTTAACAATGGAGGATAAAATATCTAGTGTCTTGAGAGAGAAAATTATCAGTTACCTTTTTCTTGAAGACTTCCTTGTTATATTATACTCTCAGACCCGGTTTACCGCGCCACCCACTACTGTCAAACACAGCCCCCCACTTCTCAGTGATCTCTGCCGACTGCATGGAGGCTGTCACCTTTTTCCTCCACTGTTTATGCCGCCGGCCGGCTATAATCCCATCCATATTAATGATCTGCAGATTTTTTGGTCAACAACCTTTCTTTTTCATCATTACAAGTCAAAGATGGAGATATTTAATATTTAATGGGTCAATCCACTGGTCCGACCCAATCTTGTAAAGACTTAACAGAAATAAGATAGTGACTAGGCCCAATAACATTAGGACCCAATAGACTAACCGAATAATTAGGCCCAATCTATTCGGCTCAATATATGAAATATCATGACCCAACATTGCCCCCTAGTTTTTTATTAAATAGAATGTTTAATAAGAAACTATAAGTGGTGCACGATATGATAGGACTTACTAAAGGCCCATAATGAAAATAATTGAAATTCACCCGGTGTAATTCGTAAGATAAAATAGAAAGAGACCGGAGGTCCAACATGAAAGGCCCAATTTGAAAAACGCTTGAGACTTAATCCGGACGCTACCCGTTCAAATTCCAAATCATTACCATCATTTAATGTGCCGCCCTCGCGAACTGTGTAACCGTCAGTATAAAAAGTAATTTCCCCCAATTTTGACAGTTTTACCTGCCAATTTGAAATTCCAGACTCTTGAGCTTTCTTCTTCTCTCTCGATCTTTCTTCCATTCTCTGTAAGATTTCGACAATGGTGATCCTCAACTCAAACCAAAACTCTTTTCTTCGTGTGTCCCCAATCAATGTTGTTCCGCCTAACCCTAGCCCCACTAAAGAAACTTCGAGCTCGAACCCCCAAACTTCCATTCCCAGCAAAAATCCACCTACGAAACACCTTCCCAATCCTTCTGCCTTCTTCAGAAGCCAAGAACGTTATGCTCATGCCAACACTCCATCGATTGTCACTGAAATCGATTTGAAAAGGATTCGGAGTCGTTGCCATATCCCGGACACCCATCTAGTGAGAACTCCCAGGTCCGAGGAACGAATGTATCAATGTCCTGAAGGATGGACAGTTGTTCCGGTGATTATCTTGGAGAAGGGTATCCGATTCCCTCTTCATGCCTATAGTAACCCTCCTAGGGTTTATAGGTGTTGGGTTTGCCCAACTAGTGCCAAACTCTTACATTCACATCCTAGCGTTCATCTCTTTCTGCTATGAGCTAGGCGTCGAACCCACACTTGATTTCTTCATCACTGTTTACAAGATCGGCCAGTCCAGAGAGAAAGGATTCAAGGCCATAAGCAAACAGTCCCCGAAGACAGGAGAGAAGTTCGAGAGACGTTCGTTGGTTTCTACCCCATCTAGCAACAAAGGATGGCACAAAGGATGGTTCTTAGTTAAGGGACCAGAGATTGCCGCCTTGTCGAATTGGGCCACCGATGAGAAGATTTCTGCCAATTTTGGAGACATTCCTGAGGAGCGTGAGGCCAAAATGATAGAGCTCTTTGACAACTTCCCAAAGGAGGAATGGAACTATAGGCTTCTCTCCAAGAAGGCGTAGTTGTATGACCACAAATGAGTACTGATTTATTTTACATATATAAATATTTGAAATTTTATATGATGTGAATTCTAATGTATGACTGTTTGCTTTGTGCAGTATCTCTGATCAGACCGAACTCCTTATAAATAAGAGAGTTTGAAAATTTCCTTTCTGGCAAATCAGTGGAAATTCTTTGAATCTCCTCTCGATAGAAGCTTCTCCCAAGAAAACCCAACCCTTCTTTGAACCTCAAATAAATGAACCCGAATCGATGAACCTCCCTACCGGAAGAGACTCTTCACCTCGCTTAGGAAGAAAAGGGCCATCCGAAAACCCAGTTAATTCCCATTCCAACCTCTTACGAGCCCATCCCAGATTCTCAACCAATCGTTGAGCACAAAAGCATCCTTGACCCAAAGACCCACTCGAGGAAGTCTGCTTGATCTGCCAGTAGATGATAGGAAAAGGCTTCTTCGAGTTAAGAAATTGAAGACCAAGATCACTCCCCTGACCATCGAGGAGCTTCGAGTGCCTCACCCTTCACCTGATCTCCCTCCAACCATTCCTGTTGAAATTCAAGTATCTGAAGACGAAGAACCAGCTGAGCTCATCCCATCACTGTCCCAAAAATAAAAAAGACCATCCAAAAGTCAGCCGAGTTCAGCCTCTGCCCCATCACCACCACGCAAAACCGTTCCACCTCGGTCTCCATCACCTGAAAACATACATATGGATCCATCTCCAACTCATGATCAACCCGTGCCCTCTCCACCTCGACCTTCGTCCTACGAGTTTCAAAACGATGCAATGGGGTCGTCGACCTTATGGCCTCGGTTTAATGCCAATTTCCCGTTCCATCTCTTCGAAGCTTTCGTTCGGGAAACTGACAATCACCGATTTGGCAATAGTTCGATGGGAGATCTGATTGATGAAAGGATGAGCTACATAGCGAAGGTAAGTAACTGTTTCCTTAGCTTGTACACTTCTCTTTTTGCTTAAATATTTGAAACTGATGGAATGTTATCGAACATGTACGAGTAAATGCGGTTTTAGGCGTTTACGTCCCGGATATATAGAGGATGAAGGTGCAGAGGATTCCATGAAGACAAGAGAATGCCATCCCGACCTCATCATTGGCGAGAAAGGAGTCGATTGATGGAGAACTTCTTCATACTAACGAGGGTCTTCTTGAGAGAGTCGCTCAAGTCAAAGAGGGTCTTAAGGCGCCCAATGATGGCGAAGGCCAATAAGGAAGAACTAAAAGCGACCAAGGCCACTGACAAGATATGACCAATATGAGAACGCCGACTTGTCGCCAAGAAGCGAAGTTCTAAGGGTCAAAAATGAAGAGTTGGCCATATCAAATCAAATCTTGGCAATACAAGTTGACGAGCTTCAGGTGAAGGCCCGTGAAGACAAGGAAAGGCATCTGGTTAGGCGTCGGAAGCTTCAGGATAAGTTAAAGGCTTTGAAGGAATTAGGTCCTCCTCTAACTGATGACCTTCGTAAGCAAATTCAAGAAGAATACCTGCAATCTGATGAATTGAATGCAGAAATCCTGAAAGTGTATTCTGAAGGTTACAACATTTGCAGAGGTCAGGACAAGGAAAAGTTAAGTGCAACCCAACTAGATTCGGCCTTGCTCGACTCGTCCGAAGGTGAAGACAATTCTTGAAGATGATACTGCTTTACTCTGACTTTAAGAACTTTGTGAAAATTTCTATGTTTATATAATAGGATAATATTATGGATGAATGGATTGGTACTTATTAATGAAATTTCAACTTTCTGTGTCATGACTTCTGCATAATGATTTTCTTGTCAATAATTCAGCATCAATGGACTTGAAGAATGTATAAGGTGTTTTTGAAATTAATTTGAATTGTGAATCAGATAAGGCATATAACAGTTAAGTTAAAGAGTAACACTGAACATAATAAACTGAACTCAATGAATTGAACTGAAGGAACTGAACTCAACACTTGAACAAAATAAAGTAATGCATACTTATCGTTTCCGAAGTGTGAGACAGGTCATGTATAAGGTGAATTCTCTTTGCACCATCAAGATCTTGTTTACCACTCGGGGTAAAACAAGTATATAAGGACATTTGTTTACCACTCGCGGTAGAACAATTTTATAAGGACACACCTAACAATAAGGCTACCATCGAATGGCCAGCAAGTCCACCCGAACCTCCTTACTTCGGTGGATTTTGTTTACCACTCGCGGTAAAGTAAAATTAAAAGGACTATGGAGTTTGTTTACCACTCGCGGTAAATCAAACCCATGAGGACACTCTGCTTAAAAAAGACTACCATCGAATGGTCGTGAATCCACCGTCCTCCTCCTTACTTTTGCATTTTGTTTTTTACACCATTGTAAAGCAAAATTAAAAGGACTATGCAGTTTTTTTACCACTCGCGGTAAATCAAACCCATGAGGACACTCCTGCCGAAAAGGCTACCATCGAATGGTCAACGAGTCCACCCCGTCCTCCTTACTTCGGTGCATTTAGGACCAATAGGGGGAAGATCAATTGTGAAAAAGTGAATCTTTTATTGATGATGATCCAATATTTACAGACTTTCGGTAAACTGACTTGATTTCTACTGAAAATATTTTTGAATTCTACTAGCATGCCAAGTGTTCTTGATTTCTGATCCATCCAATGCCTTCAACCGATAAGTTCCTGGCTTTGGTACCTCAACCACTTTGTACGGTCCTTCCCAGTTCGGCATCAGCTTTCCCATGTTCTGAGGCGTAGATGCTTCAACTTCTCTGAGGATGAAGTCTCCCACTTCAAATCTACGAAGCTTTACCCCCTTGTTGTAATGCTTGGCTACTCTCCGCTGATAGGCTGCTAATTTGATCAAAGCTACCTCTTTGACTTCTTCCAACAAATCCAAGTTGACCTTCAGCCCTTCGTCATTGTAGATCTCTTTGAACTGACTAACCCGAAGAATTGGAGATCCAATTTCAACTGGGACTAAGGCATCAGTACCATAGGCCAATCTGAAAGGTGAATCCCCTGTTGTAGTCCTTGGTGTAGTTCGGTAAGCCCATAATACACTGAGCAGCTCCTCTGGCCATCTTCCTTTAGCTTCATCCAGTCTGTGCTTGATCCCATTCAGCAGCGTTTTATTGGTCACCTTAACTTGCCCATTTGACTGTGGATGAGCCACCGAAGTCTTTTTGTGCTGAACCCCAAGCTCTTTCAAAAATCCTTCAAACTTGATCCCATTTAATCAGATGGCGTCCGGTTATGCGATATTACCACCTTAGAATTCGAATTGAAACACCAGCGACTCCTTCATAAACTTCAAGCATTCTTGTTAAGTTATCAATGAAAGGTGGCTTCGCTTCTACCCATTTGGTCATATAATCGATGGCAACTATGACAAAACTGACTTGACCTTTAGCTTTTGACAATGGACCCAGTATATCTACCCCCCAGACAGCAAAGGGTATAGGAGATAAGATCGAGTATAGCTTTTCTGGTGGCTGATGTGGGATCGAACTATTGGTGACACTTCTCACACTTCTTCACATACTCCGTAGCTTCCTTGAAGATTGTAGGCCAGTAGAAACCCTGCCGAAGTACTTTGTAGGCTAATGACTTAGCAACCATATGGTCGCCACAGATACCCTCGTGAACCTCCCAAAGAGCATATTCAGCTTCGGACGGGACCAAACACTTTAGCAATGGTGATGAAAATGC
Organism: Panax ginseng; assembly: GCA_020205605.1. Lineage (NCBI taxonomy): Eukaryota > Viridiplantae > Streptophyta > Magnoliopsida > Apiales > Araliaceae > Panax > Panax ginseng. Next base: position 837,744 of record CM035137.1, on the reverse strand, counting down.
CCTTCGATAAAGATCCCCATCAATAAGAACGAAGTTGACACTTTTGTACTTGATCTTTTTTGCCAGCATCTGATCCGAAGAAAAGACGCCATCTGCCAGATATTTAATGTAGGGAGTCATCCAACAATCAGAACGTTTAATGCACATCACTACTTCATTCTGGATACTCGGCTGCTGCAGAACCTCCAAATAGACTGATCCATCAAAAACGTTAGCATCCGTAGTGGCCAGCTTCGACAATGCATCGGCAATGGAATTGTCGTTACGCTCTATACCCTGAAACTCGTAGGAGACGAAGTACTTAAGTCGGTCTTTCAATTCTGCCAAATATTTAATCATCCTCGCCCCCCGAGCTTCATAATCTCCTGATACTTGCTTGACGACCAGCTGAGAGTCATTATAAATGATTAACCTCTGAACCTCCAGACTCTTCGCCAATCGGAACCCTGCCAGCACTGCTTCATACTCGGCCTCGTTGTTCGTTGATCTGAACCCAAATCTGATGGCCTGTTGCACTTTGAATCCCTCCGAACTTCTCAAGATAATCCCCGCTCCACTGACGTCCGAAGTAGAAGACCCATCTGCATATAAAGTCCAAGAGCTCTGACCATGTTGAAGAATGATAACTGCTCGATCGGACGTCTCAGCTACTGGCAGCTCAGCATCTGCTTCGGAGAACGAACACTCTACCATGAAATCGGCCAAGGCTTGACCTTTGATAGCAGTTCGGGGATGATATTCAATAGAAAATTGAGATAATTCCATGGTCCATACTGCTAATCTCCCCGAAACTTCTGGTTTGCTCATCACCTTCTTCAATGGTTGATCTGTGTAGACGATCAAGAGCCGACCTTGAAAATATTGTCGAAGCTTTCGACTAGCAATTATCAAAGCAAAGGCAAATTTTTCAATGTTCGGGTACCTGGTTTCAGCATCTCTTAGGACATGGCTAACATAATAAACCGGATGCTGCTTCCCCCCTGCTTCCCGAACCAAAACAGCTCCCACCGCCAATGAACTAGCCACTAGATATAAAAATAACGTCTCAGCAGGGGCAGGTTTCACCAATAAAGGAGCCGAAGATAAATATGTCATTATGCCTTGGAAGGCGTCTTCACACTCCGAAGTCCACTGGAACGTCTTCGCATTCTTCTGTCCCTTCAACGTATCAAAGAAGGGCAAACACCTCTCTGCTGACTTGGACATGAACCTCTTTAAAGCTGCAATCCTACCAGTCAAACGTTGGACGTCTTTGAACGACTGAGGAGTCTTCATATTTAGAATAGCCTGGATTTTCTCCGAATTCGCTTCAATGCCTCTTTGACTGACCAGATAACCCAGGAACTTTTCTGCACCGAGCCCAAAGGTACACTTTGCAGGATTGAACCTCAACTTGTGATGACGGACTGTTTGAAAGCATTCCTCTAGATCATCCAGATGCTTCTGAACGATCATGCTCTTCACTATCATGTCATCCACATATACTTCCATGTTCCTTCCTAGCTGCTTCTGGAAGATGAATTTCATCATTCTCTGGTAAGTGGCTCCAATATTTATCAAGCCGAAGGTCATCTTCTTATAGGCGTACACCGAACGGTGTGTGATGAATGTTGTCTTCGGAATGTCCTCCTTGCATATAGAAATTTGGTGATAACCTGAAAAAGCATCCATAAAGCTTAGTAGTGCATACCCCGAAGTCACATCAATAAGTTGGTCAATGTGGGGCAGAGGATAGAAGTCCTTCGGACAAGCTTTGTTCAGGTCTGTGTAGTCGATGCAAACTCGCCATTTCGATTACATTTACGCACCAAAGACCTTTACATTTTCCATCCACTCCAGATAATCAATCTCAAAGATGAAGTCAGCAGCTATCAGCTTCGCATTCTCCTCATCAATGATCCTTTGTCGCTCAGGTGCAAAGATCCGCCTCTTCTACCGAACTGGCTTCTTTGATGGATCCACATCCAGTCGATGCTCGACAATCTTTCGGCTGATCCCAGGCATGTCTTGCGGCTCCCATACAAAGATATCTGCATAGCAGCGAAGAAGTTCCATAAGGTTTGTCCGGAGAGGATCCGGCAAACCTGAACCGATCTTTACTATTTTGTCTTTCTTCCTCAGAACTAGTTCGATCTCCTCCGTCTCTCTTGCAGGAACAACCAATGGCTCCGAACTGCTTTCAGTGAAGGGCTCGATCTCAATTCCCATGGTTTGCTTCTGCTTGCTGACCCCTACTCCAGAGGCGATCACTGCATTCCTATAACATCGTCTGGCCAGATCTAAGTCCCCTGCTACCTCTCCAACTCCATGGGCCGTTGGGAACTTGATCTTAAAGTGAGGGATATAAGTCACTGCTTAGAGATCAGTCAAGGTAGGTCATCCCAATATGGCGTTGTAGGCCGAATCTACATACACAACATAGAATTTACACGTTATTTCTACCTGTTGTGGAGCAGTACCGAAGATAACTGGTAGCTCAATAGTCCCTGCCACTTTGACCGGATCGTTGTTGAAGCCATATAAGGGGACCTCCTACCCTACCTCCATCTTTCGCCCATCAAGATGCATCCTCTGATAAGCGTGGGCATACAGAATATCAACGGAAGACCCGTTGTCAATCATCATTCGCTTCATATCCACCGAACCCACTTGTGCTGTGATCACCAAGGCTCCTTCGTGGGGTTCGATGGACTCCGAAGGATAATCAACATCACTGAAAGATATAGTTGTCCCTGAAAATGGTATGTCGGTCTTCGGGGGAGCACCCGCCATGGACATGACTGAATCCAGATATCCCCTCCTCTTCTTCCCTACCAACTTCCCTGTTTTCCCACCGGTTATTACATCAACGACGTGCCTTGGTGGCTGATTTGGAGCAGGCTGCACGGGTGTAACCATTTGAACCGTCTGAACAATACGGTCAACATTCTGCTGCTCTTATTGCTGGTCCCTCCCGGCCACATATTGAACTAATAGACCGCTTTGAACCTTCCTCTCCATAAAGTCCTTCAGATTGCAACACTCATTAGTGTTGTGACCAGCAGCTTGATGATAGCCACAATATTTCTGAGCATTGCCATGTCCTGGCTTGAGGACGTCACGAGGCGGTTCAAAAAACGGCTGGTTCCTGATCTGATCCAAAATCACCGACCTATCCATATTCAGTTTGGTGTAAACCTTGTTCACCCTCGGGGTAGGAGCAGGTGGGCGATTATTTTCCTGTCGCCATGAGTTGTTGTACTTCTTCGAGCTGCCCTCTGGCCGATCATTATAACCTCCCGCCTTCTTACGATCGCTTCACCTTAGGAGTGTTGTCGCCTCCTTCATTCGATTCAAGAAGAAGGGCGTTTGTGCTATTCATAGCCTCCTCCACGACAATAAAGCCTTCTGCTTTATCAAAAGCTTCGGCCAAGCTCTTCGGATGGTGAAACATCAGCTTCTTCACCAGCTTCTCGGACTTCACCAGATCCAGCCCATTCTGAAATAACCCGACAGCTTGTAGATCATTGAGAGGTCGCCACTGCCGGCTCGCTTCTGAACCTCTTCACATACTGACCCAAGGACTCATTAGTAAACTGTCGGACCTGTGCCAAAGAACCTGTGGGCTTCCCTCTTCTTCGGTTGCTCCCGAAATGAGCATGGAATTTGTCACACAGCTCGGACCACGACGAGATTGAATCTGCGGGTAGAGTCCCCATCCACTGCCTTGCATCATTCCTTAACGTTGTAATAAACGTATGACACTTGGCAGCATCGGTGAAATCATAATAGTCCATCAGCCGGTTGAACGCCTGACTATGATCATAAGGGTCTCCAGACCCATCGTAACTCTCCATATGAGGCAACTTTTTGGTGGTATCTGCCTTCTCCTTAAGAATGTCCGAGGAAAAAGGAGACGCCTTCTTTCCCGGAGTGTCTTTCACCTGTTGAACCTCAGCCAACTGCTTCCGGAGCTCCTTCAACTCCTTCACCAAGAAATCCACACCTTCTGGCTGCGAGGAGACTTCTTTCTCTTGAATAACCTTCGGCTTCTGGACAGATCGACCCATTCCACCCGAATCAACAACCCTCGATGGACTTCTAGATCTACTTTGGCGTGTAATTCTATCCTCGTGATGAGAATATTCACGTTGATGCTCTCTCCTCCTATTCTCAGGTATATACTCTCTTGACCGGCTCCTCTGTCTACCACCATCTCGACCTTGAGAACCAACGACAAGTGCTTTATTTGATACCTCGGGAGTTCTGCTTCTTGATCTCCTTCTCTCCTGAGGTCGACCCCGAGACACAAGCACGGAATGCTTCGGCTCCTTTCCCTCCCGATGTTGTACATCCTTATGCCTACTACGCCTTCCGGACTGAACATAAGTGGACGTCTCATCTTTCAGATCGACCATCCGAAGCATCTGCACAGCTATATCTTCCCTCTGCTTCAGAAGAACCTCTAAAGCTTTATCTACTTCTTCTGCCATCTTCGTTAACTTGGCAGTTTTGTCATCCCGACCACTTCGGTGATGGGTTTTAAGCGGAGAACCTTCCACCTCCCTCCGATCTTGATCATGGCCTTTATCATCGATAAACACCAACCTCCGTCTGGCTCCACCATGAGCTCTCGAACGAGAACCCTTGGAAACATGTTTGGAAGCGGTGCTCTCACTCTCACGAGCACTCTTTGAAGGACCCAGACTATCCTTAACAGAAAGGTGTTGGACAGATGAGCTCACAGCCCTCGACTGTCCTTCCAGTGTATCCGCTCTACTTCTCACCATCTTTGTGAGACCCCAGATTTTATGAATAAATATTTAATTTTCTCGAAATATTTTTTTAATATTATGGAATGAATTTAATATAATGTTATAGTTGTGGGTAATATTTACAAATTTTGCAAAGTATGCAAGTTGTCATATTATATTCGATTGGTCGGAAAATATTCTTTTTGTCAAGGAATATCCGTACGACGGTACAATCATTGGTGGACCCCACAACAGAATTATTATCGAATTGAAAAAACGACAAAAATATTTTATGAAAATAACGACGGAAGTTTTACCGTTAATATTGTTGAACTACTCGGTAGTAAAAGTATAGTAATATGCGTGGTTGCATAATAGCACACGGTATTGATTATTAAGGCTTACGTGAGAAATAATCTTAGTTTTGTTTTATTACTTTTATATATATAAGAGTTATATGTATATATAAAGTATGTATTTATATTATATATATTTATATATAAGTTGTCAAAGTTGTCAAGTGGGTGAGATTGGTGAATTGTTAATCACGTGGGGGAGTACAATTATTATTATTATTATTATTATTATTATTATTATTATTATTATTATTATTATTATTATTATTATTATTATTATTATTATTATTATTATTATAGCTTTGTTGACAAAGTGGGGAGGGAGGAGAAATTTGATCCGTAAATGTATTAACACATGCCATATATATATATATTTAATATATATATTATATTTTATTTAAAAGATTTTGCTTTAAATATGGATCGTCAGATTACAGTAAATCAATCTGGACCGTTCATGAATTAGTTACTATGCAATCCATTCTTTATAAATAGAAGCTCATTCCTTCATTATTTTCTTATTTAATTCAATGAAACTCAGAGAGATAAGCTGTAGAGAAAGAAGAAAAGTATTCTCGCTACTTAACTACTCTTATATCCAGTTTCTTTTTACGGTGAGGGTGTTATTCTTTCTTATTCATGAAGAGAACTGTTGTTATTCCATTTCTTATTATTCTATTGGAATAACTCAGATACGCCATGATCACCCTATACTTGGTGACATTCTTCTATTATTCTGCTTTTTATTATTTTGTTGAAACATCCATGTCATGTATTTTACACGGACACTGGTTCCGTCTTTGTGATTATTCGTTGGAATATCACGTCGTGTTTTTACACCGGACTGGTTAAAATCTTTATTTATTATTACGTCGAATATATCACATCTGTGCGTTTTTTGTGGGACCGGGTTCCATTATTTATTATTTCGCATTTATTATTCTCGTTGGGACATCTATCGGTGTGAATTTCACCGATTGGTTCCATTATTATTATTCGTTGAAATAACCTATCTATGGCAAGTACCGCATGCATGGTGATTTCTTTTGTTATTCCATTCGTTATTATACTCAGTTGGTTAAAATTTTGACTTCTATACTCCATGAAATTAGTGGAATATCCTTAATATTTGTGTTTCATCCAGTATTTTTTATGGAAATATTCTTCTGAGCATTCTTGAATTTTACTCTACAAAGCAGTATCATGTTGACAATTTGGACGTTATTAGTTCCTGAATAAATTAATTCGTGAACTTGTTGTATTGAACTCTTATATCATTGTCATCATCCTCATGTTTATATTTTTTTTTGAAAGTCATCTATGGCCTGTAGTGCATAGATGGACTTGGTATGATTATGACCAGGGATTATTCGGTGTAATCATGACCGTAATGTTACAAATGATGTGATAAAAGTCCTCATTGGCTCGTAGTGCATTGATGGACAGTTGTTGGCATGATCATGACCATTGATGAATACACGAATATCCTTGGCCCGTAGTGCATGGATAATTTGTGGTCGTGACCCTGATGAATATCCTTGGCCGTAGTGCAGAGATGATGTGAATTATTTAATAAGCTGAGTCTTAGCGATAAAAGTGATGAAAACCTTTTAAATCATAAAAGATAGTAGATTTTATTCTCTACTTGACTCTTTTAATGGATTGCATTTCCGCTGCAGTTAAACTTGATGTCTATTGTATATTATCAGTTTAACATTGTTGAAGACTTATGATAATTTATTCTGCATTATCTTAGTCATAATATTTCTTACTGGGCTAGTTGAGCTCACCCTTTCTTTCACTGTTCTCTTCAGGAAATGAGAACGTAGATGGAACGAGTCGAGGAACGGAGTGATGGTCTGGATGATAGTATTAGCTAGTAGTCCTCACTATTCTGTTAAATAGTGTGACAATAAATGTAATGAGGACTTATTCTGAGAGTGGATATTGTCTAGAAGATAGTATTTATATTTAAACTCACAGCTCTCTTGTTGTATAATTAAGATTGTATTTTTATTCTGTACCATGTATTTGGTGACTCAGAATAGGTGATGTATTCCTATTTTGGGGGCGTCACAGTTGGTATCAAAGCTTAGGGATATAATCCCTAGCTAAGATGTGAGACAAGAACTAGGAGGGGAGAGACGGGGAATTTTTTCGCTAATATGACCTAACTAAGTTTATTTGGTATTTAATTGGTCTGTCAAAGTATAAGGATAATATGTGTTATGTTTTAACTCTTGTTTTGTGGCAGTATTTGAAAATGGCATCCAAGAATGTTGAGAACATCAATGGAGCACAGGAGACCGTTGAGTCTCCACAGATCAATAGTCAGGATAATGTGAATCAGGAAGGCGACAATCCTCAGGCAAACAACAACACTGACCAAATGATGAACGATGGAATATTTCGAGGCTTCATGCAATTCATGTAACATCAGGCAAGAGCGGCTCCTGTCCAAAATGCAGGTGGAAACACTGGCAACTCTCGGATGGTCACCGCCAAGCAGTTTAAGGAATTGGGACCACCGGAGTTCTTTGGAGAGCCAAAACCACTTAAGGCGGAGACGTGGATTAAGCAGATCAATAAGATATTTGACGTCTTGGGATGCTCCGAGGAGCAAAAGGTTCCCTTTTCCACCTTTATGTTGTGGGCAGAGGCAGATTACTAGTGGGAATTTGTAAAGCGTACTCAACCTGCCGCACTGAAGATGTCTTGGGAGAAGTTCCAAGAATTGTTCAACGACAAGTACTTTCCCGAAAGTGTTCGTCACATGAAAGAGGTAGAGTTCATCAAGCTGGAACAAAACAACATGACCGTATTGCAGTACGAAGCCAAGTTTGCTGAGTTGTCCCTGTTTGCGTCCCATTTGGTTGATAATGAGGAGAGAATGACGCGAATATTTTTAAGAGGTTTGAAACCTGAGATACGTCAATATCTTATCTCTAATAAACTGTGTTTGTATTCAGATGTTGTTAATAGGGCTCAGTTATTAGAGCGTGATAATGAGTCAACCCAACCAAAAGAAAGCAGCCGGCAAAATGATAATACCAGTGATAACAGTCATCGAAGCGGTGACAATAAGCGTAGAGGGAATCAACATGCCAGAAATGGTAACCACTTCGGTGGTAATCATGGCCAAAACAATAAGAATGGACATTTCAAGAAGAGGAGATTCAACAATGATGGAAAAACTTTAACATCAGCACCTATCGTTAAAGAAGGAGAACGACCACATATTATATGCTTCAAGTGTGGAGGAGAAGGACACATCAGTCCCAACTGTACGATGCCATCCAAAGCATGTTACAACTGTGGAAGAGAAGGTCACCTGGCCCGATTTTGTCGTGCACCGAAGACAAGTCCAGCTCGGATGGAGGCATCAAAGGCCGTCCCAAAAAAGTCAAAGCCGGTAGTGCAAGGGCGTTTGTTGTAACCTCCCAGAAAGCAAGGAACCCGAACGAGGTCATCACGGGTAAGTTTATCATAAACTCTGGGTAAGTTTATCATAAACTCTAGCGAAGTTTATACCTTATTTGATACCGGTTCTACCCATTCTTTTATTTCTCCTACTTGCGCTCAACGTTTAAATTTGACTCCGGAGAAATTGGACTTTGACTTATCTGTTGAAATCCCGTTGGGAGAAACCTTCATTACATCCACGGTTTATAAGTCTTGTTTGATTCAAATTGGTAACCACATGTTACCTGTCGATCTTATTTCTTTGAAAATACTTGCATTTGATGTGATTCTAGGGATTGATTGGTTAACTACTCATCATGCAAAAATTGATTATTTTCGAAAGGTTGTTAGCTTTCATATTCCTAATCAACCTATTATGCGAATTCAAGCAACCAAACCATTAAAATCAATCACTGTCATCTCAAGCCATAAAGCTATTCGTTTATTGAAAAATGGATGTCAAGCTTTCTTAGCTCATGTCACGGATCTAAACAAAAATACGTCAGTTTTGAATGATATTTCTATTGTTAATGAATTTCCTGACGTATTTCCTGAAGAACTTCTTAGCCTACCCCCAGAGCATGAAATTGAATTTTTTATCGACCTTGAACCTGGTACAAAACCCATTTCCAAAGCCCCATATCGAATGGCTCCTATTGAACTTCAGGAGTTAAAGACCCAACTGTAGGAATTGTTAGACATTGGCTTTATTCATCCCTAAGTACTTCTCTTTGGGGTGCCCTGCTCTATTCGTGAAGAAGAAAGATGGGAGTATGCGACTTTGTATTGATTATCGGGAGTTGAATCATGTCACCATCAAAAATAGGTACCCATTGCCACGTATTGATGACCTGTTTGACTAGTTGCAAGGAGCCAAATTCTTTTCGAAGATTGATCTTCGTTCTGGATATCACCAGTTGAAGATTAGAACCGATGACATTCCAAAGACGGCTTTCAGAACTCGGTACGGGCATTATGAGTTCCTAGTCATGTCTTTTGGATTGACTAATGCTCCTGCTGCCTTCATGGATATGATGAACCGAGTATTCAAAGAATATTTGGATCACTTTGTGGTCATCTTTATTGATGACATCCTCATATATTCCAAAACCCGTGAAGATCATGAGCAACACTTGAGGCTGATACTCCAAAAGCTTCGTGAATATAAGCTTTATGCCAAGTTAAAGAAATGCAAGTTCTGGCTTGATGAAGTAGCATTCCTTGGGCACGTGGTATCAAGTCATGGAATATCTGTTGACCCAGCAAAGATTGAAGCTATTCAAAGCTGGGAGCAACCTAAATCAGTGATCGAAGTACGTAGCTTTCTCGGTTTAATTTGGTTATTATCGGAGATTCGTGGAAGGATTTTTCGAATCACTACTCCACTAACTCACCGACTCGGAAAGATACAAAGTTCTATTGGAGCGAGGAATATGAGAAGAGTTTTCAAGAACTCAAGAGGAGACACATTTCAAAGACTATTCGACAATACCATCCGGTTCGGAGGATTTGTCATCTATGGTGATGCTTGAGCAAAGGGTTAGGATGTGTTCTCATGCAATATAGAAAAGTCATAGCCTATGCCTCACGACAACTCAAAGAATATGAAAGGAATTATCCTACTCATGATCTAGAGTTGGCAGTTGTTGTCTTCGCACTAAAGATTTGAAGGCATTACTTGTATGGGTAGAAAGTGGAGATCTTTACGGATCATAAAAGCCTCAAATATTTCTTCACTCAAAAGGAACTCAACATGCGACAATGACGTTGGCTTGAACTGTTGAAAGATTATGATCATACCATCTAATACCATCCTGGAAAAGCGAACGTGGTAACTGACGCATTGAGTAGAAGATCATATGCGGGTACGAGTGCGATATCGTCAACGCAAAGGCCCATTTTATATGACTTGCAAAGGATGGAGATAGAGATAAAGACTCTAGGGACCCACGTAATGATGGCGAATATACGAGTAGAACCGACTTTAATTGATAAAGTTAAAGCTGCTCAAGTTACGGATCCGGAGCTGATGCGTATGAGAAAGAAAGTGCAAGAAGGTGCTATGCCGAAAGTAAGAATAGATGAAGAAGGAATACTTCGAGTCAACTCCAGACTTTGTGTTCCTAACGATCCTGATTTAAAGTATAAAATCATGACGGAGGCACACAACACACCGTTTGTAATCCATCTTGGGAGTACCAAAATGTATCGTGATCTTCGTCATACATTTTGGTGGAGCAATATGAAGAGAGAGATAGCGTTGTTTATCTCAAGGTGTCTAACTTGTCAACGAGTCAAGGCGGAGCATCAAGTACAAAAGGTCCATTGCAACCACTTGAAATTCCAGAATGGAAGTAGGAGCACATTACCATGGATTTCGTTACTGGTCTTCCCAAGGTTTCTCAAGGCATTGATGCAATTTGGGTCATTATTGATAGATTGACCAAGTCTCGCTCACTTCTTACCAATACGAGAAACTTATACACTTGAACGCCTTCGCTTCAGTATGTACATAAACGAGATTGTAAGATCGCATGGTATGCCAAGTATCCATAGTTTCGATCGTGACCCAAGATTCACTTCACGATTTTGGGTTAGTTTGCAAAAAGCTATGGGCACGGATTTACGATTTAGTTCGGCATATCATCCTCAGACGGATGGACAATCAGAGAGGACTATTCAGACTCTGGAAGATTTATTAAGACTCTGTGTCCTTGACTTTAAGGGAAGTTGGGATAAGTTCTTACCGTTGGTGGAGTTTTCCTACAACAACAGTTATCAAGCAAACATTGGCATGGCTCCATTCGAGGCGTTGTATGGAAGAAAGTGTTGTTCTCCAGTATGCTGGGATGAGGTGGGTGAAACAACATTGTTGGGACCGGAGTTGGTACGTATGACTACGAAAAAGATTCAAACGATCCGACAACGTATAAAGACCTCACAAGATCGACAAAAGAGTTATGCTGATCTTCATCGAAAGGACGTGGAATTCGATATTGGTGATCATGTGTTGTTACGTGTTGCTCCATGGAAAGGAGTTACGAGATTTGGAAAGAGAGGAAAGCTCAATCCTCGATTCATTGGCCCATTTTTAATCCTCGATCGAGTAGGAACTGTGGCCTATAGACTCGCTTTACCGCCAAGTATGTCTCGTGTTCATAATGTTTTTCACATATCCATGTTACGTAAATATGTGGAAGACCCGTGCCACATTATTGAGTTAAAACCAGACGAAATAGCGGTAGATTTAACGTATGAAGAGGTTCCTGTTCAAGTCTTGGATAAGAAGGAACATATTCTACGCTCCAAGGTTATACCTCAAGCCAAAGTTTTATGGAGGAACCACGATGTTGAGGAAATGACCTGGGAGTTAGAATCTGAAATAAAATCAAGGTATCCTTACCTCTTTGACATACCAGGTACGTACCCTAATTTCGAGGACAAAATTTCTTAAGAATGGGAGATTGTGAGACCCCAGATTTTATGAATAAATATTTAATTTTCTCAAAATATTTTTTTAATATTATGGAATGAATTTAATATAATGTTATAGTTGTGGGTAATATTTACAAATTTTGCAAAGTATGCAAGTTGTCATACTATATTCGATTGGTCGGGAAATATTCTTTTTCTCAGGGAATATCCGCATGCGACCAGACAATCATTGGTGGACCCCACATAGAATTATTGTTTCGGATTGAGAAAAGCGAAAAAAATATTTTATGAAAATAATCTAGCGGAAGTTTTACCATTAATCTTGTTGAACTACTCGGTAAAAAAAGTAAAGAATACACGCGTGGTTGCATAATAAAGACACCTGTATTGATTATTAAGGCTTACTACGTGAAGTCATCTCAGCTTTTGTTTTATTACTTATATATATATGAGTTATATGTATATATAAAGTATGTATTTATATATATATATATATATATATTATATATATATATATATATAAGTTGTCAAAGTTGTCAAGTGGGTGAGATTGGTGAATTGTTATTCACGTGGGGAGTATAATTATTATATATATATATGATAGCTTTGTTGACAAAGTGGATGGGGAGTACAATTATTATTATTATTATTATTATATATATATATATATATATATATATATATATATATATATATATATATATGATAGCTTTGTTGACAAAGTGGGGAGGAGGAGAAATTTGATCCAGTAAATGTATTAACACATGCCATATATATATATATTTAATATAATATATATATATATATATATATATTATATTTTATTTAAAAGATTGCTTTAAATATGGATAAATCGGAGATTACAATAAATTAACTGGACCGTTCATGAATTAGTTACTTATGCAATCCATTCTTCTATAAAATAAGCTCATTCCTTCATTATTTTCTTTTTAATTCCTTTGAAACTCTAGAGAGATAAAGCGTAGAGAGAAAGAAGAAAAGTATTCTCGCTACTTAACTACTCTTATATCCAGATTTCTTTTTACGGTAAGTGGGTGTTATTTTTTCTTATTCATGAAGAGAACTGTTGTTATTCCATTTCTTATTATTCATTGCTGAATAACTTGTATACGTGATCTACCCTATACTTGGTGACATTCTTCTATTATTCATCTTTATTATTCTCGTTGGAACATCCATCTGTGTGTTTTACACCGACTCGGTTCCGCCTTTTGTTATTATTCGTTGGAATATCCGTCTATGTGTTTTATAGGACCGGGTTCCGCTCTTTATTTATTATTTCGTCGGAATATTCTCGCTGCATGCGTTTTTACGCGGACTTCGGTTCCATTATTTATTATTCGCATTTATTATTCTCATTGGGACATCCTCACTTGCGGTGAATTTTATACGACCGGTTCCGTTATATTATTATTCTCGTTGAATAACTCGCTCATACAAGCAATCGCGCACGTGGTGATTTCTTTTGTTATTCCATTCATTATTATACTCAATTGGTTAAAATTTTGACTTCTATACTCCATGAAATTAGTGGAATATCCTGATATTCAAGGCTTCATCCATTATTTTTATGGAAATATTCTTACGAGCATTCTTGAATTTTACTCTACAAAGCAAAAGATCATGTTGACAATTTGGACGTTATTAGTTCCTGAATAAATTAATTCGTGAACTTGTTTTATTGAACTCTTATATCATATTCATCATCCTCATGTTTATATTTTTTTTTTGAAAGTCATACGTATTCGTAGCAGTGTATAGATGGACTTGGTATGATTATGACCGAGGATTATTCTTGTAATCATGACCATAATATTACAAATGATGTGATAAAATTCCTCATTCGTCCGTAGTGCATTGATGGACAGTTGTTGGCATGATCATGACCATTGATGAATACACGAATATCCTCGCCCAGTAGTGCATGGATAATTTGTGGTCGTGACTCGATGAATATCCTCGTCAGTAGTGCGGGGATGATGTGGATTATTTAATAATGTCGAGTCTCAAAGAATAAAAGTGATGAAAAACATTTTAAATCATAAAAGATAGTAGATTTTATTCTCTACTTGACTCTTTTAATGGATCAGATGTTCAGCCGCAGCTTAAACTTGATGTCTATTGTATATTATCGCTTAACATTGTTGAAGACTAATGATAATTTATTCTCGCATTATCTTAGTCATAATATTTCTTCGGGCTAGTTGAGCTCACCCTTTCTTTCACTATTCTCTTGTGAAATGAGAACGTAGCGGGATTTAGCTCTGGGAACCGGAGTGATGGTGGGATGATAGTATTAGCTAGTAGTCCTCACTATTCTCGTTAAATAGTGTGACAATAAATGTAATGAGGACTTATTTCGAGAGTGGATATTGTCTGTAAGATAGTATTTATATTTAAACTCACAGCTCTCTTGTTGTATAATTAAGATTATATTTTTATTCTGTACCATATATTTGATGACTCAGAATAGGTGATGTATTCCTATTTTGGGGGCGTCACAATCTTCTCCGACGTAGAACAAATAATGTTTTGTGATTGAAAACTACAAGACACTAGAACACACCCCTCCTTCTAGCGCCAATGTTAACGCCAATATCTTCTACCACGTCCCAATCACGTAAGACGCCCCGATCCTCGAGACACTAAACACGATCAACACCAAAAGCTTGACGGCTTCGACCGTCGGGGGATAGCTCAGGCGTGAGAATCAGTACAAGCGATCATAAGGTTAACAATGGAGGATAAAATATCTAGTGTCTTGAGAGAGAGAAAATTATCAGTTACCTTTTTCTTGAAGACTTCCTTGCTATGTTATACTCTCGGATCGGTTTGCCATTGTTGGGCTTCAAGACGCAGTAAACGCACAAATGAAAATTAAAATTTTAAAGCAATTTCCGAAACCCTAAAACAAGATCCATGCGAAAAATCAATTAATTCAGAGGTTTAGAGATTATACCAGATATAATCAAACGAGAATCTGAAACCGACTGCGCCTCGAATCTCCAACGCAATACAAACTGAGTGCGCCTCTACCAGATCCATTATTAAACGCCGCATCGAACCGGGTCGAACGATTCTCGCAATAAGAAGGACTTCACAGATTAGCCACCAAAAGGAATGGATTTTCAAACTGTTTTCTCTCTAGTCTCTCTAAGAAGCGGCTAGGTTTTTCAATTATGATATCTTACCTAAGTAGCTGCTATATATCATATATATAGTAGTTAAAAGGAATTAATCAAATCAAAACCTAATTTCATAAAATCAATTTATATATATATATATATATATATATATATATATCTTAATTAAGTCTTACTTAATTAATATACATATATACAAATTATCCTTTTAATTTAAATTGCGTGATTTAAATACTATTAATCATATTAATATATTTAAATCCTTAAAATTTAAATTAATTCCCTTTTAAATAACGATTACATGTGTGTGACTTTATAGGTTATTATTACGTTGGCAATAATTTTAAAATCATATTATAAAATTATAAGCGGTGAAATGGCATCTAGAATGCATCATCGCTACCCAAGTAATAATAAGATCGATGATTCGATGCAACCTTTTCAGTAACCAATGTTTCAATGTAATTTAATCCTTTTAACCTTAATATCCTAGATTAAACTCGAGTCATGGAATGTGTCATACTCTTCATAATTTAATCTGAGTTTTCTTGATCAATGAGTAGACTATATGAAACAAATCACTATTTGAGTATGGCCATGCATTTCATAGTCCTACTCAATCAAGAGGCCTATGGATATCACCCATAATATATAGGATGGTTAAATTCCATCTAGATCACTCATATTTCTCACACGATTAATGATGAACCCAATAATCACCTTTATAGTCCACCCTATTAAAGGTGACATTTGATGATATCAAAGTATATAAATTCTCGTGTAGTAATATAGTCATTTCAGGTCGGAGGACCATTACATCATTGTCATTATGAGAATTGCTAATGACACTTCGCATAATGCTCCATATAGAATTCTCATAGTGGGTCCATCCGAAAGACATCGTTTTCAACATGTACTCTACGCATTGACTTAATATCTCATATATTTATGACCAATGAGATTTGGTCATTAGTCAATCCACATACTAGTCTCAATGCATCATTGTTGTCCCATCAATAATGATACTCGACTAGGGACATTTAAGAACACTGATACTAATGGTAATATATAATCTCATGTTCAAGTCACATACTTGAAATTATATAATTTGTATCACTATTCTAAGGAATTTTATTATGTTAACAATTATATTACGCAGTAAATAAAACCATAATAAAATCATATATTTATTCAATCAAATATAATATCAAAACGTTAAGCAATTATATCAAATAATTGGCCTCTAGGCATAAACTCTAACAACCCGCGCCACCCACTCACTCATGTCGATTACCATTTCCTCCTCAGTGATCTCTGCCGACTGCATGCAGGCTGTCACCTTTTTCCTCCACTGTTTATGCCGCCGGCCGATTATAATCTCATCCACATTAATGATCTGCAGATTTTTTGGTCAACAGCCTTTCTTTTTCATCATTACAAGTCAAAGATGGAGATATTTAATATTTAATGAGTCAATCCACTGGTCCGACCCAATCTTGTAAAGACTTAACAGAAATAAGATAGTGACTAGGCCCAATAACATTAGGACCCAATAATGGAGACCCAATAAACTAACCGAATAATTAGGCCCAATATATGAAATATCATGACCCAACATATATATATATATATATATATATATATATATATATATATATATATATATATGCCAAAAAAAGTTGCACCCAAAAAAAAAAACACAAACAAACGTAAAAATTAGACGAACTTCATCGTTCTCATCTATTCACTTGGAACAACATTTAGGTGACATAAACAAAAATACTATATATATATATATGATGAAGATGCTAGTAATTAATTAAGGGCACTTGTGTTTGCCACCGTGAGTAGTCATATTAGCGTAACAAGGACAAACATCTTCGTTGCCCGAAGTGCCCGGAGGCACGCAGTTGCAGCGGGCACAGCAAGTTCCGCATGCCCTTTTGCACAGATTTGGCCTTGACGATAATTCGCATCTTTCTGCGCATCGCGCTCCGCAATCTGCATTAATTAATTAAATTCATTCATCATCATCATTGGAGTACTAAATATCTGTGGCCTAGCTATATGGAGTATCCACTTAATTAAAATACTTTTAGTAATTATTAGAAATAAAGATGATCGTGTTTAATTTAATTAGGGACAAATATAATCATAATACATAGAGAATAGAGAATTAATATATAAGAATATCAACCTATTTTCTGGAGAAGAGATCGCCCAGTACTTCCATTGTTGTTCATCTACATAAATAAAAATGCATGCCATATTTTTTAGAAATCGATCGGCCAGATCAAGAGAGAGAGAGAGAGAAAGATATGTCGACGATGGAGTATACATAATTCTTAAAATTATTAAACAGAAAATTAAAAGCATATATACCATTATGTCAACACTGTGAACAAGGTGTAGAACGAGAAAAGATATGAGAACTGAAGCAATAATTGCCTTTGAGATGGCCATGAATTTTAATTAATTATATATATATATATATATATATATATATATATATATATATATATATATATATATATACTTGAAACGAAGAGAAAGACTGACTAAGGAGTGTAGTATATATATTAGCGCCTTAATTAGATATGAATTCTGTGTGTTGTAATTAATAATTGTGATGAAGAGAGGAATCGAAGAGGTGGTATTTATAAGTAGAGAATTATTTATATGATGCGTGTAAGAATATAGTCATGAAGCTGGAACCAGCTTGATCAGCCCACAAAAAGCAATAACAGAACAGTGCGGTATGATGAGATGGGATGGGATGGGATGAAACACTTTTAAATATAAAATTTTTATTAAAACAAAAAAGAGTAACTTTTAATTAATTTAAAAATGTTTTTCTTACTTAATTGTTTCTGATCTTAAGCGTAAAGAATTTAAACTCTCGTGTCCAAATTGCAATTACTTTGGGTACGTACACTGGTCTTTATCATCCATGCACCCAAGCGCATGCATTACCTCAACATACCAAAAAAACATAAAATTAATTTCTAGCAAATCTAGAATAAATTGATTTCTATCTGTTTAATTTGTCAAAAGGCATATATATATATATATATATATATATATATATATATACTATAAAATTTGAGCAGTGCTCAGGAAATAGGAACACGTACATCATCATTTAATTTTCTTTTCTTTCAAAAAGAATCGTTTTATTTTCTTTGTAATTTTATTAATAATGGAACTTCGTCCTTTTGTGATAGAGGGGCTTCCCGTCTCTAATGCCATATTTTATATGCATGTATTTCATAATTAAGTCAAATTTAACTCGAGGGTTCATAACAGCAACCACAAAAAATAAAAAATAACTCCTCCCGATACGTATGCAACTTAGATGAGTAATGGTTGGCTAAACCTAAAGAATTCCCGACTGACGTATAGTTTTCCTAACACGTACGTTGATTGATATCTATGATATATATATATATATATATATATATATATATATATATATATATATATGATTTGTTATTGTTTCATTTGATTGATTATATATAATTTATTTGATTATTCTTAAAGAATTAGTTTAATTTGTAGAGTGAACTAAAATTTGCAAATACGGGAAAGATATATAAAAAAAAGAATCATGTTCAAAATTCTATAATAAATTTTAATATGATGCTTAAAGACTATATACCGCCCACCTAAAAAATGTACCAAATTAATTAATTAATTAATTTTGAGGAATGTTGAAGCTTGGCCTAGCAGTATACTGTTGCGAATTAAGCAAGTAAACAAACATAGACGTGTCCTGGCGTTTTTTACACTACATCTACACTACAAGAAAGACTTCTCTTACCCAGAAAATTAGTACATGTACAGAGTTGCTAAAGCTCGAGTCTTCCTTAACTAAAACTATTCATTATCTATTTGGCTAATTCTTATATATAATATAGGAGTAATATCTATATTTGACCTCAATGAAGATTATGGGAGAGAGAAAGATGATTTTAAATCTAGAGCATGAAATGAAATGAAGAGTCTCTATTTATTTAAAATAGAAAAAATCCTAGTCCTCAGACAATGAGAGGCCATAGACTTCCAAAAGGAGAAAAGAATCAAACTATTTTATACGTTTTAAGTCTGTTCCTAAAGTAGATTTAGGTTTTTATTTATGGACTATAAAATGACGTGAAATTAATTTCTAACATGTCATTTAGATTAAATATTAGTACACTGTACACCATCATTACTAGTATTTTTTAATTCTAACAAATGTAAAAGGATATATATATATATATATATATATATATATATTATGAAAAAAGTTAAAATTATTTTTAAATCCTCATTTTATATACGTCTCTCTGATATTGAAATAAAGTGACGACTAAATCTGAAAGAATACCAAAATTATTTTAGAGAAATATATAGTGGAGGCTTGCAAGATGAACTCCCAGACGACCCTGCCTGCTCAATTCGTTTCCATTCTTTTTTATTAAGAAAATAATTAAATTCACAAACTAACCTCTAAAGAATACTCCGGCTGTTTCAAAATTATATACAATTTGACTTTTGAAATCAAACTTCAAATTAATATGAATTTATTTAATTTTAATTGATACAATTATAATAATTGTATTAGATATAACAAAAACTATTTCATTATAAATTTTTATAAAGTCAAATTGTATCCAAACGGATGTAGTACTAATTAATTTAAAGAGAAATGGTAGCGGGAGTTGTGTATGAAACTAGCTAAGCTAGGTTAGTAAACAATCTCAGCTTATAAAATGTTAGGAAAAGGATCCATCAAGTCGAGTCGAGCGATTCATCCTCCTCCTCCTCCTCTTTTCGAGAGGAAATCCTCTGTCCCCAAATTTGCTGTCTCTCTTATGTCTTTTTTATTTAATTTTAGAATTAATTAATGTTAAGTAAGAGACTATGTATCAAAATTTAAGTGGAGAGATACAAAGGGACAGAAAATTTGGGGACAGAAGATCTGCTCTCCCTCCTTTCAGAAATGACCGGGACAGCTGGCCTGGGCTTCACAAAGATGGTGATTCGTGCGTGGGGCTGGCTGGGATCAACCTATTCTTCTTCACGTCAAAATCAGGTCATTCAGAATCAAAACAAGGAATTAGGTATGTGCCATGCCAACTCTACAAGCCTGATTGATAACTAATTATGCAAAACTTAATTAAGGTCAAGCTTTCTAGGAATTAGGATACCATACCACTATACTCCTTCCTCCCCTCTCTTCAACACTAATATAATTTGTAAAAGTTGAGAGTAAGAACTAATGCGGTCCAGTTCAGAACAGCACAGCTGAACTAGTTATAGGCCCATGGTTTGACAACATATTAAATGGTTATATATATCTAATGGTTTTTAAGGGGATCCCAACCAAAAAGACAAAAAGAAGAAGAAGCTGCCATCCCCATGGCTACTAATCAATGATCATAAAAATGGCTGCAATCATTGGAGAATAATAAAACATCTTACTCGTCTCCCAGAAGAATTACATACCATCATGTGGTTAACTTGTATATCTACCTAATCGAAAAATCATCCCTAACTTTACACGAAACCAACATTCTTCTTATGCTAGCAGGATTATTAAAATCATAAAAAAACAATAATAGTTACCGATATAAGATAACGTAGAAAGAGCACAATTCCTCATACTGCAGTTCTAAGTTGGTAGTGGACAAACTTTTGCTGATTCTTAACAAAATCTTTGCAAGTCACACAACTCCTGAAGGAAGGCGTAGCATAGGCTGCCCGCCCACAAGACTGCAATCAAAAGAACAATCTTCTTTAACATAACTCTGGAGAAACTAAAATAGAGATGGCTCTTTGCATAATAAAGCTTACAACTCACCTTTTAACATAATAATAGCAGAAATCTGCCAGAATAAATGTTTGGACAATTTCAGAAAGAAGGACCATAAAAGGCCACAAACCATAACCTAAAGCTGTTAACAAGCGTCCCCTGGTATCATGTACCTGTATGAAAGATGGAAAACAATGGTTATCAATTATATATGTGCGAAAATTTAGAATGGGATTATAACTAAAAGAGATAGCGGACGACTGTCATTCCTACAAAAAGAGCCAATTTAAATTATCATATGATAGCTCCATTAGTCTCTATATCCCTTGAAAATACAAAATTGGATTAGATAATTATCACCATTATGCCATAACCAGATAAAGCACTACATATGCACACTAGTTTGCATTTGCTTTGTCTAGCACTAGCAGTATAGTGTGTCTATGTGTAAAATAATAGTATACAAGAACTATTAACTCCTATTTCCACCTGCCACCAAGGAGAGATCTTGGCTCATTTTTAAAACTCCGATGATATAATTCAAAATTTATCTACTCAAGTGAATACATTTTCTATTTTCTTTAATCTTCTGAAAGAAAGAAGCTAATTCAAATTTAAGGTGATAATGCCAACACAAGTCTAAAATATTTGTCAGGTGGACAAGCAACCGAAAAATTACGATTCAATGTCACAAATGTTATAAAAAAAAGAAGAAAAAAAGTCAACGTGAAAGATTAGAAAAAATATGCATACAATCTTCATGACACGAAGATAGACCACATGTGTTTTGTAATATCAAACCTGGAGAATCCAATGTGCACAACTAAGGAACCTTGCAACTCCCAAAGCAAATATGTAATGTGCTGTGAAAGGTTCAACAATCTAAAGAAAATTGAAAAGGTAAAACAGGATAAGTTATATATAGAAACAGACAACTCCGGAAGGGAATTCAAAATCATAGTAGAAAGGCTTGAAGCAGGATGTGATTCTACGTCTTCACCTAGTTTACCTGAGTGTTCTGCATCACATGGAGCTGAGGGAGTACTGAAACAGATTCCAAGTAAACGCAAAAGGCCCAACAAATCCTATGAAAAAGATTATGCTGCGTCGATGGATGAATAACAATAGACAATATAGCACATGGTATCACCTAGAGTCGAATCATAAATTACGTAACTTCAACAACAAAAAATGGCTATAATGATATCCGTTAATACTCCATATCTACCCTGTTAATTATTTTTCCTCACGTCATTAGATTAAACATGAGTTAAGTCAGTCTTAATTTAGAATATAAAGCTCTTAATGGTGATATTTTACAGTAATGGTAACAACCACCGTAAATTTGCATAAAAAAAAATAAATAATAAAGAAACACTGCAAGAGACTGAAGACACATACCACATGATAATGTGCAAAGTTGTCTTTGTCATCCATGTAAGTGGATTTCAATACAAAACGAATCATATAAATGACCCAAGCGGTTGTTCCCAGTGTAGCAAAATCAAGTAGCGTGTGTATGTCATATTCCATAACAAAGCTGCAGCAGAGTCTCGTAGCTAGAAACAAAGCTGTTAGTTCCTGTGATTTTAGTGAAAGACCTGTGGAAAGTCAAAACCACATAGCTAAAAAAGAGAATACTGATAAAACAAAACGCCTCATAACTAACATATTAACAACTATTGAGCCATCACAAATTTTCTTCCGTGAAGAAGATTTATGAGGAAAAAGCAACCGATAGAGAGAGCAGTGATTCTTTAAGCAGGTCATAAGCTGTTTCAGTTTTAAATCATACAATTGTCATCCCAAAATGAGTCTCTTGATAATTAATTATGTTAAAGTCAAAGTTGTCTTAACATGTTTACTTTTGAAAGTGGATGGAGGGAATAACGGGTAGTTAGACTAAGCATGGATCATAAAAATAAAGTAGATTTCATTGAACAAAATGAAATAGTGCTGTAAGAATATCAAATTGCATTAACCAGAGACAACTAATTCAACAAGTGAATTGAAACTAAGATCCCTCAAATCAATCTAATATTCCCAAAAATAATAGAGAGAAACTGTTTCAATTTTATAGAATAAATACAGAAGATTGTATATATATATATATATATATATATATATATATATATATATATATACAAAACACAACTGAATTTGAAAACCTTTAATTTCCCGCTCAAGTCTAATAAATGATCTAGACCGTAAAAACTTTTGGATAAATCTGACCCTTCGTTACTAAGGTTAACACAACACGGAGGAAAAAACTTCAACGCTCTTCTTCCTTTTCTACCTATTCAAAACCCTTTCCTCAACCTCAACAATAAACCTCAACCCACCGAGGTGCAAACCAAGGTCCCGACGACGACCCACTGCCATTCTCTAATAGGTTTCGACGACGACAAAGGAATGGCGATGATTCCCGACGATGACGACAGCGGCGATTCTCTAATTCTCCAACGATTTACAAAGAAATGGCGATGATTCTCGACCCATCGCCACCCATGATGATTCCCGATTTACGAAACGGCGGTAAAAAAACCCCAAGGTCCTGAAGAAACGGTCGGAAACATGGGTCCAAGAAGAGACCGAACTCTCATCACCTCGTGGAAAATTGACTCTCTTCAACACTTCAAAATCCAACAACCACCTGTGGGACCAAATTTCAGCCAAAATGAGGGGAAAAGGGTTCAATCACTCACCGACTATGTGCACTGAAAGTGGAGGAATTTGTTGAAGGAGTTCAAAAAGTCTCAAGAATGCCCTAAAGAGTGATCCCAAGAGTTTCGTCTCCGCCTTGCAATTCTCTCGATAATGGTATAACCTATGCACTGTGGGTCTTTCTTTTTGTTTAGATATTGTGTTTGCATTTTGTATTCTAGGGTCTCGATTGATTTGTGGTGATTGTTTCAATTTGTGATTAATCTACTACTTTTTTAATTAATCTATTTTAAAATAAAGAAAATAATTTTATTGATTGACATGAGAATTTAGCAACCTTGATTTTGATGAGGTCATTAGTAATAAGGAATAGCCAAATATGTAGTTGAACACTGAAGTAGCAATTTTAAATTAAAAAGAAAACAGGCTTATCATTCATTCCCCTGTTTTTGTCTCCCAAAGCTTCAACAATGGTAGACATTTACTAATTATAGATTGTTTTTTCATATACAATTAAGCTATTTTGCAGATTAGTATTGTAGATTTCGACTAGGTTTCTGTTTATTATGAACTTTATGTTTGAACTTCCAACTTTCTGTGTTAAACTAAGATTTTAGATTGTTCTGAATTGTTGGGTTTGTGTTTTTGGTCGTTGATGTTGTTAGTTACATATTCGGATCAAATGAAGTTGTTTCTTAATTCTCTTTAATTTAAGTTATTTACTTTTATCTATTTATTTTGTAGTTGCATATAGTCTTGAATTTGTGGACCTGCGCGGTGGGAATTTCATCTGTATGGAGATTTTAGTTTTGCATAAGAAAATTGAATCAATATATAATTATAATCACCTCCTACATTTTTTAAAATCTTTCGAAATTGTATGGTACATCTATATACTTTCGTACGTGTTTAGTATGCTTCTAAAACAAAGAGTTTAGGGTACAAAACGATTTTTAGCTTAAAGGATATGGTCAAAACTTGAAACTCGGTATATAGACTCTACACAATAGTTGAGTGTTGCTCTGCGTAGAAGTTGATTTGAGAGTCCGACCGCTAACAAAGATCTCCATCGATGGCAAAACCCTATCAGACTATATACACAAGAAAAAAAAGAATTGTTTATGGTGATTCTAAGTTATGGAGGCCGACATGAGGGGGTAAATAACTAAGAAAGTGAGCCGTGAACGATTAATACAACATGTAATGAGCGTGAATCTGCAAGAATAATGTTACATGTATAGAAACTAAATACTACTACTACAAAGATAAAGGGAACCACTAGGACTAAACAGAATTGGAGTTAACTAATCCTACAAAAAAAGGTGGGAATTAAATTAAGTAACCAAAATGTTCGAGAAAGCCGCAAAGATCACCAAAACCAGTGTCGCGGCTATCAGCAAATTTTCACGGATGTTGATACCAAAGGCATTCGACCATATTCAAAGAACAAACCTATTAACACATCTGCGTCCTCTTTTCTGCGGTGTGACCACTCTAATCTATCGATGCCGATTGACCCCATTTCAGTATATGCTTGATGGCTGTTTTGACATCATTTTGAGTCACGATAGATCTATAAATTATCAAGTTATTAGAATAGAAAGCGGAGAGATTGTGCAATTTGTGTTTATGTTTTCATTATTGACCTTTTCAATTAATCATATTTTTAGGATGTGTGAAAGTTTCTTTAATTGTTATTCTTGGCCAGGGTTGTTTATATTATGGTTTATTAATTAAATCGTTTGTTGAATGCATAATTGATGTATTTTTGTGACTTAGATGAGGCTACTATGAACTAATCTGTGTTTTTATTCCAAGAAATTTGGAAGGCATGATTACATTGTAGTTCATCTAAGTAAAAATCTAATTATAACAAATTTTGTTCAGAGCGCCTTATCCAGAAGCGATGATCCTTTCAAACCTCTTAAGGTATGTTAACCTCATGAAAAACATAGTTTTCTTAAATTGTAGCGGATTGAGGAGTTTACGAGAATCGTTGAAACTTCAATTGTTGGTTTTACTGACTCACTTTTTGATCGCTTCTTTTCATTCATTTTTATGTTATTTTTTTCAGCTATATGTGTGGATTTGTATGTCGAAAATAACTCTTATTTACTTTTTTTGTGGGGGGGGGGGGGTGAAATTGTGGGTTTTGTTAAATTTCTCACATTTGAGACGTAAAGGTCACTTTTTGTGTTGGTATATGTTTAAAATAGTTTTTTTTTTAATATTTTTTTGTCCCGAGTAGTACTTTTGTTACCTTATTGGTTGTAGAAATTGTGGGGCAAAGGATAGAAATAAAAACTATTTACTAAATAGTTGGTTGCTATGGACTGTTTTGATAAACCATGGTCTTCATTTATAATACTTTGTTGGTTAAAGATACTCTATTCTTCTTTAAATTGTATATATACTCCATTCTAAGAAACATGCACCCTTTTTACTATATATATTGCCTTTTTTTAAAAAAAAAAAAGATGCATATCTTTTAAGACTATTAAATGACATAGTATTCATTACATAATTATTTTATTCTAGCAACAATTATCACTTTAACATTGTGTTTGTGAATTTGGGAGGAGGAGAAAGAAATAAATTTAAAACTTAGAGAGGAGAGTGAATGAAAATATATTTACTTTCTTTTTATGTTTGTGCATAATATTATTTACTTTCTTTTTATGTTTGGTGTTTTAGAATACAAGATAAGTCTTTAAAAAATTTCGTTGCAAATCTTTTCAAGTTTGGAAGGAAATTTTAAAAATTCTCTTCAAAAAATAAAATCAAAGAAGGGACCGTCCAATTTTTAATACACACTGTACACGAGAACTAGAGAAAGTTGAAACTTGGCTGGCTTGAGACCCACCAAATGCTATTGTAATAGTAGTTTTATACGTTATGTTTATCATGTTCAAAAAGGGTTGTAATCCAAGATATGAGTTAGAAATTTAACTTGATCAATGTGACTAAAAAATTGAGTATAATGTGTTTGTGTGGTTGTAGCGATAGAATGGGTCAGAAGAATTTCATGGCAGGCAACGTTATGTTTACCCAAAATGTATGGTGGTTATTTTATATAATAAAGCGAGGTTATAATATATCGCAAGTTATAAATTGGTGAAATAAGGTCAAAAAAAAGTCACGCCTAATCATAAAGACCAAGTAAGAATCATCGAAAGAACTTTGGCTCATTGATGAGCCATTTGGCTCTATAATTTAATTGATAGTTTCACCATTATCAAAGGAGGACATCTAACTTCAACATTAAGCTAACTTTGTGGTAGTTAATATAAGTAAAGGGTCATATGCTTCTTGAGGCTGTTTTGACATCATTTTGAGTCACGATAGTATCTATAAATTATCAAGTTATTAGAATAGAAAAGCGCAGAGATTGTGCAATTTGTGTTTATGTTTTCATTATTGACCTTTTCAATTAATCATATTTTTAGGATGTGTGAAAGTTTCTTTAATTGTTATTCTTAGGTTTGTTGTGGTTTATATTATGGTTTATTAATTAAATCGTTTGTTGAATGCATAATTGATGTATTTTGTGACTTAAATGAGGCTACTATGAACTAATCTGTGTTTTTATTCCAAGAAATTTGGAAGGCATGATTACATCAGTAGTTCACCCAAGTAAAAATCTAATTATAACAAATTTTGTTGTAGGAATGCCTTATCCGAAGCGATGATCCTTTCAAACCTCTTAAGGTATGTTAACCTCATGAAAAACATAGTTTTCTTAAATTGTAAGCGGATTCGTGGAGTTTCGAACTCATTGAAACTTCAATTGTTGGTTTTTACAGCTCACTTTTTGATTGCTCTGTTTCTGTTCATTTTTATGTTATTTATTTAGCTATATGTGTGGATTTGTATGTCGAAAATAACTCTTATTTACTTCTTTTTTTTGGGGGGGGGGGGATGGAATTGTGGGTTTTGTTCAATTTCTCACATTTGAGACGTAAAGGTCACTTTTTGTGTTGGTATAGGTTTAAAATAGTTTTTTTTTTTAAAAATATTTTTTGTTCCGAGTAGTACTTTTGTTACCTGCTTGGTTGCAGAAATGGTGGGGCAAATCATATAAATAAAAAATATTTTATGCTTCTTTTATATGCGACTTGAGAAAGCTGAAATGTGCACTTCAACTTAGCTAATTACATAGCCTTTGCTTAGTTGGAATGAGTTTTTGAAAGAAACCTAGACCACATGAACTTTATGTCCAAACTCATGATTTGGTCCCATCCCAGCTAGATTGGGGTTTTTCCTTTTAAATTCTAATTGTTTGTTGGGAGTTTGTTTTAAAAAAGAGAATTAACTTGAATACATATTTATTCCATGCGTACTTTAACTTCTTTGTATACATATTTGTTCCATGCATACTTTAACTTGAAATAATTTTTTATGTATTGGTGAAACTACTTCTTATGTATTAGAAGTCTTTGTCAATGACTGTCGTTTTACTTAACTTATTATGATTGGTGGTATGAAGGTTTGAAATCGATACTCTTTTACTGTTCATTCTGATGCTTTTCAGAAGGACTTTATATTCTTATCTATATCTATTTCATCATAGCTTGAAATCTTTAACCTAAGTCGCTTAGAATATTTAAAGTCTATTTATAAAATAATCAATACAAAGAATATTTAAAGTCCATAAAAGCTTGAGCTTTTTGAATGTTTGTGTTTAATTTGTGTGTTTTACAAAGAACATGATTATGATAATTTTTGGGTATGGAATGATGTTTTTTTGTGTGGGTTTGGATATGTATGGATGATTGTAAGTTTCTTAAAGCAGGTTTAAATTTTTTGGATATCTATTTTAAGGGATCTCTCAAATTTTTTGAAACTAATTATACATGGTTATGATGATTTTGGGTATGGAATGATGGTTTTTTTGTGGTTTGGATATGTATGGATGATTGTAAGTTTCTTAAACATGTTTAAATTTTTACGGATATCTATTTTTAAAGGAATCTTTCTTAATTTTTTTGAAATTAGTAATGTATACAGCTTGATGTTTTGGTGGTTGGATATGTGTTGATGATTGAGTATATATTAATTTATGCATGTATGTATTTTTTTGTGTTTCAGTATTTTGTGGGTTTCAGTAGATTTTTTGAAGCAAATCCCATTATGTTTTTAGCTTTTTATAGATTTTTGAAGCAAACCCATTATGTTTTGGCTTTTAGCTTTTTGTTGGTTTTGTAGATTTTTGAAACAAGCCCCTTTATGTTGTTACGCTTTTGTTAGCTTTTTTGTGGGTTTTATATGTTTAAAGCAAAACTCATTATTTTCACTTTTAGCTCGATTGGGTTTTGTAGATTTTGAAAGCAAGCCCATTATATTTTGACTTTTACCTTTTTCATGGGTTTTGTAGATTTTTATACAACAATGTGTAATAATGTTTATACACTACGACTTTATTTATGAGTTTGCAATCATCTGATACTTGGGACTCTTGATTTTGCTAATCATATGGATTCACAACGTCTTGAAGAAAATGAACGTTCATAGTGTTTTTGTGACATTCGAGTTTTAATTTGATAGGTTTTTGGTTTTCTAGAGACAAATGTTTATTTTCTTAAGTCTATTGTTTTTATTTCCTGTTTCTTAAAAATTTTAATTAGTAGTCAATGAGGCTAATGGTTTTGTTTTTCTAGACTTTTTGCCTGATGGTGCAAACTGTAGATTTCTTTAGCATTTTCTATTTTTGTTTCGTGTTTATTGTTATTGTGATTCTTTGAATGGAAATTTTACTTTACTTTACAGTTTATAAATCACATGGCTTGATTGGGGATGTCTGAATAGAACATATTATAGAAGTTTCACATTAGATATCTCTTATATGTATGCTCGATTTTTTGTATTATTATGTCATATTAGTGGGAGTGTCACGAGATTTTTTGGTACATGAAAACCTTTGTAGGATGTTTGTTCTCCTACTCATATTTTGTGAGTTTTGACCAATTAATTTCACGAAATAGTATTGTTTGGTGACACACAATATAGAATTTGGTGATGTGTTTTCAAAGTGATTTTAGTAAAAAAGATTTTGTTTCTTTTCTATAGTTTTACCATATATTTTTTGGTGAAACATGATATTTTAAGATATTTAAAATCATTTGCGGTCATACTATTTAACATCATCAAGGAAAATCAAATGACGTTTCAAAGATTTTTATAAAATCGGTGACATTTTCAATTCAATGTTGTGGTAATTTTCTTTGGTTTGGCTTAATTAATCTGAATAGATCTTTGACTTTCGGTTTCATAACAACTTTTTCCAAGTGTCATTATATAGTGACAATTTGTCTGATCGCATATGTGTTTTGAAATTTCTTCGCTACACTTTGTTACTCACTTTTGTTAATTTAAAATTGAGAAGATCGATTTTTTTATTTCACATTGGGTAGGTTGTTGCGATAACGGTATTTTGCTCTGTTGGTTGTGGCATTCTGTCGTTCTTTTGCTCCTTTCCTTCGAGGTTGATTTGGTAGTATGCTTCAATTGCCGCGTATACTCCAGTTGTATGTTGTTTGGTTTGATTTACATAAATACCTTGCACAGTTTTTTTACACAGTTAGCGTGTGTGTATGCACACATGTTGATAAAAACTTGAAACATCTGAATGGGAAAAAAATTCACATTTCAGACTGTGAGTCTAAAGTCTAATAGGTTTTGCTACAAAAATGATAATCTTAAAAGAATATTTTATAGTAGTTTTGAAAGAAAGATTTTGTTTAAAAGTTGGCAGGACGATGTTGTTCTATCCATCATACACATTTTAGTTTATTAGTGAGACCACTGAAATAATAAACTTATGCACGCTTCACTAAATAGTGTATGGTTATGCAGGAAGCAGGATAGAACAAAAAGAAAGTTGGGATGTTGATGGAGATTCCACAGTTTATAATTAAGGTGGGCCCAATTTTAAGTAATCTATATGGTGTAGATTGGGAGAAAAGACTTTACTGATATCTTGGAACATTAACTTTAGTGTTGAAATAGTATGTTATTGTAGATTTTTTTGGCGGTTGGGTCAATTATTTTTGTAGTTCTTATTTTATTTTATTTTTTCTCTAATCAGGCAAAGGAGCTCCAAATCAATTTTGTTCACATGAACCTTTTAAGCAAGTAGGCATCATTATGCTATTTCTTTACTACAATGTTTTATTCACATCGTATGTAATGATCGGTATTCAAAGTGGACACATTTGTATGATTGATTGTGCATAAATTAGTTTTACTAATTAACCCGTGTTCCATCTAAAATTGCAAATTAAATGAAGGGAATCAATAGCATATAAGTATGAAGGAGTGCTTTTAAATGTGCTTAAAGAAATTTTCAAGGTCATTGGCACTAGGATTGTTTCGAATTTAATAAATGTAGCTAACTGGCCTAGGTCAATTTTATTGTTGAGTGAATGTGGATGTTGACTTTAGTTGTTTCCTTAACAAATTCATTTTTTCTTGGCAGTCTTGATTTGTAAATAATGAGCATGTAGATACAATTTGTGGCAAAATTGTTGACTTCTTTACTTTTTGGGTGGGATGTCTATCTTGATTAGAAATTTTCTTATTTATAACAAATAATTACGAAATTTTCTAATTTTTATCAAATATATACTCTTTCACATTGTTAACTCATATTTTTCATTTAAATTCATCTTTAGGTATTAAATAATTACACGAGTATTTGTAGTGCCGTAGGCACGGGTTAACCCTAGTATATATATATATTCTTGTACAAACTGTAAAAAGACTACGGAAACCTCAGTTAAAATGAGAGAGAAAAAAAAATGTAAGGGGGAAATTGATGATCACCGGCGCAAGTATGGTCGGTGGTGAGCTTGTAAATGAGAAGAGAGATGCCAATGGCGTGAACGGCCTCGGCGGCGATGAAGAGGTTATCGTGATCGTCAACCACCACCTTAATGAATACCAGGGCCGACATTACGGAAAATACAGCCAGGAACGCTGCATATCCGGCGGTTGCTGCCGTATCCACGACGCCGCTGCATGGATTGGCCTCTTCGAACCACCTCCCATCATCCCCTTTTTCTCTCTCCGCTTTCTCTTTTACTCTAATATGTGGGACGTACGTGACGTGGAGGTGGTGGTTCAGTTGTTCCGGGAGGATGTAAAAAATGGTGCGCGGATTGAGAAAATAAATTGTCATAGCTTTGAAATTCAGGA
This sequence comes from Panax ginseng, assembly GCA_020205605.1. NCBI lineage: Eukaryota > Viridiplantae > Streptophyta > Magnoliopsida > Apiales > Araliaceae > Panax > Panax ginseng. Next base: position 805,940 of record CM035137.1, on the reverse strand, counting down.
GCAGGGGAAATCCTTTTGATGGAGGGTCCGGTACAGGCCCGGAAGTCTTGTATTGCCCAGCCCACCAAAATTCTTGCAAAAATTACTAATAGTAGTCTATGGTCACCAGTTTAGATTGATTTTTTTTTTTTTTTTTTAATATCAAAATGCTATGTGGAGTCTGCATAAACATCATAAAATTAAAAATTATTTAAAATTTTTTATTTGTACAGACTCAACTGTATCGTCAATTTTTTGTTTTGATATAATGATACTACTTGATACTTATTTTCTTTTGGAATATTTATTTATAAAAGAAATTAGAGAAGAAAATTTAAAACTTTTAACTTGTTGAATTAGGGGCTCGCTCCATGGCATGACATTATGTAGGAATCATATACCCTGTTACAAGTACTCTTTTTAAAACAATAATAATAAGTGCTTATTGATTTTAAACCAAAAAAGATATACGACTCCGTTTGCATTAAATATGATATAGAATACAAGTAGGGGCATTTCATAAAACCAAATACCTCAAGCTTCATTCATTCAACAATCAACAATATAAAATAAAGGGAAAAAAAGGAAACTACTTGGTACATTGTATAAATCAAGTGGCAAGTAAATGAAGAGTACAGAAGACTACTGACTTTTGTATTAACATCAAAACATCATCAATTTGCTAATTGCAATTGTTTCCTGATCACCAAAAGAAAACCCAAAAAGGACTCTTAACGTCAAAATTTCATCCATTCACATTGTTTCGTCAACCAAACAATTCAAATACAAAGCTATATATGTAATTATATCAGGTTGTCAACATACCCAGGATGCACATCTTTTCATCTGGGTCTTCATCTGCTTGTCTTCCTCAAGCGATATCATTCCCAAATGAGATGGATCCTCGAGCATCATTTTAGCCACCAAGTAGCCGGCAGCAGACCAAGTCTGAAACTTTCGAGATTGCTTCCCCACATAACGGCCAAGCTTTCCGTCATAGTATTCAGGCCAATGATCCTTCAGTAAACAGCTTTCAGCAATCTCGATGGCACGCTTAGCAATTTGCGGTCGTCCCGTCTTGATACATGCAGCTGTTAGTAGCCACAGAAGCACTGCACTCACAACACTCAAGAATGTCACCCCTTGGAAGGATCATTTAAATAATGCTACATTTTGTTTTGCAATGGCATAATTATTATTGAACAATTAGCACATATATTATTTATATAGCTCTAGGAGAGTACCAAGTCAATCTGATTAAGAGGCTGTATAATCCACGAGCATTTTTGGATTCAAGAAAAGTAAGGCAGAAGCTCACCTGGCCAGGATCCTCCATTATGGTAACTCCAGCTAGTGTTCTTTGGATCGCAACCTGTTACAATTCGCCATTCATGACTTTCCATGGCCGGATAACAAATCTTCAGTGGCATTTCTCCAACCAGCTCTTTCCAGCGTGATTCAATAAGATCCATTATTGCTGAAGCTTGTTCTGGAGTTGCCAAAGATGACAAAATTGCTATACAATTACCCAAGCAAAACCAACGGAAATCCATTCTTGCAGGACTAACATTTCCAATGAAGTAACCACCACGACTCGGCATGAAATCGAACACCCATTCTGGAAGGGAGTCGGGCATTACATTGAACTTGTTAACTGCAGTGTGAGAGTATTCCTCTGTCTTGTAACAATATATATCATTTAGCTGTTTTATGTCCAGCCAAAAGTAACTTCGCATGTGATAGCTTAAAGCATGGAGGCGTTTTGCTATTCGGTCAGCAAACTCTTTGCCCTCGTCATCATGCTTTAGTAGAAGCAAAGCGCATCTTAAGGCCATGAAAAAAAGTGCTTGTATCTCAATGGGATACCCATAAACACCCTGAATAAATACATGGTCAACAGGGAAGCACTTAAAATTGTGCTCATCTATACTATGATACTTAGATTAAAACAAAAATTTAATAAGGTGGAATTCAGTCAAAGTATTTGATATCAAGTTTCTACAGTTGCCATGTCTTTGTCAAACGGTTTCTCTTTACACTACATAAAACCTGCGTTGTTTCTCGAGGGATACATCCGACAATGTTATTTTCCAATTTTAGACTATAAAATCATTATCATTTTTGGAACAAACTATTGGCCTTGTCAATCTTAGGAAAGACAACAGACACGAAGTTGGACTGTTGCAGTTCATGGATTGAGAAAGAATCATTAGGCTGAGACTATACCAAAAAAGTATAAGCAACCAATCTGGAGCTCATTTGCATATCATGAATCAAACTTCTCAAATGGGAGTGAAGAAACTTTATACTGCATCCTACTTTGCAACAAAACCAAAAAATTAAGGTAATCCCCCATATACTATGCACATATTTCGCAACTTTAGAATCATAAAGAGGTATACTCCTTTTAGCTAACTCAAAAATATTAACAAAAACCTTCTAATATCTATCAAGCCGCATCCTACTTCTCTGATATAATTAATTAACAAATAGTTTCTTTCATTTCAAAATCCACATAAGGCATAAGTAAATAACATTCACGGTACGTAGCAGATTGAGTCTCAATAATTCTCATGCGACAAAATACGAAAAGAACAAATTTATTGATACTAACCATTCTACGGTCAATCATGGAACATCCATCAGCGCAGAGCAGGGTTGGGAAAGTATCAAAGCCTTCAGAAAGACATAGAGTCAAAATAAGGCGCATACCCCTTTGACATTCAGGCAATTCAGCCAAAGAACTGTCCCCTGTAGATTTTGTATATGCGCGAAGTAGTATGATCCACCAAAAACCAGAATCAACAGGAGCCACTCTTCCTATAGCGCTTTCACCAAAATCTGCAATTATAGTTTCAGAATTCCTAACGGGGTCATGGAGTACTTTAAAGCTTGCTGGCATTACTCCTTCTCCTAACTTGAATCGATCTACTTTCTTCTCCCATGATTGCAGGCGAAGAGTTTTCAGAATAAAATTCCTGACTATTTCAGGCTCCCCATT